>CM075733.1:2069269-2203480 GCA_037974335.1 Prionace glauca | reverse complement strand
ACGTGCTCACTGTGTGTGAGTGTCCATTCTCCCATAGTCCCTCCACACAATATGGCGCCTCACATTTCAGATTGTCAATCACAGAGACAGCACTCGATAAATTTCAAACTCCCCATTAGAATAATGATGCTGACTGCAAGAGGAAATGTGAATTTAAATACTGCCTGAGTCACAGCTGGTCAAACAGAGAGATGATGTGACATAATGGGATTATTAACAGACCTTCAACACACTCAGTAATCTTAGTTAAAGCAAAATATTGTCTTAAATAATGAAGTGAAGTCTGACACCTGGTATCTCACTTACCCCTGCTTGTCAATTGGAGCAGGAAGAGGTTCCCTAACCACAGAATTTGATCACAACTAAACCATAATCACATGGCTTTTAGAGACTAAATTAAGACTAACAAAGACACATTGCAGAAAGCATTGTAAAGCCCACCATCAGTAATTTACAAACTGAATCAATCAATTAGATTCCAGTCTGTACCTCACTCAGGGGTATCTGTTATTCTGTATATAAACCACCCCGAACCCCTCGATTAGATTTCAGTCTGTAACTCACTCGGGGGTATCTGTTATTCTATATATAAACCAGCCCGAACCCCTCGATTAGATTCCAGTCTGTAACTCACTCCCGGGTATCTGTTATTCTATATATAAACCACCCCGAACCCCTCGATTAGATTCCAGTCTGTAACTCACTCCCGGGTATCTGTTATTCTATATATAAACCACCCCGAACCCATCGATTAGATTCCAGTCTGTAACCCACTCCCGGGTATCTGTTATTCTATATATAAACCACCCCGAACTCCTCGATTAGATTCCAGTCTGTAACTCACTTCCGGGTATCTGTTATTCTATATATAAACCACCCGAACCCCTCGATTAGATTCCAGTCTGTAACTCACTCCCGGGTATCAGTTATTCTATATATAAACCACCCCGAACCCCTCGGTTAGATTCCAGTCTGTAACTCACTCCCGGGTATCTGTTATTCTGTATATGAACCACCATGAACCCCTCGATTAGATTCCAGTCTGTATCTCACTCCTGGGTATCTGTTATTCTATATATAAACCACCCCGAACCCCTCGATTAGATTCCAGTCTGTAACTCACTCCCGGGTATCAGTTATTCTATATATAAACCACCCCGAACCCCTCGGTTAGATTCCAGTCTGTAACTCACTCCCGGGTATCTGTTATTCTGTATATGAACCACCATGAACCCCTCGATTAGATTCCAGTCTGTATCTCACTCCTGGGTATCTGTTATTCTATATATAAACCACCCCGAACCCCTCGATTAGATTCCAGTCTGTAACTCACTCCCGGGTATCAGTTATTCTGTATATAAACCACCCCGAACCCCTCGATTAGATTCCAGTCTGTATCTCACTCCTGGGTATCTGTTATTCTATATATAAACCACCCCGAACCCCTCGATTAGATTCCAGTCTGTAACTCACTCCCGGGTATCAGTTATTCGGTATATAAACCACCCCGAACCCCTCGATTAGATTCCAGTCTGTAACTCACTCCCGGGTATCTGTTATTCTGTATATAAACCGTCCCGAACCCCTCGATTAGATTCCAGTCTGTAACTCACTCCCGGGTATCAGTTATTCTGTATATAAACCACCCCGAACCCCTCAATTAGATTCCAGTCTGTAACTCACTCCCGGGTATCTGTTATTCTGTATATAAACCACCCCAAACCGCTCGATTAGATTCCAGTCTGTAACTCACTCCCGGATATCTGTTATTCTATATATAAACCACCCCGAACCCCTCGATTAGATTCCAGTCTGTAACTCACTCCCGGGTATCTGTTGTTCTATATATAAACCACTCTGAACCCCTCGATTAGATTCCAGACTGTAACTCACTCCCGGGTATCTGTTATTCTGTATATAAACTGCCCCGAACCCCTCGATTAGATTCCAGTCTGTAACTCACTCCCGGGTATCTGTTACTCTGTATATAAACCACTCTGAACCCCTCGATTAGATTCCAGACTGTAACCCACTCCCGGGTATCTGTTATTCTGTATATAAACCATCCCGAACCCCTCGATTAGATTCCAGTCTGTAACTCACTCCCGGGTATCTGTTGTTCTATATATAAACCACTCTGAACCCCTCGATTAGATTCCAGTCTGTAACCCACTCCCGGGTATCTGTTATTCTATATATAAACCACCCCGAACCCCTCGATTAGATTCCAGTCTGTAACCCACTCCCGGGTATCTGTTATTCTATATATAAACCACTCTGAACCCCTCGATTAGATTCCAGTCTGTAACTCACTCCCGGGTATCTGTTATTCTGTATATAAACCGCCCCGAACCCCTCGATTCGATTCCAGTCTGTAACTCACTCCCGGGTATCTGTTACTCTGTATATAAACCACCCCGAACACTTCGATTAGATTCCAGTCTGTAACTCACTCCCGGGTATCTGTTATTCTATATATAAACCCCCCCGAACCCCTCGATTAGATTCCAGTCTGTAACTCACTCCCAGGTATCTGTTATTCTGTATATAAACCACCCCGAACCCCTCGATTAGATTCCAGTCTGTAACCCACTCCCGGGTATCTGTTATTCTATATATAAACCACCCTGAACCCCTCGATTAGATTCCAGTCTGTAACTCACTCCCGGGTATCTGTTGTTCTATATATAAACCACTCTGAACCCCTCGATTAGATTCCAGTCTGTAACTCACTCCCGGGTATCTGTTATTCTATATATAAACCGCCCCGAACCCCTCGATTAAATTCCAGTCTGTAACTCACTCCCGGGTATCTGTTATTCTGTATATAAACCGCCCCGAACCCCTCGATTAGATTCCAGTCTGTAACTCACTCCCGGGTATCTGTTACTCTGTATATAAGCCACCCCGAACACCTCGATTAGATTCCAGTCTGTAACTCACTCCCGGGTATTTGTTATTCTATATATAAACCCCCCCGAACCCCTCGATTAGATTCCAGTCTGTAACTCGCTCCCGGGTATCTGTTATTCTATATATAAACCATCCCAAACCCCTCGATTAGATTCCAGTCTGTAACCCACTCCCGGGTATCTGTTATTCTATATATAAACCACCCCGAACCCCTCGATTAGATTCCAGTCTGTAACTCACTCCCGGGTATCTGTTATTCTATATATAAACCACTCTGAACCCCTCGATTAGATTCCAGTCTGTAACCCACTCCCGGGTATCTGTTATTCTATATATAAACCACCCCGAACCCCTCGATTAGATTCCAGTCTGTAACTCACTCCCGGGTATCTGTTGTTCTATATATAAACCACTCTGAACCCCTCGATTAGATTCCAGTCTGTAACTCACTCCCGGGTATCTGTTATTCTGTATATAAACCGCCCCGAACCCCTCGATTCGATTCCAGTCTGTAACTCACTCCCGGGTATCTGTTACTCTGTATATAAACCACCCCGAACACCTCGATTAGATTCCAGTCTGTAACTCACTCCCGGGTATCTGTTATTCTATATATAAACCCCCCCGAACCCCTCGATTAGATTCCAGTCTGTAACTCGCTCCCGGGTATCTGTTATTCTATATATAAACCATCCCAAACCCCTCGATTAGATTCCAGTCTGTAACTCACACCCGGGTATCTGTTATTCTATATATAAACCACCCCGAACCCCTCGATTAGATTCCAGTCTGTAACCCACTCCCGGGTATCTGTTATTCTATATATAAACCACCCCGAACCCCTCGATTAGATTCGTCTGTAACCCACTCCCGGATATCTGTTATTCTGTATATAAACCATCCCGAACCCCTCGATTAGATTCCAGTCTGTAACTCACTCCCGGGTATCTGTTATTCTATATATAAACCATCCCAAACCCCTCGATTAGATTCCAGTCTGTAACTCACTCCCGGGTATCTGTTATTCTATATATAAACCACCCCAAACCCCTCGATTAGATTCCAGTCTGTAACCCACTCCCGGGTATCTGTTATTCTATATATAAACCACCCCGAACCCCTCGATTAGATTCCAGTCTGTAACTCACTCCCGGGTATCTGTTATTCTGTATATAAACCATCCCGAACCCCTCGATTAGATTCCAGTCTGTAACTCACTCCCGGGTATCTGTTATTTGTTATATAAATCACACTGCAAATCCCAGTATCTGCTCTCACCTACATGTGATTCCAGAGCCACAGCAATGTGGTTTAAATGCCCTCAGGAAGGGGGAATAAATGCTGGCCCAGTCAGCAACACCCACATCCCATATCACATTAACATATAAAAAGCAAATATTGTCAGGGCCAATAGCTTTTCAGTATCCAGTACCTTCAGCCATTTCTTGATATCACATGGGGTGAATCTGTGATGTGGGGGACCTCTGGAGGAGGCTGGGATGGATCATCCTCAGCACCTCAGCCTTGTCTATTGTACTGATGTACTGGGTTCCTCCATCTCCGAGGATGGGGATATTTGTGGAGCCTCCTCCCCCAGTCCACCACCATTCACAGCTGGGTGTGGCAGGACTGCAGAGTTTAGATCTGGTCCGTTTGTCGTGGGATCGCTTAGTTCTGTCTACCTCTTGCTGTTTTTACCTTTTGACGTGCAGGTGGTCCTGTTTGGTAGCTTCACCAGATTGACACCTCATTTTTGGGAAGCCTGGTGCTGCTCCCAGCATGCCCTCTTGCACTCTCCATTGAACCAAGATTCATCTTCACGTCCTCAGCTCCTTCTTAAAAGCGAGACCCCTAATTTTTAAACTCCCCTACAAGAGAAAAATCTTCTCAGCATCGACCCTGTCGATGCCCAGATTTTCACATTTCACTGACAATCACATCGTTTGAGGATAAGGGGTAAACCTTTTCGAACTGAGGTGGGGAGAAATTTCTTCACCCAGAGGATGGGGAATGTGTGGGATTCACTCCCACAGAAAGTAGCTCAGGCCAAAACATTGTCTGATTTCAAGAAGCAATTAGGTATAGCTCTTGGGCCTAAAGGGATGGAGGGATATGGGGGAAAGGGGAATCAGGATATTAAATTCAATGATCAGCCGTAATCAGGATGAATGGTGGAGCAAGCTCGAAGGGCCGAATGGCCTCCTCCTGCTTCTAGTTTTAGTTTTGATGCCTCAGTATTCACGGTGGAAACTGATCTGGGAGGTTGTACTGCAGGTTTGTGGCAGACTGAAAAGATTGAGTTTGTGGATATTAAGGAAGAGGATGTGTTAGAATTTTTGAATTCTATCAAGATAGACAAGTTGCCGGGACCAGATGGGATGTACCCCAGGTTACTATGGGAGGTGATTGCGGAGCCCCTGGCGATGATCTTTGCGTCGTCGATGGAGACGAGAGAGGTTCCGAAGGATTGCAGATGTGGTTCCTATTTTCAAGAAAGGGAACAGGGATAGCCCGGGAAATTACCGCCCGGTGAGTCTGACCTCAGTGGTTGGTAAGCTGATGGAGAGGCTTCTGAGGGACAAGATTTACGAGCATTTGGAGAGGTTTGACATGATCAGGAATAGTCAGCATGGATTTGTCAAGGGCAGGTCGTGCCTTACGAGCCTAGTTGAGTTCTTCGATAATGTGACTGAACACATTGACGAAGGAAGTGCCGTGGACGTAGTGTACATGGACTTCAGCAAGGCGTTCGATAAGGTCCCCCATGCAAGACTTCTTGAGAAGGTGAGAGGGCATGGGATCCAAGGGCCTTTGGCCTTGTGGATCCAGAACTGGCTTGCCTGCAGAAGGCAGAGAGTGGTTGTGGATGGGTCTTTTTCTGAATGGAGGTCAGTCACCAGCGGAGACTGCCTCAAGGATCTGTTCTGGGACCCTTGCTGTTTGTCATTTTCATAAATGACCTGGATGAGGAAGTGGAGGGATGGGTTCATAAATTCGCCGACGATACGAAGGTCGGTGGTGTTGTGGATGGTCTGGAGGGATGTCAGAAGTTGCAGCGGGACATAAATAGGATGCAGGACTGGGCGGAGAAGTGGCAGATGGACTTCAGCGCGGATAAATGTGTAGTGGTCCATTTTGGCAGGACCAATGGGATGAAGGAATACAATATCAAGGGTGGGAGTCTTAGCAGTGTTGAAGAGCAGAAGGATCGAGGGGTCTGGGTCCACAGGACTCTTAAATTGGCCTCGCAGGTGGAGGATGTGGTCAAGAAGGCGTATGGTGTACTGGCCTTCATTAATCAAGAGATTGAGGTTAGGAGTCGGGAGGTAATGCTGCAACTTTACAGGACCCTTGTCAGGCCTCATTTGGAGTACTGTGCGCAGTTCTGGTCACCTCACTATAGGAAAGACGTAGAAGCTATTGAAAGGGTACAGAGGAGATTTACAAGGATGTTGCCTGGACTGGGAGGCATGCCTTATGAAGATAGGTTGAGGGAGCTGGGACTCTTTTCCCTGGAGAGACGAAGGTTGAGAGGCGACCTGATAGAAGTTTATAAAATGTTGAGAGGAATAGATAGGGTGGACTCTCAGAGGCTATTTCCCCGGGTTGAAATGGTCGCTACGAGAGGACACAGATTTAAGGTGCGGGGAGGGAAGTACAGAGGTGATGTTAGGGGTAAGTTTTTCACTCAGAGGGTGGTGAGTGAATGGAATCGGCTGCCGTCAGTGGTGGTGGAGGCGAACTCGCTGGGGTCTTTTAAAAGACTTCTGGATGAGTATATGGGGTTTAATGAGATTGAGGGTTATAGATAGGTCTGTGGATTGGTAGGTATGGATGTGATCGGCGCAACTTGTGGGCCGAAGGGCCTGTTTGTGCTGTAGTGTTCTGTGTTCTATGTTTTGATGATTCGATGTAATCTGTTTCTCCCACAAAAGCAAAATAGAAACAATCTTCTCAACACAATTTTTGCAGCATGTTTTTTCCCAAGCTGTAAACCACCGTGTGTTTATTTGTACACACTCCACCAGAGGTCAGAGGTTACCTGCTTTTTTCAAACTGTCTAATTACCTTTTCTTGTAGAATGCTGAATGTTGTAGAAACAGCAGCAGACCGAATCCTTTCATAGAACACAGAACACTACAGCACAAACAGGCCCTTCAGCCCTCGAGTTGCGCTGATCATATCCATACCTACCAGACCTATCTATAACCCCCAATCCCATTAAACCCCATATACTCATCCAGAAGTCTTTTAAAAGACCCCAGCGAGTTCGCCTCCACCACCGACGACGGCAACCGATTCCATTCACTCACCACCCTCTGAGTGAAAAACTTACCCCTAACATCACCTCTGTACTTCCCTCCCCGCACCTTAAATCTGTGTCCTCTCGTAGCGACCATTTCAACCCGGGGAAATAGCCTCTGAGAGTCCACCCTATCTATTCCTCTCAACATTTTATAAACCTCTATCAGGTCGCCTCTCAACCTTCATTAACCCTTTAATGGGCAGTGACTTCTGAACTTCCAGAATGTTTTTAGTCCTTGGAGAAGATCCATTTTCAGTGATAAATCATTTCTGACGTTGTTCTGAGCAAGAGATACAGCTCCTCTTGCCCTGGTCCCTCTGCCTGACCTACTCACCATTAGAAAACAATAGTAAACATTCAGCAGCTCTGGTGAGATCAGAGTATAAAATTAGAATTAAACCAGACTGCTCACATTCTGCTGGATTCTGGGACTGTTTATGCGGCTGCTGGGATCCTGCTGGTTTCAGTTTCCGTGGGTCTGGTGTTTTATTCCACACTGGCATAAGAACATAAGAAATAGGAGCAGGAGTAGGCCATCTAGCCCTTCGAGCCTGCCCCGCCATTCAATAAGATCATGGCTGATCTGTCGTGACTCAGCTCCACCTTCCCGCCCTCTCCCCATAACCCTTAATCCCTTCTCTTATCAAAAACCCATCAACCCGCTTCTTAAAAATATTTAGCGAGGCAGCCTCCACCACTTCAACGGGCAGAGAATTCCAGAGATTCACCACCCTTTGAGTGAAGAAGTTCCTCCTCAACTCTGTTCTAAACCGCCTCCCCTTTATCTTGAGGCTGTGCCCCCTAGTCCTACTGTCTTTTTTGAGCGGGAAGAGTCTCTCCACCTCTATCCTATCCATCCCATTCATCATCTTATACGTCTCAATGAGATCTCCCCTCATTCTTCTAAACTCTAACGAGTACAAGCCCAGTTTATTCAGCCTCTCCTCATAGCTCAACCCCCTCAACTCCGGTATCAGCCTAGTAAACCTCCTCTGCACTCCCTCCAAGGCCAAAATATCCTTGCGCAGGTGCGGCGCCCAAAACTGCACACAGTACTCCAGCTGCGGCCTCACCAATGCCCTATACAGCTGCAGCAAGACCTCCCTACTTTTATATTCAATCCCCCTCGCTATGAAGGCCAGCATCCCATTCGTCTTCTTGACCACCTGCTGCACCTGCAAGCTGGGTTTTTGCGACTCATGCACAAGGACCCCGAGGTCCCTCTGCACCGTCGCCTGCTGCAGTTTTTCGCCCCGTAAGTAATAGTCCTTCCTACCATTCTTCCTACCAAAGTGGACCACCTCACACTTGCCAACATTAAATTCCATTTGCCATTTCCTGGCCCATTCGCCCAGCCTATCTAGATCCTTCTGCAGACTCTCCACACCCTCCGCACAATTTGCCTTTCCCCCAATCTTGGTGTCATCAGCAAATTTCGACACCCTACACTCGGTTCCCTCCTCCAGATCATCTATATAAATGGTAAAAAGCTGAGGCCCCAGCACCGACCCCTGGGGCACTCCACTAGTCACCATCCGCCAATCCGAATAGCACCCATTGGCCCCCACTCTCTGCCTCCTATTTGACAACCAATCCTCTATCCGCGCTAACACCCTACCCCATTCTGCTAGTAACATGATGATATAACAGCATTGCTGCTTGCTGAATTCCTTTTATTCCTTCCTGCTCATTAGCAACCTGTGCTGCACTGTTTCATGTCAGATAAATAGTACGCAATCTAATAAAGCAGAATTGGAAATGGTTTCTTATTAATGAAGGAGACAGTATCCTCACTGTGACTCTCAATAGACCAACAGCAAGCTAATGTAACACTTAATGGGATAACATAAAAGGTCATTGTATTAATAGGTATGAATTAAATTAAATTAAGGGAATCTATTGACAGCTGAGCAATGTGTACCTGCCTTCTGCTATCTCTTGTTTGGAGGTTAGGTCATGGGGTTTTGTGTGTGTGATGGAGGAGCTTTGAACTGGGATTCAGACATTGCTGATTTCAATGTCTGTGCTTGTCGGAGGTGTTTTTGGGATGTGGGTGTGGGAATGTGGCTGTCATTTATTATCCATCCTGGATTGTCCTTGGGAAGGTGATAGTGAGTTGCTGAATCAGGCTGTTTGGAGGGACAGACAGGGAGGTAAGGGGGGACTGGTGTAGCTCTGAACTGAGATGATGTAGGTCCTATGGAGAAAGAGGTTGAGTGTGATTCTCCCGTCCCACTGTGCTGGGTTTTTTTCTGAGGGATTTGGGCAGTGCCCGATCTGTGAGATCTGCTCTGGGTGCCAGCTCCTGAGTGTGTGTCTCAGCCCTGGAAATCTGGCACTGTTCACTCTGCTCCAGAAATAGGTGCAGAGCCAGAGAGTCATCGAGGTTTACAGCACGGAAACAGGCCCTTCGGCCCATCTTGCTCTTTTTTTTAAACCTCTAAACTAATCCCAATTGCCCGCATTTGGCCCATATCCCTCTATACCCATCGTACCCATGTAACTATCTAAATGCTTTTTAAAAGACAATATTGTACCTGTCTCTACTACCACCTCCAGTGCGGTTTAATGTCGCTGTCCACTTGCGGGGAGCTGGCGGCCCAGCTTCGCTGGAGGGAAGAGGGGGCAATCGAGACCCCCCAAGAGGATCGGGTGCGGGGGGGGACGTGCCCTGGGCATTGGCACCTTGGCAGGTGCAAGGTGCCAATTCCTAGGAAGCACCTTGGCACTGCCCATCCTGCCAATTTGGGGCAGTGCCAAAGGGTGGGGCCTAATGGAGGCAGGACCTCTGACCGGGGCGATCAGTGGGGTTGGGTAGGCCTGGGTGACAGAGATCTGATTTACTGGTAGGTTATGTGATAGGGATGAGAATCACAATAAAAGCAAACACAGTCCTAATGTGTCAGTACGACATGATGGGCCGAAGGGCCTGTTCTGCACTGTATGATTCTATGAAGCTGAGAGCTGGGACTGAGAAACTGGTAGTCCCTGTGCCCCTGGAACTAGAGACTGTGTGTCAGAGTGTTGTGACTGTATCAGTGGCAGGGGACAGGTTAATAACTGTGTGTCATCCATCACTTAGCCAATATTTTCACAAAAAGATTTGCCTCATGAAGCTAAATAATTCAACACAGATGAGTGCAAGTAACAGCAGTAACTACATCACACGGCCCAGGATAAAATCCCTCTGGGCTGATTCACAGTCAGTGTAGCACTTGAGAAGCTGCCATTGGCCACAAAGCGTTAGGGTCCCGGTGGGGAAGAGAGTGCGAGGAAATCAGCCTCGGAAATACATCACCATTCATGAACGGCACTGGCTCACAATCCTGGAACTCCCTCCCTCACATCACTGATTGATTATTGTCACATGGATTAGCACGCAGTGAAAAGTATTGTTTCTCGCACTATGCAGACAAAACATACCATTCATAGAGAAGGAAAGGAGAGGGTGCAGAATGTAGTGTCACAGTCACAGTGAGGGTGTGGAGAAAGATCAAATTAGTGCGAGGTGGGTCCATTCAAAATGCTGCCGGCACCCACCCACACTGCACCCACCCACACTGCACCCACCCACACTGCACCCACCCACACTGCACCCACCCACACTGGTCCCACCCACACTGCACCCACCCACACTGCACCCACCCACACTGCACCCACCCACACTGCACCCACCCACACTGCACCCACCCACACTGCACCCACCCACACTGCACCCACCCACACTGGTCCCACCCACACTGCACCCACCCACACTGCACCCACCCACACTGGTCCCACCCACACTGCACCCACCCACACTGGTCCCACCCACACTGCACCCACCTACACTGCACCCACCCACACTGCACCCACCCACACTGCACGCACCCACACTGGTCCCACCCACACTGCACCCACCCACACTGGTCCCACCTACACTGCACCCACCAACACTGCACCCACCCACACTGGTCCCACCCACACTGCACCCACCCACACTGCACCCACCCACACTGCACCCACCCACACTGGTCCCACCCACACTGCACCCACCCACACTGCACCCACCCACACTGCACCCACCCACACTGCACCCACCCACACTGGTCCCACCCACACTGCACCCACCCACACTGCACCCACCCACACTGCACCCACCCACACTGCACCCACCCACACTGGTCCCACCCACACTGCACCCACCCACACTGCACAGACCCACACTGCACCCACCAACACTGCACCCACCCACACTGGTCCCACCCACACTGCACCCACCCACACTGGTCCCACCCACACTGCACCCACCCACACTGCACCCACCCACACTGCACCCACCCACACTGCACCCACCCACACTGGTCCCACCCACACTGCACCCACACTGGTCCCACCCACACTGCACGCACCCACACTGCACCCACCCACACTGCACCCACCCACACTGGTCCCACCCACACTGCACCCACCCACACTGCACAGACCCACACTGCACCCACCAACACTGCACCCACCCACACTGGTCCCACCCACACTGCACCCACCCACACTGGTCCCACCCACACTGCACCCACCCACACTGCACCCACCCACACTGCACCCACCCACACTGCACCCACCCACACTGGTCCCACCCACACTGCACCCACACTGGTCCCACCCACACTGCACCCACCCACACTGCACCCACCCACACTTCACTCACCCACTCTGCACCCACCCACACTGGTCCCACCCACACTGGTCCCACCCACACTGCACCCACACTGGTCCCACCCACACTGCACCCACACTGGTCCCACCCACACTGGTCCCACCCACACTGGTCCCACCCACACTGCACCCACCCACACTGCACCCACCCACACTGGTCCCACCCACACTGGTCCCACCCACACTGGTCCCACCCACATGGCACCCACCCACACTGCACCCACCCACACTGGTCCCACCCACACTGGTCCCACCCACACAGCACCCACCCACACAGCACCCACCCACACTGCACCCACCCAAAATGCACCCACCCACACTGGCCCCACCCACACTGGTCCCACCCACACTGCACCCACCCACACGGCACCCACCCACACTGCACCCACCCACACGGCACCCACCCACACGGCACCCACCCACGATGCACCCACCCACACTGCACCCACCCACCCTGCACCCACCCACACTGGTCCCACCCACGCTGCACCCACCCACGCTGCACCCACCCACACGGCACCCACCCACGATGCACCCACCCACACTGCACCCACCCACCCTGCACCCACCCACACTGGTCCCACCCACGCTGCACCCACCCACGCTGCACCCACCCACGCTGCACCCACCCACGCTGCACCCACCCACGCTGCACCCACCCACGCTGCACCCACCCACACTGGTCCCACCCACACTGGTCCCACCCACACTGCACCCACACACACTGCACCCACCCACACGGCACCCACCCACACTGCACCCACCCACGCTGCACCCACCCACGCTGCACCCACCCACGCTGCACCCACCCACACTGCACCCACCCACACTGGTCCCACCCACACTGGTCCCACCCACACTGGTCCCACCCACACTGGTCCCACCCACACTGCACCCACCCACACGGTCCCACCCACACTGCACCCACCCACACTGCACCCACCCACACTGCACCCACCCACACTGCACCCACCCACACTGGTCCCACCCACACTGGTCCCACCCACACTGGTCCCACCCACACTGGACCCACCCACACTGGTCCCACCCACACTGCACCCACCCACACTACACCCACCCACACTGGTCCCACCCACACTGGTCCCACCCACACTGGTCCCACCCACACTGCACCCACCCACACTGGTCCCACCCACACTGCACCCACCCACACTGCACCCACCCACACTGGTCCCACCCACACTGGTCCCACCCACACTGGACCCACCCACACTGGTCCCACCCACACTGCACCCACCCACACTGCACCCACCCACACTGCACCCACCCACACTGCACCCACCCACACTGCACCCACCCACACTGGTCCCACCCACACTGGTCCCACCCACACTGCACCCACCCACACTGCACCCACCCACACTGCACCCACCCACACTGGTCCCACCCACACTGCACCCACCCACACTGCACCCACCCACACTGCACCCACCCACACTGGTCCCACCCACACTGGTCCCACCCACACTGCACCCACCCACACTGCACCCACCCACACTGGTCCCACCCACACTGGACCCACCCACACTGGACCCACCCACACTGCACCCACCCACACTGGTCCCACCCACACTGGTCCCACCCACACTGGTCCCACCCACACTGGTCCCACCCACACTACACCCACCCACACTGGTCCCACCCACACTGGTCCCACCCACACTGCACCCACCCACACTGCACCCACCCACACTGGTCCCACCGACACTGCACCCACCCACACTGGTCCCACCCACACTGCACCCACCCACACTGCACCCACCCACACTGCACCCACCCATACTGCACCCACCCACACTGGTCCCACCCACATTGGTCCCACCCACACTGGTCCCACCCACACTACACCCACCCACACTGGTCCCACCCACACTGGTCCCACCCACACTGCACCCACCCACACTGCACCCACCCACACTGCACCCACCCACACTGCACCCACCCACACTGGTCCCACCCACACTGGTCCCACCCACACTGCACCCACCCACACTGCACCCACCCACACTGCACCCACCCACACTGCACCCACCCACACTGGTCCCACCCACACTGCACCCACCCACACTGGTCCCACCCACATTGGTCCCACCCACACTGGTCCCACCCACACTACACCCACCCACACTGGTCCCACCCACACTGGTCCCACCCACACTGCACCCACCCACACTGCACCCACCCACACTGCACCCACCCACACTGCACCCACCCACACTGGTCCCACCCACACTGGTCCCACCCACACTGCACCCACCCACACTGCACCCACCCACACAGGTCCCACCCACACTGCACCCACCCAGACTGGTCCCACCCACACTGGTCCCACCCACACTGGTCCCACCCACACTACACCCACCCACACTGGTCCCACCCACACTGCACCCACTCACACTGGTCCCACCCACACTGGTCCCACCCACATTGGTCCCACCCACACTGCACCCACCCACACTGGTCCCACCCACACTGGTCCCACCCACACTGCACCCACCCACACTGCACCCACCCACACTGCACCCACCCACACTGCACCCACCCACACTGGTCCCACCCACACTGGACCCACCCACACTGCACCCACCCACACTGGTCCCACCCACACTGCACCCACCCACACTGCTCCCACCCACACTGCACCCACCCACACTGCACCCACCCACACTGCACCCACCCACACTGGTCCCACCCACACTGGTCCCACCCACACTGCACCCACCCACACTGGTCCCACCCACACTGGACCCACCCACACTGCACCCACCCACACTGCACCCACCCACACTGCACCCATCCACACTGGTCCCACCCACACTGGTCCCACCCACACTGCACCCACCCACACTGGTCCCACCCACACTGGTCCCACCCACACTGGTCCCACCCACACTGCACCCACCCACACTGCACCCACCCACACTGGTCCCACCCACACTGCACCCACCCACACTGGTCCCACCCACACTTGTCCCACCCACACTGCACCCACCCACACTGGTCCCACCCACACTGGACCCACCCACACTGGACCCACCCACACTGGACCCACCCACACTGGTCCCACCCACACTGGTCCCACCCACACTGCACCCACCCACACTGGTCCCACCCACACTGGTCCCACCCACACTGCACCCACCCACACTGGTCCCACCCACACTGGTCCCACCCACACTGCACCCACCCACACTGCACCCACCCACACTGGTCCCACCCACACTGCACCCACCCACACTGGTCCCACCCACACTTGTCCCACCCACACTGCACCCACCCACACTGGTCCCACCCACACTGGTCCCACCCACACTGCACCCACCCACACTGCACCCACCCACACTGGTCCCACCCACACTGGTCCCACCCACACTGCACCCACCCACACTGCACCCACCCACACTGGTCCCACCCACGCTGCACCCACCCACACTGCACCCACCCACACTGCACCCACCCACACTGCACCCACCCACACTGTTCCCACCCACACTGCACCCACCCACACTGCACCCACCCACACTGGTCACACCCACACTGGTCCCACCCACACTGGTCCCACCCACACTGCACCCACCCACACTGCACCCACCCACACTGGTCCCACCCACGCTGCACCCACCCACACTGCACCCACCCACACTGCACCCACCCACACTGCACCCACCCACACTGTTCCCACCCACACTGCACCCACCCACACTGCACCCACCCACACTGGTCACACCCACACTGGTCCCACCCACACTGGTCCCACCCACACTGCACCCACCCACACTGCACCCACCCACACTGGTCCCACCCACGCTGCACCCACCCACACTGCACCCACCCACACTGCACCCACCCACACTGCACCCACCCACACTGTTCCCACCCACACTGCACCCACCCACACTGCACCCACCCACACTGGTCACACCCACACTGGTCCCACCCACACTGGTCCCACCCACACTGCACTCACCCACACTGCACCCACCCACACTGCACCCACCCACACTGGTCCCACCCACACTGCACTCACCCACACTGCACCCACCCACACTGCACTCACCCACACTGCACCCACCCACACTGCACCCACCCACACTGCACCCACCCACACTGGTCCCACCCACACTGCACTCACCCACACTGCACCCACCCACACTGCACCCACCCACACTGCACCCACCCACACTGGTCCCACCCACACTGCACTCACCCACACTGCACCCACCCACACTGCACTCACCCACACTGGTCCCACCCACACTGCACCCACCCACACTGCACCCACCCACACTGGTCCCACCCACACTGCACCCACCCACACTGCACCCACCCACACTGCACCCACCCACACTGCACCCACCCACACTGGTCCCACCCACACTGCACCCACCCACACTGCACCCACCCACACTGCACCCACCCACACTGCACCCCCCCACACGGCACCCACCCACACTGCACCCACCCACACTGCACCCACCCACTCTGGTCCCACCCACACTGGTCCCACCCACACTGGTCCCACCCACACTGCACCCACCCACACTGGTCCCACCCACACTGGTCCCACCCACACTGCACCCACCCACACTGCACCCACCCACACTGCACCCACCCACACTGCACTCACCCGCACTGCATCCACATTCACCTCAAGCCATTGGTGAAGTGGTTTTTATTTGGCCTTGTTGATTGTATGTTGGTTGTGAAAGTGTAAAGCAGTTTTTGTTTTGTGTGTTGGATGTGATATTGATGGAATCGGAGTCAGTGCAGCCTCTACATCCTCATTACAGCTCAATCTGCTCCGATACTCAATAAACTCACAGCAGCAAAACATTCCTCAGAGTGAGACAGGCCTCTGCACTCCGGACACTGCTCTCATTCCCAGTTTCAATCCGGAAAACCGGAGGCAGGAATTGCAGCTCAGTCCAGGTCAGTGACCTGCCTCGAGTGTCCCCACCCTGATCACACTTCCTCCACATGTCCATCTCCCAAACATAGCTGAATCCAGGTGTATTCTCCGCTGGGTTCCAGGTTCCCTGGGATTGATTCTTACAAACACATCAAAAATCCAATCACATTCCAGTTTGTAGACAGGAGGAATTTACATTTCTGTCACTCATGGCCCAAAGTCAGTGAAGTATTCCTGAAACATAAACTATATTGTCAAGTAGCAAGAGTAGCAACTTAATGCAGAGTAGGTCCATTCAAAAGTCTGACAGGAGCAGACAGCCCAGTGCATTCACACTGAGTGTGAGAGAGAGTTTAACTCAGACCCCGGGGGTAACAGCTCTGTCCACTTTCCAACTGTGATGACAGAATCTTGCACAATTGCTTCAGAGGACAGACACGGCCTTACAGAGGAGCTTGGAGGAAGAGCTGGATGTGTGTACAACCCTCCCCCCCATTCTAACACAATGGAACCATGTGCCCTGGGAACTTGGTGAGCGACACCCCAGAACTTGCACATGGAGTGGTCAGGGTAGCAGGGAGGGGGATGTTTCTTTGTCTGGGCACATTGCCCCCTTTACTGATTACTCACAGCCTCTGGGACCTGGAGCCATCCCAGACATGTCCCTCCTCCCAAATCCCAGCAGAACCTCTCTGACTGCATGATCACTCACAGCTACCCCAGAAAGTGAAGGCTGGAGAACACACAGGAGCCCCGTCAGTGAGCTGCAGCTTTTGATTTGATTGGATTTGGTTTAGTATTGTCCCATGTATTAGTATACAGTGAAAAGTATTGTTTCTTGCCCACTAGGAAAGGAGAGGGTGCAGAATGTAGTGTTACAGTCACAGCGAGGGTGTAGAGAAAGATCAACTCAATGCAGAGTAGGTCCATTCAAAAGTCTGACAGCAGCAGGGAAGAAGCTGTCCTTGGGTTGATTGCTACATAATCTCAGACTTTTGTATCTTTTTCCCTATGAAAGAAGGTGGAAGAGAGAATGTCCGGGATGCGTGGGGGGGGGTCCTTAATTATACCGGCTGCATTTCCCGAGGCAGCGGGAAGTGTAGACAGAGTCAATGGATGGGAGGCTGATTTGCGTGATGGATTGGGCTACACTCACCACCTTTGTAGTTCCTTGCTGTCTTGTGCAGAGCAGGAGCCCATACCAAGCTGTGATACAACCAGAAAGAATGCTTTCTATGGTTCATCTGTAAAAGTTGATGAGAGTCATAGCTTCCATGTCAGATTTCCTTAGTCTTCTGAGAAAGTAGAGGCATTGATGGAGCTTTCTTAACTATTGTGTCAGCGTGGGGTGATCTGGACACCTGAAAACTTGAAGCTTTCAACCATTTCTACTTCATCGCCATTGATGTAGACAGGGGCATGTTCTCCTATATTTCCTGAAGTCGGTGACTGTCTCCTTTGTTTTGTTGACATTGAGGGAGAGATTATTGTTGCTGCACCAGTTCACCAGATTCTCTATCTCATTCCTGTACTCTGTCTCTTCATTGTTCAAGATCCAACCCACTATCATGGTGTCATCAGCAAACCCGAACCTGGGTCCCCAGAACATTAGCTCAGTTTCTGGATTAATAATCTAGTGATAATACCATCAACTCCCCTGACTTAGCCCCACTCCCTTACTGTTTCCCAACAATTCTGTAAATTGCTCTTTTCCGAGTATTTATCCAATTCCCTCTTTAAAGATATTCCTGTTTCTCCTTCTCTGGTGAAGAATTCCCTCAACCTCTCGTCTTGATTTGGATTCTCTCATTTTTAACTTGGATGTCAGTGGGATTTGAACCATGCACGGTGGGAAGCAGTGTTTCGTGGTGAGGGCATGGAGAGGAATCTATCATTCAGTGGGCTGTGACACATATAGCAGTGGTGAGCGAGCAGTCCTCGCTGCAACTACTCAAACACTAAGTGGAAGAACATATCACAATTCCTCATCAGAACGTCACTCCAATAATCAATTGCTGCATTTAGTAACTGTAACTGGCCAGCCACTGCTTCCCAGAGCCCCCAGCACATTGCAGATAACACTGACACTGGCTCACACAAACTACCCCCTTTAATCCATTGAAATACACACTCTGACGTCATTGTCACTGAGTGAAATCTCCAGCAGATTGAAGAATAATCAAGGAGCTTTTATCTGTCAAATTCGTTATATAATTATCACAAGGGCAGAATAAATAACTACACAGAATGATGAATGATGCGTTTGAACGTGTCTGACTGTAAGGTCAGTCTGATCAGAGCTGGTGATTGACATGCCAGTGACACTGAGAAAACAAACACAGCACACAACCACAAACCTCCCTTTTCATTTATTTGTTTACAGTATTTACACATTGCTGGCTGGCCAGCATTTATCCAGCCCTAATTGCCCTTCAGAAGGTGTTGGTGAGCTGCCTTTTGAACCATTGTAGTCTATGTGGTGTAGGTACACCCAGATTGCTGTTAGGAAGGGAGTTCTGGAATTTTGACCCGGCGACGGTGAAGGAACGGTGATATATTTCCAAGTCAGGATGGTATAAAGTAAAAAGGTACATTTATTAGCCACAAGTAAAGCTTACATTAACACTGCAATGAAGTTACTGTGAAATTCCTCTAGTGTGTGTGTAGGTGGTGGGGTTCCCAGGTATCTAGATGGTGGAGGTCATGGCTTTGGAAGACGCTGTCAAAGGA
This sequence comes from Prionace glauca, assembly GCA_037974335.1. Lineage (NCBI taxonomy): Eukaryota > Metazoa > Chordata > Chondrichthyes > Carcharhiniformes > Carcharhinidae > Prionace > Prionace glauca. The sequence continues at coordinate 2,183,906 of CM075733.1, read as the reverse complement.
ATCTTTGAGTTTGAGCAGTGCATCTTGTAGATGGTACACACTGCTGTCACTCTTCATTGGTGGAGGAGGGAATGAATCTTTAAGTTGGTGGATAGGCTGCCAGTCAGTGGGCTGCTTTGTCCTGGATGGTGACGCGCTTCTTGTGTTGTTGGAGCTGCCCCCATCCAGGCAAGTGGGGAGTATTCCATCACACTCCTGACTTCTGCCTTGTAGATGATGGACAGGCTTTGGGGAGTCAGGAGGTGAGTTACTCACTGTAGGATTCCCAGCTCGGACCTGCTCTGGGAGCCACAGTATTTATATGGCTAATTCAGTACAGTTTCTGGTCAATGATAGCTACCAGGATGTTAATAATGGGGGTTCGGTGATGGTGCTGCCATTGAATGTCTAGGGTGATGGTTAGATTTTCTCTTGCTGGTGATGGTCATTGCCTGGTTATTGTGTGGTGTGAATGTTACTTGTCACTTGTCAACCCAACCCTGGATATTGTCCTGGTCTTGTTGCACTTCAACATGAACTGCTTCAGTATCTGAGGAGTTGTGAATGGTGCTGAATATTGTGTAATCATCAGCCCACTTCTGACCTATGATGGAGGGAAGGTCATTGATGAAGCAGTTGAAGATGGTTGGGTCTAGGACAATAACCTGAGGGACTCCTGCAGAGATGTCCTGGAGCCCAACCATCACAGCCATCTTCCTTTGTGCCGGGTATGACTCCTACCAGCAGAGAGTTCAGATACACCCACAGTGCTGTTGGGAAGGGAGTTTCAGATTGTGACCCAGTGACAGTGAAGGAACAGTGATATATTTCCAAGTCAGGATGGTGAGCGAGTTGCAGGGGAACTTGCAGGTGGGGGTGTTCCCAAGTATTTAGTGCTCTTGTCCTTCTAGATGGAAATGGTCGTGAGTTTGGAAGTGCTACTTAAGGAACCCTGGTGAATTGCTGCAGTGCATCTTGTAGATGGTACACACTGCTGCTACTGTGCATCTTCCTGTATCCCAGGTGTGACTCCAAGCAGTGGAGTGTTTGTCCCAGATACCCACTGATTCCAGTTTCACTCGGGCTCCTTGATGCCACACTGGGTCTAATGCAGCCTTGATGTTAGGGGCTGTCACTCTCACCTCACCTCTGGAATTCAGCTCTTTTATCCATGTTTGAACCAAGGCTGTAATGAGGTCAGGAGCTGAGTGACCCCCTGGTGAAACCCAAACTGGGTGTTGCTGAGCAGGATGGGATTTACCCCAGGATTCTCCGGATGGGATTTACCCCAGGATTCTCTGGGAGGCAAGAGAGGTGATTGCAGAGCCTCTGGCTCTGATCTTCAGGTCGTCGTTGGCCTCTGGTATAGTACCGGAAGATTGGAGGTTAGTGAATGTTGTCCCATTGTTTAAGAAGGGGAGAAGGGACTTCCCTGGGAATTATAGACCGGTGAGTCTTACTTCTGTTGTGGGCATGGTTTTAGAAAAAATTATTAGGGATAGGATTTATAGTTATTTGGAGTGTTACGAATTGATTGGAGATAGTCAGCATGGTTTTGTAGCGGGTAGGTCGTGCCTTACTAACCTTATTGAGTTTTTTGAGAAAGTGACCAAAGAGGTGGATGGGGGCAAGGCAGTTGATGTGGTGTATATGGATTTTAGTAAGGTGTTTGATAAGGTTCACCATGGTAGGCTTCTGCAGAAAATGCAGATGTATGGGATTGGGGGTGATCTAGGGAATTGGATCAGGAATTGGCTAGCGGATAGGAGACAGAGGGTGGTGGTTGATGGTAAATATTCATCATGGAGTTTGGTTACGAGTGGTGTGCCTCAGGGACCTGTTTTGGGGCCACTGCTGTTTGTAATTTTTATTAATGATCTGGATGAGGGTATAGTTGGGTGGATTAGTAAATTTGCTGATGACACCAAAGTCGGAGGTGTGGTAGATTGTGATGAAGGGTGTCATCGTTTGCAGGGAGACTTAGACAGGTTGCAGAGCTGGGCCGAGAGGTGGCAGATGGAGTTTAATGCAGAGAAGTGTGAGGTAATTCACTTTGGTAGGAATAACAGATGTGTCGAGTATCGGGCTAATGGGAGGACTTTGAATAGTGGGGATGAGCAGAGGGATGAAGGTGTATGTGTACATAGATCCCTGAAAGTTGGGAATCAAGTAGATAAGGTTGTTAAGAAGGCATACGGTGTCTTGGCGTTTATTGGTAGGGGGATTGAATTTAGGAGTCGCAGCGTCATGTTGCAACTGTACACAACTCTGGTGTGGCCGCACTTGGAGTACTGTGTGCAGTTCTGGTCCCCACATTACAGGAAGGATGTGGAGGCTTTGGAGAAGGTGCAGAGGAGGTTTACTAGGATGTTGCCTGGTATGGAGGGGAGATCCTATGAGGAGAGGCTGAGGGATTTGGGGTTGTTTTCGCTGGAAAGAAGGCGGCTAAGAGGGGATCTTATTGAAACATATAAGATGATTAGAGGTTTAGATAGGGTGGATAGTAATAGCCTATTTCCTCTGATGGAGAAATCTAGCACAAGGGGGCATGGCTTTAAATTAAGGGGGGGTAGTTATAGGACGGATGTCAAGGGTAGGTTCTTTACCCAGAGGGTGGTGAGGGACTGGAATGCCCTGCCAGCTGCAGTTGTAAATGCGCCTAGTTTGGGGGCGTTTAAGAGATCTGTGGAAAGGTTTATGGATGGAAAGGGATTGGTTTAGGTTAGAGGGTCATTGTTTTTGTAACTGGTCAGCGCAACATCGTGGGCCGAAGGGCCTGTTCTGCGCTGTAATGTTCTATGTTCAGGTGCTGCTGGATTGCGCTGTCGATGACCCCTTCCATCACTTTACTGATGATCGAGAGTAGACTGATTGGGCAGTAAGTGGCCGGGTTGGATTTGTCCTGCTTTTTGTGTACAGGACATACCTGGGCAATTTTCCACATTGCTGGGTAGATGCCAGTGCTGTAACTGTACTGGAAAAGCTTGGCTCGGGGAGCAGCAAGTTCTGGAGCACAAGTCTTCAGTACTATGGCTGGAATATTGTCAGGGCCCATTGCCTTTGCAGCATCCAGTGCCTCCAATTGTTTCTTGATATCACATGGAGTGAATGGAATTGGCTGGAGACTGACATCTGAGATGCTGGGGACCACTGGAGGAGGCTGAGATGGATCCACTCAGTACTTCTGGCTGAAGATTACTGCGAATATTTCAGCCTTGTCTATTCACTGATGTGCTGGGGTCCTCCATCACTGAGGATGGGGATATTTGTGGAGCCTCCTCCCCCAGTGAGTTGTTTAATTGTCCATTACCATTCCTGACTGGATGTGGCAGGACTGCAGAGCTTAGAAACCAGCAGACATGCAAACAAACATACAAATCAGAAGCAGGTTAATCCCCTCTGTCCCTTGAGCCTGATGTGGGTATGCCGGCGTTGGACTGGCGTTAACACAGTAAAAAGTCTGACAACACCAGGTTTTAGTCCAACCGATTTATTTGATAATATTCTCACAAGCAAGCAAGCTTTCGGGGTTTCACCTGACGAAGAGGGTAACCTCGAAAGCTTGCTTGCTTGTGAGAATATTATCAAATAAATTGGTTGGACTAAAACCTGGTGTTGTCAGACTTTTTACTGTCTTGAGCCTGCTCCATTATTCAATAAGTTCACAGCGGATCTGATTGTGTCAACTTCACATTCCTGCTCTGGTTGTGGGATCACTTTGCTTTGTCTATCACTTGCTGCTTATGTTGTTTGGCACATAGGTACGCCTGTTTGGTAGCTTCACTGCGTTGACACCTCATTTTTAGCTATGCCTGGTTGCTACTCCTGACATGCCCTCCTGCACTCTCCATTGAACCAGGGTTGATGTCCTGGTTTGGTTGTTATGGTAAAGTGTGGGATATGCCAGGCCATGAGGTTACAGATTGTAGTTGAGTTCAATCTTGCCCTTGCTGATGGTCCACATTGCTTCATGGATTCCCAATCTTGAGTTGTTAAATCTATTTGAAGTCTATCCCATTTAGTCTGGCGGCAGTACCACACAACACAGTGGAGGTTATTCTCAACGTGAAGGTGGGACTTTGTCTCCATAAGGACTATACCATGATCACTCTTGCTGAAAGTGTCATGAACAGCTCCATCTGTGATAGATAGATTCGTGAGGATGAGCTCAGTCTGTTTACCGTTTGCCGGTTCCCTCACTGCCTGCTGCAGACCCAGTCTCTTCCCCATCGGAATTAACATAAAATTCAAATAACCATCAGCCAAATTACTGGTGGAACATGTTCAGGAAGCTGAATGACCTCCTCCCAACCCTAAGCTCTGTTCTAGAACGTCATACTCACTTTAATAACCTGTCTAGCATCCCTTAAATTAAACTAATCAAATCACCTCAACCACATTCTCACCATTTGACGGATTTATTGTTCGCAGCCTCCTTCTCCTTCCTACATTATTCTCTTCTTTCTTGAAGCCTCCAAGAACTGGAGTTTATTCCCACCCTAAATCTTGTCTACAAGCTAGAACAGTTTGAAGGAAGGTTTGCGTTTATACAGCACACCTCAGGGCCATTGGCCCCCTCGCAGTGCTATTCAGCCAGTGAAGTATTCGGAAGCTGAGACACATTATGTAGCTGGAAGCGGTGTGACAGTGATCCCATCTCCTGTTTACAATGGTGATTAAGGGATACACATTGCCCAGGACACTGAAGAAAACTCCCCTGCTCTTCAAAGCACTGAGTTAACATCCATCTCAATAGGAAGATGGGGGCCGTGGTTTAATATCTCATCTGAAAGACGGCACCTCTGACAGTGCGGCACTCCCTGAATCCTGCCCAGGAGAATCAGCTTCGATTTTCACCCGAGCTGTTCTCCACTCACCGTTACCTTGTCTTCTGGCTCTTTCCCGCCCTCGTTAGCTCGTTATGCTTCATCAGCTTTCCCAATTTAAAAACATTTTTGACACTGGGTGTACAAAGTCCTTTGTTAGTTGTGAAGGGCTTTGGTTTATCCTGAAACAGTGAGACACTGTCGGAATCTTTCTCTTATCTCGATGTCCTTTAATAGTCGCCCTTTCAGCTGAGTTGCAGAGATTCCCCAGGTGGATTCTCACACAGTGGCAGCAGTTTAACAGCGTTTTAAATAGCGGTTATGTTTAAAAATAAGGATACGGCTCACAGCAGACATGGAATAGATAAAGCTTTCAGAGTCCCATCCCTCGACACGGAGATTAAGCAGATTAATGAAACGTTGTTTTAGTGACCAGCTGTTGTGGCTAGCCCCCAGTACAAAGCTGAAATTATTTAGCAACATTCAGCTCACGGGTCCAGAGACCCCACTCTAGACACTAATTTCAGAAATGACTCTGACTCCAGATCCCAATCATGATGTGGAGATGCCGGCGTTGGACTGGGGTAAACACAGTAAGAAGTTGACAACACCAGGTTTAAGTCCAACCAATTTATTTGACAGTAAACTCACAATGTTTACTCTCTGGGATCTACTGTCCAGACCCCAGGAACATGGACCCCACCCCCATATCATTCTGCAGCAAAAGGCAAGGAGCTGGGATCGCACTTAGAGTCCCACTACATACTGGGATAGGAAAGGAAATCTTTGGAAATTCTACACCTTCTCAGCTTCTGAAGAGTAGTTATTGTAATGTAGGAAATGTTTACGCATTATGTTCCCACAAGCAGCAGTTTGAGATGACAAATTTCAGTGATGTAGTGTGAGATCGCTCTGCTCCCCACTCAGTCTCAGAGAAATTAGGTACAATCATTGGGCAGAATCTAATGGCCCCCTTCGAGGAAGAGGTGACACTGGAAAATGTGGCGAACTGTTCAGAAGCTCATTGACGTCAGCGGGACTGGAAAATCCTGCCAGCAGAAACTTCCACCAATTAGCTGAAGTATTCCACCCTCGCCCTCGGCTGGGATTTTCCAGCGCTGCTGAGAGTAAACGGAATTTTGGCTGGCACACCAAATTTTCCTTTCTCACTCGCAACAGGTCTCACCACAGAGAAGACCAGAGAATCAGCCACTGTTTTTGGAGATTGTTTCCCATGGCATGAATATGGAGTTGAGGCCATGATCAAATCAACTATGATCTTACTGAATGATGGAGCAGGCTCGAGGGGCCGAATGGCCCTCTCCTACTCTTTATTCTTACGATCTTCTGAACCGTTTCTTCATACAAAGGCTGGTAGGACAGTGTCCCTCACTGTCACTGGGCCAAAGTCCAGGAGTTCCCTCCCGAACAGCATTGTGAGCCAACCCACAGCACAGGGTCGGCAGTGATTCAAGAGGCAGCTCACCACCACTTCCTCAAGGGCAACGAGGGGTGGGCAATAAATATTGGCCAGTCAGCGATGCCCATGTCCGATGAATAAATAAAAAAATAGAATCTAGAACTTTCTCCATGCCCAAAATAAGCTTTGGAGGTTGGAGGTCAATTAAAAATACAAGGATTTAGATGGATTGAAATTTAGTTGAATAACGGTATTAATATTAAGGGAACCACAGTGAGTAGAAGGAATTAAAATAAAGATCAGTCGTGTTCTAATTGTAGGTGGAACATGCCCAAGGGGCTGAATGGCCTCCTTTCATTCCTGTGTTCCATTCTGGAACGTCGTGCCCCCTGTAAGATTGGTAAGGTCCAGTCAGTAAGCTCGCTAACATTGTGATAACAGGGATAATTTTTTTTAATTAATTGTGTTTCATGCTTCTAAGCTTTATCCAATTTCGAGGTAAGATGATGGCACCTCAGACAGACGTCTCTGTGGTAAGAAGGTTGCAGATAATTTGACGATAAGTGTGTAATGACAGTGATATTCATCAATGCTGAAATAGTCCAACATTAGAAGACAGACGAATCAATATCAGCGCTGTGACTGTAAATCCCTCACAATGCTGATTTGTGAATTTTAACCGTGTCCTCCAGTTATCCTGACATAAACTGACTGCTCATCACACTGACTAACATTTACATTGCCATTCTGATCAGAAAGACACCAAGCTCTTGGAGCTTTTAACCATTAGTGATAAAAAATTCAACTTATTTTCACTTTCTGGCTCTGACACATTCCCATGGACAGACCCAGCACCAACAAGAGGAGCTCCCTCTCTTCCTGTGGCTGTGTCTAGCGGCTGGGCTGGTCACACACTATCCCTGTGGTCTGGGCCTCCAACCAACAGTCAACAAGATATCAACCGAGATATCAAAACTGAGCTCTCATCTCCTCGAAGCATTGCCTCTATCCACAGACATGTAGAATCATAGAATCCCACAGTGTAGAAGGAGACCATTCAGCCCATCGAGTCTGCACCGATCACAATTCCAACCAGGCCCTATTCCCATAACCCCACACATTTAACCTGCTAGTCCCCCTGTCACTAAGGGGCAATTTTAGCATGGCCAATCAACCTAACCCGCACAACTTTGGACAGTGGGAGGAAACCAGAGGAAACCCATGCAGACATGGAGAGAATGTGCAAATTCCACACAGACAGTGACCCAAGCAGAGAATTGAACCCAGGTCCCTGGTGCTGTGAGACAGCAGTGCTAACCACTGTGTCACCGTGCCCCCGGGAATCGAACCCGGGTCTCTGGCGCTGTGAGACAGCAGTGCTAACCACTGTGTCACCGTGCCCCCGGGAATCGAACCCGGGTCTCTGGCGCTGTGAGACAGCAGTGCTAACCCACTGTGTCACCGTGCCCCCGGGAATCGAACCCGGGTCCCTGGCGCTGTGAGGCAGCAGTGCTAACCCACTGTGTCACCGTGCCCCCGGGAATCGAACCTGGGTCCCTGGCGCTATGAGGCAGCAGTGCTAACCCACTGTGTCACCATGCCCCCGGGAATCGAACCCGGGTCCCTGGCGCTGTGAGACAGCAGTGCTAACCCACTGTGTCACCGTGCCCCTGGGAATCGAACCCGGGTCCCTGGCGCTATGAGGCAGCAGTGCTAACCCACTGTGTCACCGTGCCCCCGGGAATCGAACCCGGGTCCCTGGCGCTATGAGGCAGCAGTGCTAACCCACTGTGTCACCGTGCCCCCGGGAATCGAACCCGGGTCCCTGGCGCTCTGAGACAGCAGTGCTAACCCACTGTGTCACCGTGCCCCCGGGAATCGAACCCGGGTCCCTGGCGCTCTGAGGCAGCAGTGCTAACCCACTGTGTCACCGTGCCCCCGGGAATCGAACCCGGGTCCCTGGCGCTATGAGGCAGCAGTGCTAACCCACTGTGTCACCGTGCCCCTGGGAATCGAACCCAGGTCCCTGGTGCTGTGAGGCAGCAGTGCTAATCACTGTGTCACCGTGCCCCCGGGAATCGAACCCGGGTCCCTGATGCTGTGAGACAGCAGCGCTAACCCACTGTGTCACCGTGCCCCTGGGAATCGAACCCGGGTCCCTGGTGCTGTGAGGCAGCAGTGCTAATCACTGTGTCACCGTGCCCCCGGGAGTCGAACCCGGGTCCCTGGCGCTGTGACGCAGCAGTGCTAACCCACTGTGTCACCGTGCCCCCAGGAATCGAACCCGGGTCCCTGGCGCTGTGAGACAGCAGTGTTAACCCACTGTGTCACCGTGCCCTCGGGAATCGAACCCGGGTCCCTGGCACTGTGAGACAGCAGTGTTAACCCACTGTGTCACCGTGTCCCCGGGAATCGAACCCGGGTCCCTGGCGCTGTGAGACAGCAGTGTTAACCCACTGTGTCACCGTGTCCCCGGGAATCGAACCCGGGTCCCTGGCGCTGTGAGACAGCAGTGCTAACCCACTGTGTCACCGTGCCCCCGGGAATCGAACCCGGGTCCCTGGTGCTGTGAGACAGCAGTGCTAACCCACTGTGACACCGTGCCCCCGGGAATCGAACCCGGGTCCCTGGCGCTGTGAGACAGCAGTGTTAACCCACTGTGTCACCGTGTCCCCCGGGAATCGAACCCGGGTCCCTGGCACTGTGAGGCAGCAGTGCTAACCCACTGTGTCACCGTGCCCCTGGGAATCGAACCCGGGTCCCTGGTGCTGTGAGGCAGCAGTGCTAATCACTGTGTCACCGTGCCCCCGGGAATCGAACCCGGGTCCCTGATGCTGTGAGACAGCAGCGCTAACCCACTGTGTCACCGTGCCCCTGGGAATCGAACCCGGGTCCCTGGTGCTGTGAGGCAGCAGTGCTAATCACTGTGTCACCGTGCCCCCGGGAGTCGAACCCGGGTCCCTGGCGCTGTGACGCAGCAGTGCTAACCCACTGTGTCACCGTGCCCCCGGGAATCGAACCCGGGTCCCTGGCGCTGTGAGACAGCAGTGTTAACCCACTGTGTCACCGTGCCCTCGGGAATCGAACCCGGGTCCCTGGCACTGTGAGACAGCAGTGTTAACCCACTGTGTCACCGTGTCCCCGGGAATCGAACCCGGGTCCCTGGCGCTGTGAGACAGCAGTGTTAACCCACTGTGTCACCGTGTCCCCGGGAATCGAACCCGGGTCCCTGGCGCTGTGAGACAGCAGTGCTAACCCACTGTGTCACCGTGCCCCCGGGAATCGAACCCGGGTCCCTGGTGCTGTGAGACAGCAGTGCTAACCCACTGTGACACCGTGCCCCCGGGAATCGAACCCGGGTCCCTGGCGCTGTGAGACAGCAGTGTTAACCCACTGTGTCACCGTGTCCCCCGGGAATCGAACCCGGGTCCCTGGCACTGTGAGACAGCAGTGCTAACCCACTGTGTCACCGTGTCACCCTCAGACCCACTGGGACTTTGCAGCATTTTCTGTTTTTGTTTGAGATTCTATGTTCTATGTTTGAGATTCCAGCATCCGCAGTAATTTCACATTGAAATAGTTCCTTTGACACAGCAACACATAATAAGAAGGCATTAACAGCAGCGCAGTCAGAGAGGTGGGATTTATGGAGCATCTTCATGGTAGTGGGAAAAAGGCTGAAAGGTTTAGGGAATTTTCAGAGCTTTGATTCCAGGTCACTGAAGGCACAGGTGCAAAAACAATTCAAAATGGGCTGTTCAAGAGGGCAGGGTTGAAGGAGTGCAGGGAGCTGGGAGAGTTATCAACATTCCTCGTATATTCCTGTATGACTTGGTGTCAAATCTTGTTCAATGACACTCTTGTTAAGGGCTTTTCACTTTTTAATTGCTTTAAAGATGCTGCATAAATGTCCGTTGTTGTTCGGGTGAGTGTCCTTGTCTTCTGCAACTTAAACTTGCAGTTATTCAGATCAGATTTAGAAAGGCAGAGGAGTGCAATCCTGCACTGCCCCCCCCCTCACTAAAACACCAAAAACTGAGCATTAGCAGGATATTAACTGGGGTTCTGGGGTGGGGGAGGGGGTAAAGATGCTGGAGCCGCTCCCCCCCCTCCCCCTGCCCCCAGCCCCCAGCCCACAGTCTGAGTAGCACTCACTCCCACTGGTTTGCTGCTCAGTACTGAGCAGATGGGAGCTTTGCTGTTGGTTTCTGTTTCTGACCCAGGGCTAATAAACTGACTGCCGTTCCCCTGTGCAGCCGACCTATAAATAACCAGCTCCTCGTTAACAGCCAGACAGAGAGAGTGGTCCTCACAACCTCGTCCCAGGGCTCGGGGAGAATGTTATCATCAGCACTTTGTAACATTGATTGTGCACTGAATCCTATTTAATATTCCACTTCTCATCCATTCCAGGTCTGTAACGCTGTGACTTCTAACAGGATTCTCATTCACAGAAATAATAGTCAGTGGTAAATTAGGAGCAGATTCAAGAAGGGTGGAGATTGGGTGAAGGATTCCAGGGGTATCACACATCACACTAATCCTGTGGCATTTGAAATACTTTTGCAATTAGTGGTTCTTTATTTCCGCGGCTGTCATGGACGTGTTTAATGCCGGGAGAATTAAGAGGCCGGCCTGATCTCCAATACTGTTCCTGAGTTCCATGATATCTGTGACAGAATTACTGCTTGCTCTGTCTGTAACCAAGGGCAATTTCATAAGGAGCTTTATAAGAGATCAGGCTGGCATTATTTTAATTGCCTATGTGTGTGACAGGATTTGTATCAGTCCTGGAGTGTTTCATAAAGCAATATTCCATTTATTATCTGTATCTTTTATGCATAATGTTTATAATTAAGTGATTTTTCAGTTGGCTGGTTCTTTAATACACTGTTACACCCAATTTCAGCAAATGATATTTTCTAGTCGAGTTAAGATGCTGCCTTAATAACTGGTTAGTTACACTGGTCTGCCCCAGTCTCCGCTTGTTATGTCCAAGTTTGATGTAGATCCAGTAAATATAACAGGCTCTGGATTCAATAATATGAAAAGTAGCATCACAACCTGAACCTTAAATGTTCCAGCTGTTGTACTATGAGAGATCCAGCATGAATTAAATCTCCCAATGCACTCTGACAAAAATACTGTCATCCTTTGCTGATTCCTCAGGTGTCCTTGTAAACAATACACAGAAAGTTAACGTGCAGATACAGCCAGTGGCTGGCCTTCATTACAAAGGAGCTGGACCAGTAAGAGGGTGTTGTTGCAGTTTCATCGGCATGGGGGTTGAGGCCACAACTGGAATATTGAGCAGTCTTGGTCTCTGTGCCTTAGGAAGGAACTATTTGCCTAGGGGGAGGTACAGTGAAGATTCCTTAGACTGAGTTCTCGGCTGACAGGTAGCCTTACAATGAGACAGTCAGAAAATGGAACCAATTTAGGAGAACAAGAGATTGAGACATGCAAGATTCTGAAGAGATTTGCTACTGGTTAGACATTGCGAGGTTGTTTCCCTGGTTAGGGAATCTAATACACTGGGTGGGGTGCAGGGGGAGTGGTGATGGGGGCAGTCTCTTAGAATAAAGGGTCAGTTAGGACTGAGATGAGGAGAAATTTCTTCTCTCAAGGTGTTGTGAATCTCTGAAACTCTTTATCCTGCGAGATGTGATAAACATCTCTTACCTGGAGTACTGTGTACAGTTTTGGTCTCCTTACTTGAGAAAGGATAGACTGGCTCTGGAGGGGGAGCAGAGGAGATTCACTGGGTTGATTCCGGAGTTGAGAGGTTTGGCTTATGAGGAGAGACTGAGTAGACTGGGGCTATACTCATTGGAATTCAGAAGAATGAGGGGAAATCTTATAAAAACATATAAGATTATGAAGGGAATAGATAAGATAGAAGCAGGGAAGTTGTTTCCACTGGTGGGTGAAACTAGAACTAGGGGGCGTGGCCTCAAAATAACAGGGAGCAGATTTAGGACTGAGTTGAGGAGGAACTTCTTCACACAAAGGGTTGTGAATCTGTGGAATTCTCTGTCCAGTTGAGGCTCCCTCACTGAATGTTTTTAAGGCAAGGATAGATACATTTTTGATCAGTAAAAGAATTAAGGGTTATGGTGAGCGGGCGGGTAAGTGGAGCTGAGTCCACGAAAAGATCAGCCATGATCTTATTGAATGGCGGGGCAGGCTCGAGGGGCCAGATGGCCGACTCCTGTTCCTAGTTCCTATTTCTTCTATGAATGCTCCATTGTTGAATGTATTTAAGATTTTGATTGATCGACCTTTGGAGTCTAAGAAAATGGAGAATTAGGTTGGAAAATGGAGCTGGTTGTGGGGGTTAGCCATGATATAATGATGCAGCAAGCTTGAGGGACCATTTGGTCTATTCCTGCTCCCTTCACCCCCACTCCTCATTGCTCAATGTAAATGTGGGAAATTTCCTTCACTGGGACCAGATGAGGTGACCATGTTGCCCCGACAGTGATTCTGATACCGTTCCGGGGAATGCCTTCATCAGAGCAGGGAAATATGAGCAGGATTCGATCAAATGTCCCTTGACCCTGTTCCACCGTTCAGTGCAGTTATGGCTGATTGTTGGCATCACTTCCCTACCCATTTCCCAAATCCCTCGATTTCCTAAGACCACAAAAGTCTGTCGGTCTCAACCTTCAATAGATCCACAATGCTTTGGGGTAGAGAATTCCAGAACCCAAGTACAAAGAGTTGACATCATTCTACTTCTGTTGTTTAAACATTGGCCAATATTTTTCAGCAGGAGGGTATAGGGCACGCAAAGTCCCTTAGACATTAGTGCGATAAGACAATCGTACTGCTGCCCATTGACGGGTCATCTCTGCCACTGGATAATGTGCCACAGGGCAGGTGGATAATGCCATGTGGAATCTGGAAATCCCAGGAACAGGGCCGTGAACTCTGAACCCCAGGAACAGGGCTGTGAACTCTGAACCCCGCGAACAGGGCCCTGAACACTGAACCCCAGGAACAGGTCTGTGAACTCTGAACCCTGGGTACAGGGCCGTGAACTCTGAACCCCGGGAACAGGGCTGTGAACTCTGAACCCCGGGAACAGGGCCGTGAACTCTGAACCCCAGGAACAGGACTGTGAACTCTGAACCCCTGGAACAGGGCCGTGAACTCTGAACCCCAGGAACAGGGCTGTGAACTCTGAACCCCAGGAACAGGGCCGTGAACTCTGAACCCCGGGAACGGGGCTGTGAACTCTAAACCCCAGGAACAGGTCTGTGAACTCTGAACCCCGGGAACAGGGCCGTGAACTCTGAACCCCGGGAACGGGGCTTGAACTCTGAACCCCAGGAACAGGGCTGTGAACTCTGAACCCTGGGAACAGGGCCGTGAACTCTGAACCCCAAGAACAGGGCTGTGAACTCTGAACCCCAGGGACAGGGCTGTGAACTCTGAACCCCAGGAACAGGGCCGTGAACTCTGAACCCCGGGAACAGGGCTGTGAACTCTGAACCCCAGGAACAGGGCTGTGAACTCTGAACCCCGGGAACGGGGCTGTGAACTCTGAACCCCGGGAACAGGGCCGTGAACTCTGAACCCCAGGAACAGGACTGTGAACTCTGAACCCCTGGAACAGGGCCGTGAACTCTGAACCCCTGGAACAGGGCCGTGAACTCTGAACCCCAGGAACAGGGCTGTGACCTCTGAACCCCGGGAACAGGGCTGTGAACTCTGAACCCCGGGAACAGGGCCGTGAACTCTGAACCCCAGGAACAGGGCTGTGAACTCTGAACCCCGGGAACGGGGCTGTGAACTCTGAACCCCGGGAACAGGGCCGTGAACTCTGAACCCCGGGAACGGGGCTGTGAACTCTGGTTAAATATATTCCTGGAAGTTTGATTAGATTAAAAATCTTTACACTCACTGACTACAGCAGAGGTCCCAGAGAATTGGAGAATGGCCATTGTTGTTCCTTTGTTTAAGAAGGGGAGCAAGAATAATCCAGATAATTACAGGCCGGTGAGCCTTACATCAGTGGTAGGGAAATTATTGGAGAGGATTCTTCGAGACAGAACTTATTCCCACTTGGAAATAAGCAGGCGTATTACTGAAAGGCAACATGGTTTTGTGAAGGGGAGGTCGTGTCTCACGAACTTGATTGAGTTTTTTGAGAAAGTGACGAAGATGATTGATGAGGGGAGGGCAGTGGATGTTGTCTACACGGATTTCAGTAAGGCCTTTGATAAGGTCCCTCATGGCAGACTGGTGGATACAGAACTGGCTCGGTCAAAGAAGACAGAGGGTAGCAGTGGAAGGGTGTGTTTCTGAATGGAGGGCTGTGACAAGTGGAGTTCCTCAGGGATCAGTGCTGGGACCTTTGCTGTTTGTAATATATATAAATGACTTGGAGGAAAATGTAACTGGATTGATTAGTAAGTTTGTGGACGACATGAAGATTGGTGGATTTGCAGATAGCGATGAGGACCATTGGGATACAGCAGGATATAGATCAGTTGGAGACTTGGGCTGAGAGATGGCAGATGGAGTTTAATCCAGATAAATGTGAGGTAATGCATTTTGGAAGGTCTAACACAGATAGAAAATATACAGTAAATGGCAGAACCCTTAGGAATATCGATTGGCAAAGGGATCTGGGTGTACAGGTACACAGGTCACTGAAAGTGGCAATGCAGGTGGAGAAGGTAGTTAAGAAGGCATACGGCGTGCTTGCCTTCATTGGCTGGGGCACTGAGTTTAAAAATTGGCAAGTCATGTTGCAGCTTTATAGAACCTTAGTGAGGCCGCACTTGGAATATAGAGTTCAATCCTGGTCACCACACTACCAGAAGGACGTGGAGGCTTTGGAGAGGGTACAGAAAAGATTTACCAGGATGTTGCCTGGTATGGAGGGCATTAGCTATGAGGAGAGGTTGGAGAAACTTGATTTGTTTTCACTGGAGTGATGGAGGTTGAGGGGAGACCTGATAGAAGTCTACAAGATTATGAGAGGCATGGACAGAGTAGATAGTCAGAAGCTTTTTCCCAGGGTGGAAGAGTCAATTACTGGGGGCACAGGTTTAAGGTGCGAGGGGAAAGGTTTAAAGGAAATGTATGAAACAAGTTTTTTTACACAGAGGGTGGTGGGTGCCTGGAACTCATTGCTGGGGGAGGTAGGAAGCAGATATGCTGGTGATTTTTAAGGGGCATCTTGACAGGATGGGAGTAGAGGGATTCAGTCCCCAGAAGGACAGGGGGTTTTAGTTCAGTCGGGCAGTATGGTTGGTGCAGGGCTAGAGGACTTGTCTTTGTTCTTTGAGGTTTCACCTTCCACACGCAGCATTTCCATTGGTCATCACTCAGGTCTATCGCCATGGTACTAGCTTTCCCAGACCAATGGTGAAGCAATTTGAACCCTCGTGACTCAGTGGGTGATTCGAGGGTTTCGGTCTGGAAGCCTTTCCCCCAATTTCTCAGTGTGTCGTCTCAGAGCTAAAAACAAAAGTGTGCAAGAAACAGACCGAGAACATCGTGGCCGGGATTCTCCCAAAACAAAATGCCCAAAGGACGGCAAGACGGGAGTGTTTCCTGCTCCTTTCTTGGGCACAGTTACCAGAATGAATCTTGAGCATTGCCGAGTGCCCGGGCAGGATTCACTCAGGTAGAGAGTGGGTCGAGATTATTCCCTCCCCCCAGAGGCTGGCAGCATCGTGCTGAGTGCAACACTACACAGGCATTGATCTGTCAGAGCCAAGGCCTGTCGCTGGCCTCCCATCGCTGGCCTTTCTGAATCCCCCACTCTCCGACTGCTCACCGAGCCCAGATCCCCGCTCGGGCCAACCCCACACCCCCCTCCACCCAGCCAGCCCTAATTCCCCTCTCCGAGGCCTTCCTCGATCCCCCCCCCCCGTGGGCAGTGCTGACCCACTCCTCGTGACCCGCTCTGATCTCCCTCTCCATGGGCAGCACTGACCGCTCCCTGTGGTCAGTGCTGACCCCCTGCCATGGGCAGCACTGATTCCGCTCCCCCCCCCCCCCCCCCCAAGGGCGCACTGGTGACCTTCCTCCCTCTCTCTCCCAAGGTTCCAAATGCAGAGTGGCAGCAGGTCCCCTGCCCCCACCAATAGCCCTGCTCTCAGTATGTCCCACCCCCTCTGGCTCTACCCCCTTGACACTGCCCGGTGCCTGGTGGGCAGTGCCAAGGTGCCCATTGCACTGTGCCAGTTTGCCCCTCAGGCAGTGCCAGGCCAATACTGCCCAAGGGTCACCATCTCTTGCCTCCAACCTACTGAGAGGGGCCTCAATGTTCCTTTTTCTCCCTCCAGCAGGGTCGGGTCACTTGTTCCCCGTTAATGGGGAAGCAGCAATAAATGGCAGTGGAGGGAATTACTCCCAGCAGGAGGGAGGGGGGGGAGATGTAGCTGACCTGGAGACTTCAGTCTGGGGCTCACTAATCAGCTGGAAATGGAGATTCCCGAATGATAATCAGCTCCATGCCAATTCCCTACACAGAGCTGATTGTACTGAAGAAAGCACCTCAGAGACTCGTGACCATCCTAACGCCAGTCACTAACCTCGCTAAAGACCCCCACCCCCACCCCCTGTGCCTCCCAGACTGCTTCACTGTTCCAGTAGCACCAACGGGCCAGGAGAATCCCGGGCAATATTTGAATGGTGTTTTTATTGGATTTGCTCAGGGTGTCCTGGAGATGAATCTTCAATTCCTGGAACAATGTGGACCATCTCCAGTGCTTCAGTGAATGGCGGTGGGCAGGAATTACATAGAACATAGAACATTACAGCGCAGAACAGGCCCTTCGGCCCACGATGTTGCGCCGACCAGTTACAAAAACAATGACCCACTAACCTAAACCAATCCCTTCTCATCCATAAACCTATCCACGGATCTCTTAAACGCCCCCAAACTAGGTGCATTAAGAATTAGTTATTAAGATTTAATATTACAGCAGCACCAAGTCAGACATCATCTTTGATCTGATTTATTATTGTCACATGAATTTACATATATTGAAAGTATTGTTTCTTGTGTGTTATACAAAGAATACCATTCATAGAGAAGGAAACAAGAGAAATCAGGTGCTGACATCTTGTTCCTTTCCAGGTACCAGTCTAGATGTGTATCTGAGATAGAGTTCCAGCACAAGTGATCAAATAGGATGGAGCTGTAAAGGGAGGGAGATGTGGACGAGTATAGATACTTCATCCCTCTCTCAAGCAGCAGCTGTTGATAAATGGGGATACGCAGCAGCCAATACTCACTCAGTTCATTTTATGACCCTATATTGATAAGGAGCAAGAAGGGCAAAAGTTTTCATGTAGAACGTGGGTACTTCCCTGTTTCCTGTGCAGGTCTACTATATAGGGCTCTGTGTATGGCCTGCGTTGTTCTCCTGGAATTTGTGCATTCCCTCTGGTCCTGTATTTTTACAGTAAGAAGTCTCACAACACCAGGTTAAAGACCAACAGGTTTATTTGATAGTAAACACCACTAGCTTTCAGAGCGCTGCTCCTTCATCGGGTGAGTGGGGAGTTCTGATCACAAACAGGGTTTATAAAGACACACACAGTTTACAGAATACTGATTAGAATGTGAGTCTTTACAGCTAATCAAGTCTTAAAGGTGCAAACAGTGTGAGTGGAGAGAGCGTTAAGCACAGGTTAAAGAGATGTGTATTGCCTCCAGACAGGACAGTAAGTGAGATGTTGCAAACCCAGACAAGTCTTGGGGGTCTGGAACACAGGAATATTCCATCTGGGTTCAGATCACTTCGACATCCTGTGGAACTGGATAAAGACAGGCCCCAGATAAAAGCTCAATCTTTACCCTGCCCAATAGGAGGTCATCCCTTCCCAATTGGTTCCATTAAAAAGACACACACTGTGTTTGCGATTGCTTTGAAGAAACTACAGTTCACTTGAATGTTGACCAAACATTGATGGAGAATGCCAGCTGACATCTTTCAGAGCATCAAGGGAGATAGTCAATATAGGATCTAGTTGCGATTATCATTAATTAGCCAGGAAACCAGCTGGACTGTGACTCCAAGGACGTGTATCGTGTTTGTGCTGATATTTTACTTTGTTTCTCATTTTGGCAGTAGAAGACTTTGAACAGGAAAATGACAGATCGAAGGTTAGATGAATGGATTGCATTTATAGTAAGTGACAAGTAGCCAACACCCAAAAAATCCCAAACATATGGTAGACATTGGACTGTCGCCAAAGAGACTTCCTCTTGAGAAGCATTGAATCCCAAAGGATTTGTTTCCTGGCTGATGTCAGGATTTGGGACATCTGCTCCGAGCTGGAGAGGAACTTACAATGGGATGGGGAGGATGCAGTTGTTGTGGTCCATGGAGGTACCAATGACACAGGCAGGACAGGGAAAGATGTTCAGCACAGTCAGTGCGAGGAGTGAGGCACTGAATTAAGAAGCAAAACTTCAAAGATAATAATCCCTGGATTATTACCTGAGCCACATGCAAATTAGCATAAGGAAAACAATTAGAGAGAAATGGTTTACAGACTGGTGTGGGAGAAATTGTTCCAGCTTGGGGGGCAGTGCCACCTGATCATAACCCCACATTCCTGTCAAGATCATTAGCGTACAAATATAATTAGCTGGCTGGATAGCTGGTTTGTGATGCAGAACGATGCCAACAGCACAGGTTCAACTCCCGTAGCAGCTGAGGTTATTCATGAATAACCTCCTTCTCTACCTTGCCCCTTGTCTGATGTGTGGTGACCCTTAGGTTAAATCATCACCAATCAGCTCCCCACCCCCTCAAAGGGGAGAGCGGTCTATGGCCATCTGGGACGATGGCAACTTTACCTTTTATTGCACACAGGGAGGGTCCCAGCACCAATCCCTGCGGTACACCAATCCCTGCAGTACACCAATCCCTGCAGTACACCACTGGACACAAGCTTCCAGTCACAAAAACAACCTTCGATCATTACCCTCTGCTTCCTGCCACTGAGCCAATTTGCCAAATTGCCCTGAATCCCATGGGCTCTGAGCTCCTTCATCAGTCTCCCATGATGGACCTTGTTGAAAGCCTTTCTACACTGTCCTCATCTACACACCTCGCCACCTCCTCAAACAACTCAATCAGATTTGTTGGCCATGATCTCCCTCTGACAAAACCATGCTGATAATACTTGATTAATCTTTGCATCCCCAAGTGGAGATGAATTCTGTCCCTCAGAATGTTTTCAATAACTTCCCTATCGCTGAAGTTAGAACCATAGAACCCTACAGTGCAGAAACAGGCCCTTCGGCCCATCGAGTCTGCACCGAACACAATCCCACCCAGACCCCATCCCCATATCCCTACACATTTTACCTGCTAATCCCTCTAACCTACACATCCCAGGACACTAAGGGGCAATTTTAGCACAGCCAATGAACCTAACCCGCACATCTTTGGACTGTGGGAGGAAACTGGAGCACCCGGAGAAAACCCACGCAGACACGAGGAGAATGTGCAAACTCCATACAGGCAGTGACCCGAGCCAGGAATCGAACCCAGGACCCTGGAGCTGTGAAGCAGCAGTGCTAACCACTGTGCTACCGTGCCGCCCCAGGGTCTATAATTATCTGGTTTTATTTTGCTGACTTCCCTTCTTGAACAATGGCACCAGATTTGCTATTCTCCCATCCTCAGGCATCTCTCCTGTTATGATGTGGAGATGCCGGTGTTGGACTGGGGTAAACACAGTAAGAAGTCTCACAAACACTGGGTTAAAGTCCAACAGGTTTATTTGATAGTAAACCCACAAGCTTTCGGGGTTTGTACGAAAGTTTGTTGACAAAGGGGCAAACCCTGAAAACTAGTGGGTTTACTATCAAATAAACTGGTTGGACTTTAAACCAGTGTTGTGAGACTTCTTAGTGTATCTCTCCTGTGGACAGAGAGGATTTGAAAATTAGCGCCAGAGTTCCTGCAATCTCCTAGAGTCTGACAGCACATAAACAGGCCCTTCAGCCGTCATGCCTGGGATGACCATTAAATACAACCTGTACTCATCCCATTGACAGCACCTAGTCAGAACACGAGGATCTCTCATCAGTATTTACAGTTGAGAAAAGCATGGATGTTAGGGAACGTGGGGAAGTAAATAGTGATGTCTTGAGGAGTGTACAGATTACAGAAAGGAGGAATCTTAAAGCGCATCAAGATAGATAAATCGCCAGGACCTGATGAAGTGTATCCCAGGACATTGTGGGAGGCGAGGGAGGAAATTGCAGATACAAATTTGTCTTTTAAAAAGCATTTAGACAGTTACATGGGTAAGATGTGTATAGAGGGATATCAGCCAAACATGGGCAATTGGGTCTAGCTTATTTGTAAAAGCTGGGTGGTGTGGACAGAGAGCTCAGTGTGTGCGGAATAGGCACAGTGCAGCAATCCAGTGACAGAGAATAGAGCTTTACCAGTCTGGACATCTCCTTCCAGTCCAAGCTGCTGGTTTTGTGATAGAGAAATTAAATTTTGATGGGCTATGTTCAAATTGTATCAAATATTCATTCTGTGGAACAGATTGCAGGCAGAATGTGGATAATTGAGTGCTGTAAATGATGCTGCGAATACAGAGCTTTCATACTCCCCACTGATATCCTGCAGAGTGTGGCCAATTTTAAAATCCTCAGCACTCGGTGGGCAGTTTGATTTTCTTCCCTCCTGTTTCTCTGGGGAAACTTTCCTCGTTCACAGACCTCTGGGTGACTGTGGAAATTTTCCCACAGGAGTTGATGTCTCTCTCTGGAAGACAAACCTCGACATTTGCTGCCTGTATCACAGGTGGCCAAGCTCCTTGTTCAAACCCAGACTATCAGGAGGTTTAACCATGAATAAGGAAGGTGTTACCAAGTTTAACCCTAGGAGTCTGCTGCATGGACACAGACACTTAGTAAATAGTCAGTAGGCCTCGGGCCTGTGGTACAGCCTCCCTGTCCCAGCAGAAACCCAGCTGTATCGCCATCTTTGTCAGGGTCCATCTGCAACTGCCTTCAGTCTCATTGGGACTTCAATCTGCCCAGAATGAAGCCAGGTATGCTGGGTGCTTTGGCTCAATTATCTGTCACCCTAACAAAGAACTCCAAAAAGAAAGGTTCATTTCTCATCATTTGGGCCTGATTGTATCAGTGACAGCCTGTGTTCTCTCCTTGGCGAAGCATTGAGCTTGATGAGGACAGGTTACACACACCAACTTTATATTCACACCAGTAGAGATGGTTAAGAGGTAATAAAATGAAGACTTTCAGAACATAGATTGATGGATTTGTGTTGAGTAAGGCCATTAAGGATTACATAACAATGGCAGGTGGACAGAGTTAAAATACAGATCAGCCATAATCCAACTGAGTGGCACAATAGGTTTGAAGAATGAATGGCCTCCTTTATTTCTGTGTGTGACCCTGCACTCTGCCATCAGTTGGGAAAGGTGGCTTTGTGCTCAAAGGTTCCAACATTCTGAGGATTTTGGTTTCTCCTCAAAAGGAATAAAAATGGTAAAAAGCGAAATGAATGGCTCTTTATTTAAATGCAGAGCATTCAACACAAAGTGAATAAGTTAACAGCACAAATTGAGGTTAGTGTGTTTGATCTTATTGCCATGACGGAAACTTGGTTACAAGGAGATCAAAAACCTGGGAACTGGATATTCAGGGGACATGACTTTTTGTAAGGACAGGCAGGAAGGAAAGGATGGTGAGATAGTTTTATTAGAATGAGATGAATAAACACGCTAGCAAGAAATTATCTTAGATTGGAAGAAGTAGAATCCACAAGGATAGAAGAAAGAAATACCAAGAGGAAGAAGACACTGGTGGGAGTA
Source organism: Prionace glauca (assembly GCA_037974335.1). Classification (NCBI taxonomy): domain Eukaryota; kingdom Metazoa; phylum Chordata; class Chondrichthyes; order Carcharhiniformes; family Carcharhinidae; genus Prionace; species Prionace glauca. The sequence goes on along the minus strand of CM075733.1, from coordinate 2,161,838 downwards.
GCCTACAGACACCGTGGGGGCAGTATACTTCCCACTAGTGGGAGATGGCTCAAGATGGGAGATTTGATCTGTGTCCCCAGTGTTGGAAGTTACGCTGAGAAACGGTCAAGGGCAAAGCTGGACCCTCACTGATGCAACTGGAGGGATGGTTTTCTCTTCTCTAAATAAGCCTCGCAGAGGTTTATGATCAGTAATTACAGTGAAATCCCAGCTGTAATCATTATGACGAGAGTTTATTTTTTCCAAAGATGATGGACAACTCCACCTTCTCAATCAGTAAATACCTTCTCTGCATCATTTACTGTCCTTGTAGCATGGCCAGTGGCTCTTCCCAACCCAACCTTCATTTCATAACAAAACAGCTCCAATTCCAAGAGGAAACGCATCACAGTGAGAATGATTTCTTTTCAAGGGTCATGATGGATTGGAAGGCAGGACAATTCCAGGGCTTGTTTTTTTTTGTCCAAAGGTTCCCTCTTGCTGTGTGCCTCACAGAACCATCTCTGTGTTTTTTACAATATGTGTAGAGGTGCCAATATCATGGACAAGATTGAAATAAACCTTCCAAACAACATTTTTAGGGTTATTTCTGCTTCTACAACAGTTAGCTCTCTATTGCAATATTATTCACACTGCACACTAACTGATCTCGCAACACTTCATTGACAGTAGGTATAAATTCACAATGTTCAGCCACTTACCTTAATCTCACCATGAAATTGCTATCGCCCTCCTGGTGGCTCTTATTGTCAAACATAGTTCTGCATATGACATGGAGATGCCGGCGTTGGACTGGTGTGGGCACAGCAAGCAACCTCACAACATCATGACAACGTTCCGATGAGACAAGGGGGTTTTGGTAGGTCGCGGGAACCGTGGTGCACAAAGGCTGTGTTGAACCTAGTCAGGAGGAAAGGGAAGGTGTACAAAAGGTTCAGGGAACTAGGAGAGGTTAAGGATCTTGAGGAGTATAAGGACATAGAACATAGAACATTACAGCACAAACAGGCCCTTCGGCCCTCGAGTTGTAGAAAGGAGGTTAAAAGGGAAATTAGGAGAGCCAGAAGGGGTCATGAGAAGACCTTGGCGGGTAAGATTAAGGAAAATCCCAAGGCCTTCTATAAATATGTGAAAGGTAAAAGGATGAGAAGAGAAGGGATAGGACCTATAAAAGGTGAAGGGGGAAAGGTCTGTGTGGAACCAGAAGAAATGGCAGAGGTGCTTAATGAGTACTTTGCATCAGTATTCACGGTGGAAGCTGATCTGGGAGATTTTGCTATGGATTTGCAGCAGATGGAAAAGATTGAGTTTGTGGATATTAAGGTGAAGGATGTGTTAGAACTTTTGAATTCTATCAGGATAGACAAGTCACCGGGACCAGATGGGATATACCCCAGGATACTGTGGGAGGCGAGGGAAGTGATTGCGGAGCCCCTGGCGATGATCTTTGCGTCGTCAATGGAGACGGGAGAGGTTCCGGAAGATTGGAGGATTGCGGATGTAGTCCCTATTTTCAAGAAATGGAACAGAGATAGCCTGGGAAATTACCGCCCGGTGAGTCTGACCTCAGTGGTTGGTAAGCTGATGGAGAGGCTTCTGAGGGACAAGATTTACGAGCATTTGGAGAGGTTTGACATGATCAGGAATAGTCAGCATGGATTTGTCAAGGACAGGTCGTGCCTTACGAGCCTAGTTGAGTTTTTCGATAATGTGATTGAACACATTGACGAAGGAAGTGCCGTGGATGTGGTGTACATGGACTTCAGCAAGGCGTTTGATAAGGTCCCCCATGCAAGACTTCTTGAGAAGATGAGAGGGCATGGGATCCAAGGGCCTTTGGCCTTGTGGATCCAGAACTGGCTTGCCTGCAGAAGGCAGAGAGTGGTTGTGGATGGGTCTTTTTCTGAATGGAGGTCAGTCACCAGTGGGGTACCCCAGGGATCTGTTCTGGGACCCTTGCTGTTTGTCATTTTCATAAATGACCTGGATGAGGAAGTGGAAGGATGGGTAAGTAAGTTCGCTGATGACACGAAGGTCGGTGGTGTTGTGGATGGTCTGGAAGGATGTCAAAAGTTGCAGCAGGACATAAATAGGATGCAGGACTGGGCGGAGAAGTGGCAGATGGACTTCAACTCGGATAAATGTGTAGTCGTCCATTTTGGCAGAACCAACGGGATGAACGAGTACACTATCAAGGGCAGGAGTCTTAGTAATGTTGAAGAACAGAAGGATCTTGGGGTCCGGGTCCACAGGACTCTTAAATCGGCCTCGCAGGTGGAGGAGGTGGTCAAGAAGGCGTATGGTGTACTGGCCTTCATAAATCGAGGGATTGAGTTTAGGAGTCGGGAGGTAATGCTGCAACTTTATAAGACCCTTGTCAGGCCTCATTTGGAGTACTGTGCGCAGTTCTGGTCGCCTCACTATAGGAAAGACGTAGAATCTATTGAGAGGGTACAGAGGAGATTTACAAGGATGTTGCCTGGACTGGGAGGCATGCCTTATGAAGTTAGGTTGAGGAAGCTGGGACTCTTTTCCCTGGAGAGGCGAAGGTTGAGAGGCGACCTGATAGAAGTTTATAAAATGTTGAGAGGAATGGATAGGGTGGACTCTCAGAGGCTATTTCCCCGGGTTGAAATGGTCGCTACGAGAGGACACAGATTTAAGGTGCGGGGAGGGAAGTACAGAGGTGATGTTAGGGGTAAGTTTTTCACTCAGAGGGTGGTGAGTGAGTGGAATCGGCTGCCGTCAGTGGTGGTGGAGGCGAACTCGCTGGGGTCTTTTAAAAGACTTCTGGATGAGTATATGGGGTTTAATGGGATTGGGGGTTATAGATAGGTCTATAGATTGGTGGGGTTGATGTGATCGACGCAACTCGAGGGCCGAAGGGCCTGTTTGTGCTGTAGTGTTCTATGAGGTTAAAGTCCAACAGGTTTATTTGGTAGCACGAGCTTTCGGAGCCCCTTCATTAGGTGAATCACTCAGGGGAGTCCAAAGGCTCGAGCTCCCAAATAAAGCCATTGGACTTTCACCTGGCGTTGTGAGACATGGTACTTCTACAGTCTAAGGGCTTCGGATGATAATGAGTGTTTACTGTTTTTGTGAGTTTTTTGAACATTTTAATGTCAGGGACATCGGAGAAGGCAAACACAGTATAGAGGGAGCTTTACTCTGTATCTAACCCCGTGCTGTACCTGTCCTGGGAGTGTTAGATGGGGACAGTGTAGAGGGAGCTTTACTCTGTATCTAACCCCGTGCTGTACCTGTCCTGGGAGTGTTTGATGGGGACAGTGTAGAGGGAGCTTTACTCTGTATCTAACCCTGTGCTGTACCTGTCCTGGGAGTGTTTGATGTGGACAGTGTAGAGGGAGCTTTACTCTGTATCTAACCCCGTGCTGTACCTGTCCTGGGCGTGTTTGATGGGGGACAGTGTAGAGGGAGCTTTACTCTGTATCTAACCCCGTGCTGTACCTGTCCTGGGAGTGTTTGATGTGGACAGTGTAGAGGGAGCTTTACTCTGTATCTAACCCCATGCTGTACCTGTCCTGGGAGTGTTTGATGGAGGGGCCAGTGTAGAGGGAGCTTTACTCTGTATGTAACCCCATGCTGTACCTTTCCTGGGAGTGTTTGATGGGAGACAGTGTAGAGGGAGCTTTACTCTGTATCTAACCCCATGCTGTACCTGTCCTGGGAGTGTTTGATGGGGGGGGACAGTGTAGGGAGAGCTTTACTCTGTATCAAACCCCGTGCTGTACCTGTCCTGGGAGTGTTTGATGGGGACAGTGTAGAGGGAGCTTTACTCTGTATCTAACCCCGTGCTGTACCTGTCCTGGGAGTGTTTGATGGGGGACAATGTAGAGGGAGCTTTACTCTGTATCTAACCCCGTGCTGTACCTGTCCTGGGAGTGTTTGATGGGGACAGTGTAGAGGGAGCTTTACTCTGTATCTAACCCCGTGCTGTACCTGTCCTGGGAGTGTTTGATGGGGGAACAGTGTAGAAGGAGCTTTATTCTGTATCTAACCCCATGCTGTACCTGTCCTGGGAGTGTAGAGGGAGCCTCTCTGTTTTCCTGTTAGATAATCGATCTGGACATGTGGACAGCCTGTGGGAGCTTTACTTTGTTGTCTGACTTGTTCTCTAAGGTACTGGAAAAACTGCTGTACTGATCAGTCATTTCTTCATCTTGATAAGCACAGAGAGATCAGTAACTAGTTGGGAAACACTGACCAGACCCACGTTGACTTTGTCCATTAGTGATGTTATGTGAGCTGTTTGAGTGAGTGTCTCATTAGCTCGGTATGTATTGATTAGTTGTTGTAAGGAGTTTCCAGGTATGAGCATTGTTTTTTTCTCACGGCTATCTGCCTTTTCTCTTTCTAGACGTGCCCTCGACAAAGGAGCCTGACTCCAAAGGGAAGACCTTCACGGTCAGCAGCACTCTGGGACTTCAGGTGGACCGCAGTGACGATGGGGTGATTGTCAGCTGTACAGTGGACCACGAGTCTCTCAGATCCGCTCCACAAGTGGCCAAGCAAGTTCTCGACATTCAGTGTAAGCACCGGGGCCTTTTGTCACACTCGCTGCATCGCAAACCCACAGCTCACACATCACACTCGATTAGTACATTACATATCTCATTTCTCGGCCAATAGAACTGGAAAGCAGGCAGATATCAGAGCTTAGCTGGGTCCTGTGCACCGTTCTACACTGCCTGGAATGACAAAGATATCGAGGAATGGTAAAGCCACAAAAAAGATTCCCGCTGAGGTTCTAGAATGGAGAGATTGTCACTCTGAGTGAGAGTGAGCAGTCTGGGGTGCTTCACTCTCTCACTGGGTCACCCACTCAGGTATTTAAAATTATAAAGAGGCTTGAGGAGGTAGACAGAGAAAGAGTATTGCTGAAAAGAGACACATTCCGTTGAAGCTTTCTGTCTTGCACTCATCAGGACAGACACAAGAATGCCAAATTTCAAAGATAACAGTTTATTCTTCAGAAGAGACAGGTGTTGATTGGGTAATTGGCTGATCCACTCTGGTTACTATGGATAATTCACCAGGGGAATTATTATCCGCATGCTTTTGGAAAAACAGTGCAATTCCCGGAGCTCCTACAGCCTGTACGGGATCGGTTCCAGTGGGTGAATATCTGGAGCTTCCAACAGGCAGAATGTGCCACATTGTGAACCCAACTGGAAACTGGCTGATAGTCTAATTGTTCAAGAGGTATTCTCCAATCAGGCAATCATGGCTCACTGGGGACATGATGTTCTGTTGTTTTAAAGTACAGAGAGCTGGAGTGTGCTCAGGATCCTGATCATTACAAACAGCAGAACAACACGAGTTTATATGTGACCCATCTGTCAATGACACACTATCTGTAACACACTCTAGAATACTCTGTACCCTTTACCTCACCCTCTGTCCCCCTGTACCCCTCCCTATCCCCCTGTACCCCTCCCTATCCCCTCGTACCCCTCCCTATCCCCATGTAACCCTCCTTATCCCCTGTACCCCTCCCTATCCCCCCGTACCCCTCCCTATCCCCCCGTACCCCTCCCTCTCGCCCCGTACCCCTCCCTATCCCCCCGTACCCCTCCCTATCCCCCCGTACCCCTCCCTATCCCCCCGTACCCCTCCCTATCCCCCTGTACCCCTCCCTATCCCCCCGTACTGCTCCCTATCCCCCCGTACCCCTCCCTATTCCCCCGTACCCCTCCCTATCCCCCCGTACACCTCCCTATCCCACCGTACCCCTCCCTATCCCCCCGTACCCCTCCCTATCCCCCCGTACCCCTCCCTATCCCCCGTACCCCTCCCTATCCCCCTATACCCCTCCCTATCCCACCTTACCCCTCCCTATCCCCCCGTACCCCTCCCTATCCCCCCGTACCCCTCCCTATCCCCCCGTACCCCTCCCTATTCCCCCCGTACCCCTCCCTATCCCCCCGTACCCCTCCCTCTCGCCCCGTACCACTCCCTCTCGCCCCGTACCCCTCCCTATCCCCCCGTACCCCTCCCTATCCCCCCGTACCCCTCCCTATCCCCCCGTACCCCTCCCTATCCCCCCGTACCCCTCCCTATCCCTGTGTACTCTCCTGTAATCCTGCTCCCCCAAACCTCTCTTCACTGGTCCTTTACTGTTCTGTGCTCCGAGGGCACTCCTCAAATCCTCCTGTAGCCCTCTCTCCCACTCCGCTTACGGAGTTATCCGTGTATTTCTGTCCAGGAGATGCTGGTTTGTCTCAGTGACAGGCTGTGTCTAATTGTCGGGTTTCAGGGTGAGTGATGTGGGTGGCTGTCTGCTTCACCCTCACCATCTCCACCTCCCCTTCCTATTCCTGACCCTGAGACAACCTTGCCCTGTTTATATCAACATCCAGTCACTTCAGCTTGTTAACTGTACAATCACTTTCTCTCCAATTACGTCAGGATTGATTTGTGGTCCTGATTTCACAGCTTTATAATCCATTCCACATTCCCTTCTCATTATTCTGTATTTAATCCATTCCGTGAGCCACTCTTTCACTTTCAATTCTTCCTGTTGCTTTGCAAACTCTGCTGTTGCTTCCTAAACCTTTGATAAAATTACACTGATAAAACAGCCTGTAAAACAGCAAACACTTCCAAATTCTTCATTCATTTTCTATCAACCTTTCCTGAAATGCAGACTCTCACTGGGGTACGAGTCCCACACACACTGACTCTCACTGGGGTACGGGTCCCACACACACTGACTCTCACTGGGGTACGGGTCCCACACACACTGACTCTCACTGGGGTACGGGTCCCACACACACCCTGACTCTCACTGGGGTACGGGTCCCACACACACTGACTCTCACTGGGGTACGGGTCCCACACACACTGACTCTCATTGGGGTACGGGTCCCACACACACTGACTCTCACTGGGGTACGGGTCCCACACACACTGACTCTCACTGGGGTACGGGTCCCACACACACTGACTCTCACTGGTGTACGGGTCCCACACACACTGACTCTCACTGGGGTACGGGTCCCACACACACTGACTCTCACTGGGGTACGGGTCCCACACACACTGACTCTCACTGGGGTATGGGTCCCACACACTCTGACTCTCACTGGGGTACGGGTCCCACACACACTGACTCTCACTGGGGTACGGGTCCCACACACTGACTCTCACTGGGGTACGGGTCCCTCACACTGACTCTCACTGGGGTACGGGTCCCACACACTCTGACTCTCACTGGGGTACGGATCCCACACACACTGACTCTCACTGGGGTACGGGTCCCACACACACTGACTCTCACTGGGGTACGGGTCCCACACACATTGACTCTCACTGGGGTACGGGTCCCACACACACTGACTCTCACTGGGGTACGGGTCCCACACACACTGACTCTCACTGGGGTACGGGTCCCACACACTGACTCTCACTGGGGTACGGGTCCCACACACACTGACTCTCATTGGGGTACGGGTCACACACACACTGACTCTCACTGGGGTACGGGTCCCACACACACTGACTCTCACTGGGGTACGGGTCCCACACACACTGACTCTCACTGGGGTACAGTTCCCACACACACTGACTCTCACTGGGGTACGGGTCCCACACACACTGACTCTCCCTGGGGTACGGGTCCCACACACACTGACTCTCACTGGGGTACGGGTCCCACACACACACTGACTCTCACTGGGGTACAAGTCCCACACACACTGACTCTCACTGGGGTATGGGTCCCACACACACTGACTCTCACTGGGGTACGGGTCCCACACACACTGACTCTCACTGGGGTACGGGTCCCACACACACTGACTCTCACTGGGGTACGGGTCCCACACACACTGACTCTCACTGGGGTACGCGTCTTACACACACTGACTCTCACTGGGGTACGGGTCCCACACACACTGACTCTCACTGGGGTACGGGTCCCACACACACTGACTCTCACTGGGGTACGCGTCTTACACACACTGACTCTCACTGGGGTACGGGTCCCCCACACACTGACTCTCACTGGGGTACGGCTCCCACACACACTGACTCTCACTGGGGTACGGGTCCCACACACACTGACTCTCACTGGGGTACGGGTCCCACACACACTGACTCTCACTGGGGTACGGGTCCCACACACACTGACTCTCACTGGGGTACAGGTCCCACACACACTGACTCTCACTGGGGTACAGGGTCCCACACACACTGACTCTCACTGGGATACGGGTCCCACACACACTGACTCTCACTGGGGTACGGGTCCCACACACACTGACTCTCACTGGGGTACAGGTCCCACACACACTGACTCTCACTGGGGTACAGGTCCCACACACACTGACTCTCACTGGGGTACGGGTCCCACACACACTGACTCTCACTGGGGTACAGGTCCCACACACACTGACTCTCACTGGGGTACGGGTCCCACACACACTGACTCTCACTGGGGTACGGGTCCCACACACACTGACTCTCACTGGGGTACGGGTCCCACACACACTGACTCTCACTGGGGTACGGGTCCCACACACACTGACTCTCACTGGGGTACAGGTCCCACACTCACTGACTCTCACTGGGGTACGGCTCCCACACACACTGACTCTCACTGGGGTACGGGTCCCACACACACTGACTCTCACTGGGGTACGGGTCCCACACACACTGACTCTCACTGGGGTACGGGTCCCACACACACTGACTCTCACTGGGGTACGGGTCCCACACACACTGACTCTCACTGGGGTACTTGTCCCACACACACTGACTCTCACTGGGGTACGGGTCCCACACACACTGACTCTCACTGGGATGGGCCGCCTTTATTATTTTATTTTTGGGCCAGATATGATTGAACAGTGTTGCCATTTACCCAGTCACACTTTGAATGTTTGCCATTACCCGAACCCCAATGATAGCCAGGTTGCCTCTTCACCATCATCTCTTTAAGTAACATTTTCCAATCCATCATATCCAACTTGCAATTGATATCATCTTTTTGCCTTTGTTGAGATTCGGAGCCCTCGTCTCAGAGTCAATTGTGTCACCCTCCATCTTCACAAAGAATTCTATTATACTGTGACCACTCACCCCAGGGGATGAATAGATTGCCAGTGATTCCTTTCTCGTTACACATACCCAGTCTACAATGGCCTGCTCTCTACTTGGTTCCTCAATGTTTTGCTCCAGAAAACCATCCCGTACACACTGCAGGAATTCCTCCTCCACACTATTGTGACTAATTTGATATGTTCAATCTGGATGAGTGGCACAGCGCCAGGGACCCGGGTTCAATTCTGGCCTCGGGTCACTGTCTGTGTGGAGTTTGCACATTCTCCCCATGTCTGTGTGGGTTTCCTCCGGGTGCTCTGGTTTCCACCTGCAGTCCGAAGATGTGCGAGTTAGGTGGATAGGCCGTGATAAATTGCCCCTTATTGTCCCAAAGTGTGTCAATTAGGGGAATAGCGAGGTAAATACATGGGGTTGCAAGCATGGGTAAGGAAAAAAAATGTGGGACAGTGTAGATTTGATAGGCTGAATGGCCTCCTTCTGCATTGCAGGGATTCTATGACTATATATGCATAATTATAGATGTTCCTTTATCTCGTGCATCTCTCATTTCCTGTTTAAAGCCATTCCCAACATCACCACGACAGTCTGGGAGTTATACAGCACCCACTAATGTTATTTTGCCTTTGTTGTTTCTCAGTTTTACCCACACAGATTCCACATCGTTGGAGCTAATATCTTTCTTCTTAATTCCCTCTTTAACCAGCAATGCAATTCCACTACCCTTCCCTTTCTGTCTGTGCTCCCTAAATACTCAATACCCCTAGATATCTGGTTTCTATCCATAGTCATCCTGCAGCCATGTCTCCGTAATCCTGACTGTATCAAACCTCTATTTATGCGATTAATTCATCCACTTTATTGCGAATGTTTCACACATTAAAGCACAAAGCCTTTAGGCTCATCTTTGTAACATTATTGGTTCCGTTCCCACTATTTTTCACTGTGGCCCTGTTTGAGTCTGGTCCTTGGTTTCTCTATCACTTTTCTCATTCCTCTCGTTGTCCTTTATCCTTGTCTTTGATTCCCGTTCCTCTGATTCCTTGCATTGGTTCCCAGCTCCCTGCCCTTCGAGTTTAAACCCTCCCCAATCATTCTCGCAAATACACCCCCCCCAAGGACCCATCCAGTTTGTACAGGTCCCACCTCCCTTAGAACTGATGCAAATGCCCTAAGGACCTGAAACCCTCCCCCTCACACCACCACTTCATCCAAAATATCCTGCTGTTTCTATTCTGACTAACAGGTGGCACTGGTCATAATCCTGAGATCACTACCTTTTAAGGTCTGACTTTTCAACTTCCTAGCTCCTTATATTCAGCTTTTAAGGTCACACCCCTTTTCTCACTGATCGTGTTTGTGCACCGATGTGCACCACGGTTACTGTTTACCCCCCCCCCGACTCCCCGAATGCCCTGTATCCACACCAACACATCCTTGACCTTAGCAGCAGGGAAGCAACATACTGTCCCAGAGTCTATTTTGCAGCCACAGAAGTGCCTATGCTGAGGGATGTGGGGATTAAGGAGGTTACAGAGATAGGGAGGGTTTGAAAATAATGAGAACTTTAAACAAAAGCAAAATACAGAGGTTTCAAAAAAATCTGAAATAAAAACAGGAAAAGCTGGATAGACTCAGCAGGTCTGGCAGTGTCTGTGGAGAGAAACAGAGTTAACTCTTCAGGTGTGTATATTGTCTGGTAAATTTTCAAATCAGGGTAATTAGGAATGGCAATAAATACTTGTATCGGCAGTGAGCCCACACACTGGGAATGAATTCACAAAATCTTCTTACCTCCGTCTCTTCCCCTTTCTCAAATTCTCAGCACGATTGTTAGTCACAGATGCTGATCACTCTCTCCCTCCCATCACCCTGCAGCTCTCTGGCTGTTTTACATTCTCAATTCTCAGCGTCCTTTGGTTTGCATTTATATTTCTCTTCCTGGACCAGACTCTTCAAGTTTTCACAAATTCTATTTTGTCCCTTAACCACTCTGTCTTGCATTGAGAATGTAACATATTCCACTCGCAGATCAATAAAGCTTTCTCCCCCCATCCTTTGGTGGAACAGCCCAGTTTCCTTGTGTCATTCACCTGGGCCAGGTGGATAGGAAGGGGCTGAGATCAGTAAAGCCAGGGCTGGAGACAGGGCTTTAAACTAATTAGCGGGGGGGAGGGTGCGAGGGTAGGTGACCTTGCGAGGTCTAAAGTTAAGGAGAGGGTACAGGTAAGGGAAGAGGCCGAGGATGTCCCAATAATAGAGGGAGTAGGGGGCGTGAGTATAGTTGGTGGCATTACGGCAAATAGGGTCCAGGTGAAGGCTGGGATGAAAGCGCTTTATCTGAATGCACGAAGCATTCGGAATAAACATAGAACATTACAGCACAAACAGGCCTTTCGACCCTCGAGTTGCGCCGATCACATCAACCCCACCAATCTATAGACCTATCTATAACCCCCAATCCCATTAAACCCCATATACTCATCCAGAAGTCTTTTAAAAGACCCCAGCGAGTTCGCCTCCACCACCGACGACGGCAGCCGATTCCATTCACTCACCACCCTCTGAGTGAAAAACTTACCCCTAACATCACCTCTGTACTTCCCTCCCCGCACCATAAATCTGTGTCCTCTCGTAGCGACCATTTCAACCCGGGGAAATAGCCTCTGAGAGTCCACCCTATCTATTCCTCTCAACATTTTATAAACTTCTATCAGGTCGCCTCTCAACCTTCGCCTCTCCAGGGAAAAGAGTCCCAGCTCCCTCAACCTATCTTCATAAGGCATGCCTCCCAGTCCAGGCAACATCCTTGTAAATCTCCTCTGCACCCTTTCAATAGCTTCTACGTCTTTCCTATAGTGAGGCGACCAGAACTGCGCACAGTACTCCAAATGAGGCCTGACGAGGGTCCTGTAAAGTTGCAGCATTACCTCCCGACTCCTAAACTCAATCCCTCGATTAATGAAGGCCAGTACACCATACGCCTTCTTGACCACCTCCTCCACCTGCGAGGCCGATTTAAGAGTCCTGTGAACCCGGACCCTGAGATCCTTCTGCTCTTCAACGCTACTAAGACCCCTGCCCTTAATAGTGTACTCGTTCATCCCGTTGGTTCTGCCGAAATGGACGACTACACGTTTATCCGCGTTGAAGTCCATCTGCCACTTCTCCGCCCAATCCTGCATCCTATCTATGTCCTGCTGCAACTTTTGACATCCTTCCAGACCATCCACAACACCGCCGACCTTCGTCGTGGATGTGGATGAGCTGGTGGCGCAGATCGACACAAATGGATATGATCTGGTGGCCATTACAGAGACGTGGCTGCAAGGTGACAGGGACTGGGAGCTGAATGTACAGGGCTATCAAGTGTTTAGGAAGGATAGGCAGGAGGGAAAAGGGGGGAGGCGTAGCTCTGCTGATTAAGGATAGCATCAGGGTGGTAGCAAGGGATGATATTGGAGCCAAGGAGCAGAGGGTGGAATCGTTGTGGGTGGAAATTAGGAACAGCAAAGGGAGGAAGACGCTGGTGGGTGTCGTCTATAGGCCCCCGAATAATGATCTGGAGGTGGGGCGGGCTGTTAACGCGCAAATAAGTGCGGCGTGCAGGAATGGGATGGCCGTAGTTATGGGGGATTTCAATCTATATATTGATTGGTCGACCCATGTTGGACGCGGGGGGCTCGAGGAAGAGTTCTTGGAATGCTGCCGGGATAGTTTCCTCGAACAGTGTGTGTTGGAGCCGACGAGGGAGCGAGCTATCTTGGATCTGGTGCTATGTAATGAGGCGGGTAGAATTAGGGACCTTGTGGTGAAGGATCCTCTTGGGGAGAGTGATCATTGTATGGTGGAGTTTCTGGTGCAGATGGAGGAGGAGAAAGTGGGTTCCCGGACACGCGTCCTTTGTTTGAATAGAGGGGAGTACGGTAGGATGAGAGAAGAATTGGCGAATGTGGACTGGGGGAGCGCGTTGGAGGGAGGGTCTATTGAGGAGCAGTGGAGGATCTTTAAGGAGATCTTTCTTGGTGCTCAGCGGAAATTTATTCCGATGGTCAAAAAGGACTGTAGGAGGAGAGGTAATAAGCCATGGATAACGAAGGAGGTGAAGGAAAGTGTTAAATTAAAAGCGGAGGAATTTAGAGTAGCGAAGAGGAGTGGGCGAGAAGAGGATTGGGAGAGGTTTAAATGTCAACAAAGATTGACAAAGAAGTTGATAAAGGAGGGTAGGAGAAACTATGAAGCTGGGCTAGCGCTTAATATAAAAAAGGATAGCAAGAGTTTTTATAAATATATAAAAAGGAAGAGGCTAGCTAGGGTGAATGTTGGTCCTTTAGAGGATGAGAAAGGGGACCTAGTGGTAGGGGATGGTGATATGGCTCAGGTGTTGAATAACTTTTTTGTTTCTGTCTTCACGGAGGAGGATGTGAATAATTTGCCGGGTGTTAGCGATGAAAAGGTGGTAGGACTGGAGGGTCTTAATGACATTACTGTTACTAGAGAGGCGGTGCTCGACAGACTGGAGGGGCTGATTGTGGATAAGTCCCCAGGACCGGATGGAATGCATCCGAGGGTTCTGAAAGAAATGGCGGAGGTGATAGTGGATGTCTTGGTGGTTATTTTCCAAACGTCGCTGGATTCCGGGGAAGTGCGGATGATTGGAAAACGGCTAATGTTATGCCGTTGTTTAAGAAGGGTGCCAGGCAAAAGGCGGGGAATTATAGGCCGGTTAGTTTAACGTCTGTGGTAGGTAAATTGTTAGAATCCGTCATCAAGGAGGAAATTGCGAGGCATCTTGACGCTTGATAGGGCAGACGCAACACGGTTTCATTAAAGGGAAGTCGTGTCTGACAAATTTACTGGAGTTCTATGAGGATGTGTCTAGGGCGATGGATAGAGGAGGGGCGGTGGATAGAGGAGAGCCGGTGGATGTGGTCTTTCTAGATTTTCAGAAGGCGTTTGACAAAGTACCTCACCAGAGGTTATTGCAGAAGGTCGAGGGACATAGAGTTGGGGATAGGGTGTTAGCGTGGATAGAGGATTGGTTGTCAAATAGGAAGCAGAGAGTGGGGGTCAACGGGTGCTATTCGGATTGGCAGATGGTGACTAGTGGAGTGCCCCAGGGGTCGGTGCTGGGGCCTCAGCTATTTACCATTTATATAGATGATCTGGAGGAGGGAACCGAGTGCAGGGTGTCGAAATTTGCTGATGATACCAAGATTGGAGTATCGGCAAATTGTGCAGAGGGTGTGGAGAGTCTACAGAAGGATCTAGATAGGCTGGGCAAATGGGCCAGGAAATGGCAAATGGAATTTAATGTTGGCAAGTGTGAGGTGGTCCACTTTGGAAGGAAGAATGGTAGGAAGGATTATTACTTACGGGGCGAAAAACTGCAGCAGGCGACGGTGCAGAGGGACCTCGGGGTCCTTGTGCATGAGTCGCAAACACCCAGCTTGCAGGTGCAGCAGGTGGTCAGGAAGGCGAATGGGATGCTGGCCTTCATAGCGAGAGGGATTGAATATAAAAGTAGGGAGGTCTTGCTGCAGCTGTATAGGGCATTGGTGAGGCCGCAGCTGGAATACTGTGTGCAGTTTTGGGCGCCGCACCTGAGATATTTTGGCCTTGGAGGGAGTGCAGAGGAGGTTTACTAGGCTGATACCAGAGTTGAGGGGATTGAGCTATGAGGAGAGGCTGAATAAACTAGGCTTGTACTCGTTAGAGTTTAGAAGAATGAGGGGAGATCTCATTGAGACGTATCGGATGATGAATGGGATGGATAGGATAGAAGTGGAGAGACTCTTCTCGCTCAAAAAAGACAGTAGGACTAGGGGGCACAGCCTCAAGATAAAAGGGGGGGCGGTTTAGAACGGAGTTGAGGAGGAACTTCTTCACTCAAAGGGTGGTGAATCTCTGGAACTCTCTGCCCATTGAAGTGGTGGAGGCTGCCTCGCTAAATATTTTTAAGCTGCGGGTTGATGGGTTTTTGATAAGAGAGGGGATTAAGGGTTATGGGGAGAGGGCGGGAAAGTGGAACTGAGCCACTTCAGATCAGCCATGATCTTATTGAATGGCGGGGCAGGCTCGAAGGGCCAGATGGCCTACTCCTGCTCCTAATTCTTATGTTCTAAGGAGGATGTCAGTCGCACAGTGTTGTCAGCAGTTCTCTCTCACACACGTGATGTGCCTGGCCCATGACTGAATGCTTTTGGAGAACTTCCAAAGGGAAATACATAATATCACCCTCATTAAAAGCTCCCCATCGTTAATCCGTGAACCATAGAGCAGAGAATGGAGTGAAAGGGGAACTAGCAGCTCCTGTGCTGAAATTCTGTGATTCAGGAGAAAGCTCCCTCCATCTCCCCCAGGATATGTATTAGATTCTGCAATCTGCAAAGCATTCAAATATGAGTTGAGAGTAATTAAATCCATCATTGAGTAGATATTTCTGTACAACAACCAGTTAATGGTAATTATATCCTATCACTGAGTTAATAATAATTATATTCATCAAAGAATTGAGAATTAAATCCAGCAATAATTTGGTAGCAATCTATCTGTTACTGAGCTGGTGACAATTCTATCTATCTGGTTAGTTAATATCCAGCAATAAGTTAGTTTAATTATCTCCATTTTTGAGATAATGATCATTTCCTCCATCACGGAGGAATTAGTGAAGATCTCTACCCTTGAGTTCCATGCAAGGCCTCCCAGTCTCTCATCTTTCTGCTTGCTGTTTGAAGAACAATCTAAATTGTGCCATTCACCTGCTCTTTCCTGAGAGTCCTCCACTCTTTTCCTTTTAAGTATTTATCCGATTCCCTTTCCACAGTTTTTACTGAGTATGTTAACAATAGTGTCCCAGAAGTCAGACCAACTCACTGCAGGAATAACCTCTCCTTTCCTCCTTTCTGGAACTTCCTCAGTTACCGCCAGTCTGTCTCCTTAGGTTATCCTGGAAACACTTTCACAGATTGTCAGACAAACGGGGAAGTCAATCGAACCCCACCATTTACAGGCTGTTAATGCCCTGAGTTCACTCCTACAGAACCTTCGAAATTCCCTCCTGTGTTCCTGCTCAGAACCTATCATCACCTTGATGCAAACAACTTAATATCCTCCAATCCTTAGTTTATAAAGAGAAGCCGATTGAAATTCTGCAGCTTTATCAACAGCCTGCAAATTTTATAAAGGTTTTTGTATCTGAACCTTTAAGGTTCTCAGTTCCTTTAATGATTAACTACTGACTGCAGTTCCCTGGCCCCGGCAACAGTAACCTTCACCTCGGGCAGGACGGAAACATAGGAGCGGGAGGAGGCCATTTGGCCCTTCGAGCCTGCTGTGCCATTCATTACGACCAGCCAGCAACACCCATGTCCTGTAAATAAATGTTAAAGTAAGGAGATTAAAACAGTACACAATATTACAGAGATGGCATCACCAATACCCTGTATAAATGAAGCGAATCCTCCCTAACTTTGTGTTCACTTCCCCATTCAATAACGGTTTCATACTGCAGAGCGAGTGGCAGTGCTGGTTTATGATATAAATGAGAATGTGCTCTGAGAAACACAGCACCCAGACTCCTCACCTCCCTGAGAATCCCCTTCAGTGTAGAATTGAAACCCTTCAGCTACACACTGCTTCCTGAGTGACCTCTGTGTACTTGAATAAATTCCCAGAATGAGGTTTGCGTTAGAGTTTAAGTGATTGGAGACTGAGCCTCTGTACGTGTTGTTCAATGCAGAAGCTCTGATGTGTGTGTTACTGCTCTGCAGGACTGCAGTTTAATAGTTTATGGAGCAAACCTTGTTTTGATTCAATCTACATTGAAATTTCAAAAGAAAGACAAAAACTCTGATCCTCAGTGCATGGTTTATCAGGAGATCAACAGCTGGACCCCCAGGAAAACCAAACATACTCTCTGAATATCAATGCTAGATTTCCCAAGCACTCCGAGCAGAATAATAAACAGTGTGTGCTGAAATTAGACTGAGATACTTTAGGCCACAAATATTAACAATGAGTTCCTCCCTGACCAGGAGTAGACCAGGGTTAGAGACAGACACATTCCTAATGACGGAATCACATTCCTCACACAAACATACCAATCAGGAGAGGCCATTCTGCCCCTCAAGTCTGCTCCCCCATTCAATAAGATCATGGCTAATCTGATTTTCACCTCAACTCCACATTCCTGCCACCCCCCCCCACCCCCCTGATAACCTTTCACCCTCCTGTTAATCAAAACTCTGTCTGTCTCAGCCTTAAAAATATTCAAAGATTCCCGTTCCACTGCCTTTCCAGGAACAGAGTTCCAGACACTCCCCACCCTCTGAGAAATGCATTCTCCTCATCTCTGTCTTAACTAAGTGACACTTTATTTTTAAACAGTGAGCCTAGTTCTAGATTCTCCCATAAGAGGAAACATCCTCTCCACATCGTCCTGTCAGTATCCCTCAGGATCTTATGTTTATCAATCGAGTTGCTTCTTCCTCTTCTAATCTCCAGCAGAACAAGCCTAGCCTGTCCAATCTTTCCTCATTACACCACTCGTCCATTCCTGGGCCAGGATTTCCCAGCCTGCCGCAAGCCATTCAAATTTCTGTTTGACCTTGGCAGGGCTGAAAGATCCCACTGTGGGAGGGGCCAGAGAATCCACCCCGGGTATTAGTTTAGTATACCTTCTCTGAACCACTTCCAACATATTTACATCTTACCTTAAATAAGGAGACTAATACTGTACACAACACTCCAGGTGTGGTCTCACCAATGCCCTGTACACCTGGGTTGAGCTATGAGAGGCTGAATAAACTGGGCTTGTACTCGTTAGAGTTTAGAAGAATGAGGGGAGATCTCATTGAGACGTATAAGATGATGAATGGGATGGATAGGATAGAGGTGGAGAGACTCTTCCCGCTCAAAAAAGACAGCAGGACTAGGGGGCACAGCCTCAAGATAAAGGGGGGAGCGTTTTAGAACGGAGTTGAGGAGGAACTTCTTCACTCAAAGGGTGGAGAATCTCTGGAATTCTCTGCCCGTTGAAGTGGTGGAGGCTGCCTCGCTAAATATTTTTAAGACGCGGGTAGATAGGTTTTTGGTAGGCAAGGGGATTAAGGGTTATGGGGAGAAAGAGGGAAAGTGGAACTGAGCCACGACAGATCAGCCATGATCTTATTGAATGGCGGGGCAGGCTCGAAGGGCCAGATGGCCTACTCCTGCTCCTATTTCTTATGTTCTTATGTTACCTGGCCCAGAGCCACAGCAATGTGGTTGACTCTGAACTGCCTTCTGAAATGGCCAAGCGAGCACTTATTTCAAGGGCAATTAGGGATGGACAATAAATGCTGGTCTTGTCAGCGATATCCACATCCCATAAAAGAATAAAGAAAAATCCCACCAGTTCCCCTTTATCCACAGCACATGATTCCTCAAACAAGTTGGTGAAAGCTGATTTCCCTTTCACAAAACCATGTCAACTCTGCCTGATTTTCCTGAATTTTTAACAATGGCTCCGAATATTTTCCAATAACAGGTCCTGAGCTAACTGGTCTATAATTTCCTGCTTTCTGTCTCCCTCTCTTTTTGAGTGGAACGTTTCCCGAATCTCGGGAATTTTGGAAAATGAAAGCCATTGCATCAAGTATCCCACTGGCCATTTATTTTCACTCGAGGGTGAAGTCCATCAGGACCAAGGCTCTTGTCAGCTGCAGCCCAACAATTTACTCACCATCACATCTCTGGAAATTGTAACTTGCCAGAGATCCTGCCTCCCTCCCATTTCCCCATTTGCAGGCATTTCTCGGATGTTACTTCTTTCCATGATAGTGAAGACAGATACAAAATACCTGTTCAATTCAACTACCATCTGCATATAGAACATAGAACATTACAGCACAAACAGGCCCTTCGGCCCTCGAGTTGCGCCGATCACATCAACCCCACCAATCTATAGACCTATCTATAACCCCCAATCCCATTAAACCCCATATACTCATCCAGAAGTCTTTTAAAAGACCCCAGTGAGTTCGCCTCCACCACCGACGACGGCAGCCGATTCCATTCACTCACCACCCTCTGAGTGAAAAACTTACCCCTAACATCACCTCTGTACTTCCCTCCCCGCACCTTAAATCTGTGTCCTCTCGTAGCGACCATTTCAACCCGGGGAAATAGCCTCTGAGAGTCCACCCTATCTATTCCTCTCAACATTTTATAAACTAATATCTTTCATTATCCATTCCCCAAACTCACTTCTTATTGGACCAATGGTCACATTATTTGTGATAGAAACTCTTCCTGTCCACGGGTGAATCTTCACCGTGTGGGAATTACATTCAGCAGAAAAACCTGCCAAACTTGCTTCTGTTTCAATTTTTCACTTTTTTTTCACTGATCAGCTTGAGAAAGGCTGTCCAGGGAAAGAATGAGGAGGCAATGGTCCAGTGGTGTTATCGCTAGACTGTTAATCCAGAAACTTAGCTAGCATTCGGGGCCTGGGTTCGAATCTCACCACGGCAGATGGTGGAATGTGAATTCAATTAAAAAAACTTGGAATTAAAAGTCTAATGAAAACATTGTTGGAAAAACCCATCTGGGTCACTAATGTCCATCAGGGAAGGAAATCTGCCGTCCTTACCCAGTCTGGCCTTTATGTGACTCTAGAGCCACAGCAATGTGGATGACTCGCAACTACCCTCAGGCAACTAGGGATGGGCAATAAATGCTGGTCCAGCGACACCCATATCTCACAAATGAATAAAAAAGGAAACATAGAGTTAGATACAGAGTAAAACTCCCTCTACACTGTCCCCCCATCAAACACTCCCAGGACAGGTACAGCACGGGGTTAGATACAGAGTAAAGCTCCCTCTACACTGTCCCCCATCAAACACTCCCAGGACAGGTACAGCACGGGATTAGATACAGAGTAAAACTCCCTCTACACTGTCCCCCCATCAAACACTCCCAGGACAGGTACAGCACGGGATTAGATACAGAGTAAAGCTCCCCCTACACTGTCCCCCCATCAAACACTCCCAGGACAGGTACAGCACAGGGTTAGATACAGAGTAAAGCTCCCTCTACACTGTCCCCATCAAACACTCCCAGGACAGGGACAGCACAGGGTTAGATACAGAGTAAAGCTCCCTCTACACTGTCCCCCCATCAAACACTCCCAGGACAGGGACAGCACCGGGTTAGATACAGAGTAAAGCTCCCTCTACACTGTCCCCCCATCAAACACTCCCAGGACAGGTACAGCACGGGGTTAGATGCAGAGTAAAGCTCCCTCTACACTGTCCCCATCAAACACTCCCAGGACAGGTACAGCACAGGGTTAGATACAGAGTAAAGCTCCCTCTACACTGTCCCCATCAAACACTCCCAGGACAGGTACAGCACGGGGTTCGATACAGAGTAAAGCTCCCTCTACACTGTCCCCCCATCAAACACTCCCAGGACAGGTACAGCACGGGGTTAGATACAGAGTAAAGCTCCCTCTACACTGTCCCCCCATCAAACACTCCCAGGACAGGTACAGCACGGGGTTAGATACAGAGTAAAGCTCCCTCTACACTGTCCCCCCATCAAACACTCCCAGGACAGGTACAGCATGGGGTTAGATACAGAGTAAAGCTCCCTCTACACTGTCCCCATCAAACACTCCCAGGACAGGTACAGCACAGGGTTAGATACAGAGTAAAGCTCCCTCTACACTGTCCCCCCATCAAACACTCCCAGGACAGGTACAGCACGGGGTTAGATACAGAGTAAAGCTCCCTCTACACTGTCCCCCCATCAAACACTCCCAGGACAGGTACAGCACGGGGTTAGATACAGAGTAAAGCTCCCTCTACACCATCCCCATCAAACACTCCCAGGACAGGTACAGCACGGGGTTAAATACAGAGTGAAACTCCCTCTACACTGTCCCCATCAAACACTCTCAGGACAGGTACAGCACGGGGTTAAATACAGAGTAAAGCTCCTTCTACACTGTCCCCATCAAACACTCCCAAGGCAGGTAGAGCACGGGGTTAGATACAGAGTAAAGCTCCTTCTACACTGTCCCCCCATCAAACACTCCCAGGACAGGTACAGCACGGGGTTAGATACAGAGTAAAGCTCCCTCTACACCATCCCCATCAAACACTCCCAGGACAGATACAGCACGGGGTTAGATGCAGAGTAAAACTCCCTCTACACTGTCCCCATCAAACACTCCCAGGACAGGTACAGCACAGGGTTAGATACAGAGTAAAGCTCCCTCTACACTGTCCCCCCATCGAACACTCCCAGGACAGGTACAGCACGGGGTTAGATACAGAGTAAAGCTCACTCTACACTGTACCCCCATCAAACACTCCCAGGACAGGTACAGCATGGGGTTAGATACAGAGTAAAGCTCCTTCTACACTGTCCCCATCAAACACTCCCAAGACAGGTACAGCACGGGGTTAGATACAGAGTAAAGCTCCTTCTACACTGTCCCCCCATCAAACACTCCCAGGACAGGTACAGCACGGGGTTAGATACAGAGTAAAGCTCCCTCTACACCATCCCCATCAAACACTCCCAGGACAGATACAGCACGGGGTTAGATGCAGAGTAAAACTCCCTCTACACTGTCCCCATCAAACACTCCCAGGACAGGTACAGCACAGGGTTAGATACAGAGTAAAGCTCCCTCTACACTGTCCCCCCATCGAACACTCCCAGGACAGGTACAGCACGGGGTTAGATACAGAGTAAAGCTCACTCTACACTGTACCGCCATCAAACACTCCCAGGACAGGTACAGCACGGGGTTAGATACAGAGTAAAGCTCCTTCTACACTGTCCCCATCAAACACTCCCAAGACAGGTACAGCACGGGGTTAGATACAGAGTAAAGCTCCTTCTACACTGTCCCCCCATCAAACACTCCCAGGACAGGTACAGCACGGGGTTAGATACAGAGTAAAACTCCCTCTACACTATCCCTATCAAACACTCCCAGGACAGGTCCAGCACAGGGTTAGATACAGAGTAAAGCTCCCTCTACACTGTCCCCATCAAACACTCCCAGGACAGGTACAGCACGGGGTTAGGTACAGAGTAAAGCTCCCTCTACACTGTCCCCCCATCGAACACTCCCAGGACAGGGACAGCACGGGGTTAGATACAGAGTAAAACTCCCTCTACACTGTCCCCCATCAAACACTCCCAGGACAGGTACAGCACGGGGTTAGATACGATATAGCTGTTCATGCAGATTGATTAAGTTTCCCTTTCCTCTACCACATTAGTTGCAGTGTCAGTCTCAAAAGAGTGGCTGTAACGTACCCTGCAGCCTTTCTTTGTGAAAGACACATATGATTTCATTTTGCTCTTAATAAATTTGGTTTTCTGTTCATAAGAACATAAGAAATAGGAGCAGGAGTAGGCCATCTGGCCCTTCGAGCCTGCCCCGCCATTCAATAAGATCATGGCTGATCTGTCGCTGCTCAGTTCCACTTTCCTGCCCTCTCCCCATAACCCTTAATCCCCTCTCTCATCAAAAACCCATCAAACCGCGTCTTAAAAATATTTAGCGAGGCAGCCTCCACCACTTCAACGGGCAGAGAATTCCAGAGATTCACCACCCTTTGAGTGAAGAAGTTCCTCCTCAACTCCGTTCTAAACCGCCCCCCCTTTATCTTGAGGATGTGCCCCCTAGTCCTACTGTCTTTTTTGCGTGGGAAGAGTCTCTCCACCTCTATCCTATCCATCCCATTCATCATCTTATACGTCTCAATGAGATCTCCCCTCATTCAGTGACTAGCACTGCTGGCTGTGCAGGCACATGGATTTGGGCCTGTGTCTGTGGGAGTTTGCGCGTTCTCCCTGTGGTTGCGTGGGTTTCCTCCGGGCGCTCCGGTTTCCTCCCACACCCCAAAAATGTGCTCTCAGGCTAATCGGTTTTTACCAAATTGACACTATTTCTTCCCTGAATCTGACTGAGTAGGGTTCCATTCGTAGATATGCAAGGTAGAATAGGTGTAGGGTGATGTGGCGGCGCGGGCTCGTTGGGCCGAAGGGCCTGTTTCCCGCGCTGGGTTGTTCTTTGTTCTTTAACTCTAATGAGTACAAGCCCAGTTTATTCAGCCTCTCCTCATAGCTCAACCCCCTCAACTCCGGTATCAGCCTAGTAAACCTCCTCTGCACTCCCTCCAAGGCCAAAATATCCTTGCGCAGGTGCGGCGCCCAAAACTGCACACAGTACTCCAGCTGCGGCCTCACCAATGCCCTATACAGCTGCAGCAAGACCTCCCTACTTTTATATTCAATCCCCATCGCTATGAAGGCCAGCATCCCATTCGCCTTCCTGACCACCTGCTGCACCTGTAAGCTGGGTTTTTGCGACTCATGCACAAGGACCCCGAGGTCCCTCTGCACCATCGCCTGCTGCAGTAGTTCGCCCCGTAAGTAATAGTCCTTCCTACCATTATTCCTACCAAAGTGGACCACCTCACACTTGCCAACATTAAATTCCATTTGCCATTTCCTGGCCCATTCGCCCAGCCTATCTGAATCCTTCTGCAGACTCTCCACACCCTCCGCACAATTTGCCGATACCCCAATCTTGGTGTCATCAGCAAATTTCAACACCCTACACTCAGTTCCCTCCTCCAGATCATCTATATAAATGGTAAATAGCACCGACCCCTGGGGCACCCCACTAGTCACCATCCGCCAATCCAAATAGCACCCATTGACCCCCACTCTCTGCCTCCTATTTGACAACCAATCCTCTATCCACGCTAACACACTATCCCCAACCCCATGTCCCCTGACCTTCTGCAATAACCTCTTGTGAGGTACCTTGTCAAACGCCTTCTGAAAATCCAGAAAGACTACATCCACCGGCTCTCCTCTATCCACCACCCTAGACACATCCTCATAGAACTCCAGTAAATTTGTCAGACACGACTTCCCTTTAATGAAACCGTGTTGCGTCCGCCCTATCAAGCAATTCCCCTCAAGATGCCTCGCTATTTCCTCCTTAATGACGGTTTCTAACATTTTACCTACCGTAGACGTTAAACTAACCGGCCTATAATTCCCTGCCTTTTGCCTGGCACCCTTCTTAAACAACGGCGTAACATTAGCTGTTTTCCAATCTTCCGGCACTTCCCTGGAATCCAGCGACGTCTGGAAAATAACCACCAAGGCATCCACTATCAACTCCGCCATTTCTTTCAGAACCCTCGGATGCATTCCATCCGGTCCTGGGGACTTGTCCACAATCAGCCCCTCCAGTCTGTCGAGCACCACCTCTCTAGTAACAGTAATGTCATTAAGACCCTCCATTCCTACCACCTTTCCATCGCTAACACCCGGCAAATTATTCACGTCCTCCTCCGTGAAGACAGAAACAAAAAAGTTTTTCAAGACCTCAGCCATATCCCCATCCCCTACCACTAGGTCCCCTTTCTCATCCTCTAAAGGACCAACGTTCACCCTAGCCAGCCTCTTCCTTTTTATATATTTATAAAAAGACTGCTGTGTGATCACCAGGACACAGTGTGAAGGCCAGATCCATGGGGAACTGCACTGTGAGCAGCCTTTCCACATGACACAAAGGTCACAGTGACACTTATTATCCAATTTGTAAATTTAAGTGCTGAAAGAGCTAATGAAATTATCAGAGCTGTTTGAAAACAGGTG
This sequence comes from Prionace glauca, assembly GCA_037974335.1. Classification (NCBI taxonomy): domain Eukaryota; kingdom Metazoa; phylum Chordata; class Chondrichthyes; order Carcharhiniformes; family Carcharhinidae; genus Prionace; species Prionace glauca. Next base: position 2,137,070 of record CM075733.1, on the reverse strand, counting down.
AGAAGTTTAATAGGGTAGAGAAAGAGAAGTGATTTCCAGTAAGGATGGTGAGGGAAGTGGGGACAGAACAAGGAGATAGCATTTGAAGCCAGCCACTGAGGGTGACATCAGTAAAAACAGAAACTAACCAGCGGGAAACTCAACCAGGACAGGACTTACTCAGTTAATGGTAGGGCATTGGGGAGAGTTACAGAACAAAGAGATCTAGGGGTACATGTTCATAGCTCCTTGAAAGTGGAGTCACAGGTGGACAGAGTGGTGAAGAAGGCATTCAGCATGCTTGGTTTCATCGATCAGAACATTGAATACAGGAGTTGGGACGTCTTGTTGAAGTTGTACAAGACATTGGTAAGGCCACACTTGGAATACTGTGTGCAATTGTGGTCACCCTATTATAGAAAGGATATTATTAGACTAGCAAAAGTGCAGAAAGATTTACCAAGATGTTACTGGGACTTGATGAATTGAGTTAAAAGGAGAGGCTGGATAGACTGGGACTTTTTCCTCTGGAGTGTAGGAGGCTGAGGGGTGATCTTATAGAAGTCTATAAAATAATGAGGGCACAGATCAGCGAGATAGTCAATATCTTTTCCCAAAGGTAGGGGAGTCTAAAACTAGAGGGCGTAGGTTTAAGGTGAGAGGGGAGAGATACAAAAGGGTCCAGAGGGGCAATTTTTTCACATAGAGGGTGGTGAGTGTCTGGGATAAGGTAGTATAGAGACAGCTACAATTTTGTCTTTTAAAAAGCCTTTAGACAGTTACATCGGTATGATGGGTATAGAGGGATATGGGCCAAATGTGGGCAATTGGGATTAGCTTAGGGTTTTAAAAAAAAGTATGGCATGGACAAGTTGGGCCGAAGGGCCTGTTTCCGTGCAGTAAACCTTGATGACTCTTCTGTCCCTTAGCTACACTTTCCATCAGCCTTTCATGTCGCTCACTCTCACTTAGCCAAGATTTTATTCAACATTTGGGCCAGGTCTACATTCCCTCCTTTCATCCCGTGTTTGATTAAAATATGAGATTGTATAAAACCAAGTACGTCAGATCCTTTCGTTACCCACTCCACACACTATTAACTCACCATAACACACTTCCCAATAGAAAGCAAGAGAAAATACACTTCCAACTGCCAGACTGATTACAAATTAAATTCACACCTCACTGACTCTAATAGCTGAATTATCCAATCATTCCATATTTGATAATAGTGTATCTAACTTCTTTATCTTTAACATGTATTTGTCTAGCCCATCTGTTCAACATCACAGTTACAATTAATTGAAATGCAATTATTACCATCATTATTATAATTACGAGCTGGGACAATGAACTGATCCAGGGGTGTATCTGTATATTGTTTCTCCAGTTCCACCATATCGTTTCCTCATCAATTTCCTCTGCCTCCTCTTTAACCTTTATGTTGGTTTTAAACACTTTTCACAGCTTCCGTTTTCAATCTTCCAGTTTTTCATTCAGGATTTCTGCTGAATATTTCTCCTGGTATTTCTCTGAATTCCTCAGTTATGCTCACTGGGACATATTCCCTTGGATGGGAAGCAATAAAATCTCTGCGGGTGATCTGACCACCGTGCCTTGCTGGTCAATCATCCTGGAGGGCTGGTGAGACTGGGCAAGAGGCGAGAAATCGGCTCCGTGCCACCTTCCCCACACTGGTTTGCCAGGGGAATCGAAGCTGTTCTCACTGCCTCTTATCTGCTCGTTGTTGGTCCCCCACCAACAGAGACCAGATGCGATGGCCTTGCTGGGAGGAATGGAGACCACCTAAGCCCCTGAGTGGTTGGGGCAGGGCCAGGCAGTGCAGTTTGGCAGTGCCAGCCTGACACCCGGGCAGCAGGCAGTACCAAGGGATTGGAGCATGCGGGGGTGGGCCTGAAGGGGGCAGGCCAGTGCCGGATGACCAGCCACGATGGAGGGAGGCGGGAGGTGAGGGAAGATGGGGGTACTCTGCTTTGGGGACATGGGGATCAGTTAGGGCAGTAATGGGGGGATCAGGGTGATGTCCGGGGGAAGTGGCAGATCTCCCAATACACTGTGTACACTGTGTGTGCACTGTGTGTATGCAGTGTACACTGTGTGTATGCAGTGTGTACACTGTGTGTATGCAGTGTGTACACTGTGTGTACAATGCACAATGCACAATGGCACCACTGGAGCTCAGCAGCCAGATTTCCAATGAAAATAGGTCTGGCCCTTCCCCTACTGGTGAGAATCACATCCTGGTATTTGTTTTTAACTATGTGCTGTGTGATTGCAACTGAGACTCAGCCAAAAAAAAGACACAATTCTCTCCCATTTTTACACTTGTTTAGCAACAAGAATGTTTTTGGTAAGATCATCCCCCTATGCGTCCAATTGTGGCTGCGATTTCAGTTTCAAAACAAAATATTGAATGGTGGATGTCCAACCCCCTCCGCCCCCTCCCCCCCCCCGGCAGCTGTAGCCCCCTTGCCCGACCCAGATTGCCAGCCCCAATCACCCCCTTTCCTCCCTCTCCCACTGACCCCTGTGCAGAGTGGCAGCAGGAACCCCCCAATAGGCCTTGCCCCCCTCTGGCCCCACCCCATTGGGTACTGCAGGGTGCCAGACTAATCATATGGAACCTTAGAGAGCTGACAATCTCAGCTCTGCACCAATTTCAGGCGTGGGGCCGATTGCACCAAATAAAGAGCCTCGGATACTCACAGAATCATTCCCAGTAATGCTGTATAACCAGGAGGATTTCATTCACCAGCATTCCAAATACTTCCATACTTGTGTTCCACCAGCATTCCCGGGATAATTCCCACTCTCCCGGGGATAACTCCCACACTCCTGGGGATAACTCCCGCACTCCCGGGGATAACTCCCACTCTCCCGGGGATAACTCGCTCGTTACAGCCATGTGAACTCTTTCCGAGCTGCATCATCACGTTCTCCTGTAACCTGTTTGTGCTGTAATGTTCTATGTTCTATGTTCACTCAGTTCACAGTGACCTTTTTAGATGGTGAGTGAATGCTGGTTTAATCAGTGACACCCACATCCTGGAAACACACTGGAGAACAGGACGGGCTTTAAAGATTCCAACTGCAGCTTTGAGCAGTGAAATGGGGAAATATTATTCATGATAATTAATTGATGCTGAATATGAATTTTAAATCTGAGATTGATGGCAGCAAATTTAACACAGAGTGAAGATGAGTAAATAGAATTAGGTCAGAGATTGGCAGGAATCTTTTGTTATGATCTGATTGAGTACAGGACAAGCGGGAGCTGTGTCTCTACCTGTGTCCCGATGCCTCACCATCTGTGATATTTGATGGAAGGCAATGTAGATTCTAAAGGATTTCTTTTCCTTTTTTACAGATGTACCTTCGGTGAAGATTGATTTCTCCAGGAACTTTGCACGAGAGGGGGATGAGTTGAGGCTGGAGTGTCGTGCCACTGGGAATCCAACGTGAGTGAAGATCTTTCCGTGTTAACAACTGTCATGTAGCAGCATTCCTGCTCCTGGGATTTCTCTCGGAATCTCCAGCCTCAGCTGAAAATGTAGAAATATGGATGTAATTTACAGGCTGCTGTCAGTGGGTTCAGAATAGGAACGGATCAGCTGAATTAGCAGATAGTTGGGCTCTGAGCACCATCAGCTCTGACTCTCATTGCTAAAATCAGACAGCAAAGCTACACTGAAAGGGATGACTTCTCATTCTGTGCCGACACTTTCAAGGAGCTTGCTGTTTAGTGCCACTTCCCTGCTTATTCCCCATAGAACCATAGGAGAAAGAGGCCATTCAGCCCATTGAGTCTGCACTGAGGCTCTGAAAGAACATTTTACCCAGCCCACCTCTCTGCCCTATCCCCATAACCCCATGAATTCCCATGGCCAATCCACCTAATCCACACACCTTTGGACTGTGGGAGGAAACCCACGCAGACACGGAGAGAATGTGCAAACTCCGCACAGACAGTGACCCAAGCTGGAGATCTAACCCTGGCACGGTGAGAGTGGTGCTAACCACTGTGTCACCGTGCCCACATAACCTGAAAAATTTCACTTCTCCCTGTATCTATCCAATTCCTGTTTGAAAGTTCCTATTAATCTGTTGCCACCAACGCTTGCACATCATAACCCCTTCTATAAACATTGAACCTGATATCACACTGGAACTTCTGTCAATTAATTTAAATCTGTGTCCGCTGCAGCTGAAGATAGTTTACTTTCCAATCTCTCCATGACCTCCTTCCTCCCTGTCTCTGTCATTCCCTCCAGCCCCTGAGATCGCTCCTTTCCTCCAATTCTATTCTCTTGTGCATTCCGAATCTCCAGTTAGCCCAGTCCATCACTCAAACCATCCTCCCATCCACACTTCCCACTGCCTCGGCAAAGCAGCCAGCATAATCAAGGACCCCCACGCACCCCGGACATTCTCTCTTCCACCTTCTCCTGTTGCATCTCCAGCTCCAGGTTATTTGGAGCCATCAGCTCCGCATTGCAAAAAGGGTTTACAACAGCTCCCCACCAACAGGGAACAGGCGACTGACCCCACTGGAGGGAACAGAGGCCATGGAGGCACCCCAAGAGCTCAGAGGTAAGGGAGGTGCCCCTGGGCAGTGCCAGCCTGGCACTCTTACACTGCCCAAGGGGCAGACTGGCGATGCCCAAAGGGTACCTTGGCATTGCCCACCACGCATCCTGCAGTGCTCAGGGGATGGAGTCAGAGGGTCTCACTGCGTGTCCCCGTCCTGTGGCCTGATGTCATATTCCATCTGCGAATATTCCGGCGAAATAGCTTGGGAATGTTTCATTATGTGAAAGGTGTTATAGAAAATAAATTGCTGGCTTTTAAAAGTCCAAAGATGTGGGGGTTAGGTGGATTGACCATGCTAAATTGTCCCTTGCTGTCAGGGGGATTAGCAGGGTAAATGCATTGGGTTACAGGGATGGGGCCTGAGTGGGGTTGTGGGTGGTGCAGACTTCATGGGTCGAATGGCCCCCTTCTACACTGTAGGGGTTAGAGTCATAGAAGTTTCGAGCATGGAAACAGGCCCTTCGGCCCAACTTGTCCATGCCGCCTTTTTTTAAAACCCATAAGCTAATCCCAGTTGTCCACATTTGGTCCATATCCCTCCATACCTATCGCACCCATGTAACTATCTAAATGCCTCTACTACTACCTCTGGCAGCTTGTTCCAGACACTCACCACCCTCTGTGTGAAAAAATTGCCCCTCTGGACACTTTTGTATCTCTCCCCTCTCACCTTAAACTACGCCCTCTCGTTTTAGACTCCCCTACCTTTGGGAAAAGATATTGACTATCTAGCTGATCTGTGCCCCTCATTATTTTAAGATCACCCCTCAGTCTCCTATGCTCCAGAGAAAAAAGTCCCAGCCTATTCAGCCTCTCCTTATAACTCAATCCATCAAGTCCCGGTAGCATCCTAGTAAATCTTTTCTGCACTCTTTCTAGTTTAGTAATATCCTTTCTATAATAGGGGGACCAGAACTGTACACAGTATTCCAAGTGTGGCCTTACCAATGTCTTGTACAACTTCAACAAGACGTCCCAACTCCTGTATTCAATGTTCTGACCAATGAAACCAAGCATGCTGAATGCCTTCTTCACCACTCTGTCCACCTGTGACTCCACTTTCAAGGAGCTATGAACATGTACCCCTAGATCTCTTTGTTCTGTAACTCTCCCCAGTGCCCTACCATTAACTGAGTAAGTCCTGCCCTGGTTCAATCTACCAAAATGCATCACCTCGTATTTGTTTAAATTAAACTCCATCTACCATTCGTCAGCCCACTGGCCCAGTGTATAATTCTTTTCCTTTTCTCCAAAACTCCTCACTGCTGCCCTGACGTTAAAGCTGTATCATTGCTGCTTGGGTGTGCGAGGTGGGTGGGATTGAGGAATGCAGGGAAAGGGGGAGTGGGTGGGATTGAGGGATATGGTGAGAGGATGGGTGGGTGGGTTTGAAAGAAATGGGGAGTGGGTGGGTGGAATTGAGGGATGAAGATTACGATGGGTAGGTCTGGAAAGATTTGGATGAGTTTCACTGATTGTAAAGATTATTCTGTAGTAAAACGCCAGGTGAATGGAAAGTGGTGCAGGGCCGTTGCTGAGAGGGGATTGTGTAAAGATACAGCCCTGGCAGGAAAGAACATAAGAACATAAGAAATAGGAGCAGGAGGAGGCCATCTGGCCCTTCGAGCCTGCCCCGCCATTCAATAAGATCATGGCTGATCTGTCGTGGCTCAGTTCCACCTTCCCGCCCTCTCCCCATAACCCTTAATCCCTTCACTTATCAAAAACCCATCAACCCGTTTCTTAAAAATATTTAGTGAGGCAGCCTCCACCACTTCAACGGGCAGAGAATTCCAGAGATTCACCACCCTTTGAGTGAAGAAGTTCCTCCTCAACTCCATTCTAAACCGCCCCCCCTTTATCTTGAGGCTGTGCCCTCTAGTCCTACTGTCTTTTTTGAGCGGGAAGAGTCTCTCCACCTCTATCCTATCCATCCCATTCATCATCTTATACGTCTCAATGAGATCTCCCCTCATTCTTCTAAAGTCCCAACGAGTACAAGCCTAATTTATTCAGCCTCTCCTCATAGCTCAACCCCCTCAACTCCGGTATCAGCCTAGTAAACCTCCTCTGCACTCCCTCCAGGGCCAAAACATCCTTGCGCAGGTGCGGCGCCCAAAACTGCTCACAGTACTCCAGCTGCGGCCTCACCAATGCCCTATACAGCTGCAGCAAGACCTCCCTACTTTTATATTCAATCCCCTTCGCTATGAAGGCCAGCATCCCATTCGCCTTCCTGACCACCTGCTGCACCTGCAAGCTGGGTTTTTGCGACTCATGCACAAGGACCCCGAGGTCCCTCTGCACCGTCGCCTGCTGCAGTTTTTCTCCACGTAAGTAATAGTCCTTCCTACCATTCTTCCTTCCAAAGTGGACCACCTCACACTTGCCAACATTAAATTCCATTTGCCATTTCCTGGCCCATTCGCCCAGCCTATCTAGATCCTTCTGTAGACTCTCCACACTCTACGCGCAATTTGCCGTTCCACCAATCTTGGTGTCATCAGCAAATTTCGACACCATACACTCGGTTCCCTCCTCCAGATCATCTATATAAATGGTAAATAGCTGAGGCCCCAGCACCGACCCCTGGGGCACTCCACTAGTCACCATCTGCCAATCTGAATAGCACCCGTTGACCCCCACTCTCTGCCTCCTATTTGACAACCAATCCTCTATCCACGCTAACACCCTATCCCCAACTCCAAGTCCCCTGACCTTCTGCAATAACCTCTTATGAGGTACTTTGTCAAACGCCTTCTGAAAATCCAGAAAGACCACATCCACCGGCTCTCCTCTATCCACCGCCCTAGACACATCCTCATAGAACTCCAGTAAATTTGTCAGACACGACTTCCCTTTAATGAAACCATGCTGCGTCTGCTCTATCAAGCAATTCCTATTATCTCAGCCTTGTGAATACGGAAGGAGAGGAGTTAAAGCACAAAGCTCACTTCAGCATGCTCTGTAACTTAGAGGGAGAATTGGATGTTTGAGTATATGCTGTGTGTATGTGGGGTCATGGTGCAGTGTCCAGTCTGAGCCCACTGACTAGAGCTACGGTGTTCTGTACAGTCAGACAGGAAGCAAACCGCTGAGAATTTCAAATCAGTTTCAAATGTCAAGTCCGTTCCGAGTGGTAATGAAATGTCCTTTAGTTTCATCGAATTTTACATTAAATTGGCAATTTCACTCAGAAATGCCACAGATTGGTTGGTCTGAGAAATAGAAACAAATCAAATTGAACAACACTTCGTACTCCCCAGAGGCTGAAACAAATACATCAGAGAGTGTAGAGGGAGCTTTACTCTGTATCTAACTCCGTGCTGTATCTGTCCTGGGAGTGTTTGATGGGGGACAGTGTAGAGGGAGCTTTACTCTGTATCTCACTCCGTGCTGTATCTGTCCTGGGAGTGTTTGATGGGGGACAGTGTAGAGGGAGCTTTACTCTGTATCTAACCCCGTGCTGTATCTGCCCTGGGAGTGTTTGATGGGGGGACAGTGTAGAGGGAGCTTTACTCTGTATCTAACCCCGTGCTGTATCTGCCCTGGGAGTGTTTGATGGGGGACAGTGTAGAGGGAGCTTTACTCTGTATCTAACCCCGTGCTGTCCCTGTCCTGGGAGTGTTTGATGGGGACAGTGTAGAGGGAGCTTTACTCTGTATTTAACCCCGTGCTGTACCTGTCCTGGGAATGTTTGATGGGGGTCAGTGTAGAGGGAGCTTTACTCTTTATCTAACCCTGTGCTGTACCTGTCCTGGGAGTGTTTGATGGGAGACAATGTAGAGGGAGCTTTACTCTGTATCTAACCCCGTGCTGTACCTGTCCTGGGAGTGTTTGATGGGGACAGTGTAGAGGGAGCTTTACTCTGTATCTCACCCCGTGCTGTACCTGTCCTGGGAGTGTTTGATGGGGGACAGTGTAGAGGAAGCTTTACTCTGTATCTCACCCCGTGCTGTACCTGTCGTGGGAGTGTTTGATGGGGACAGTGTAGAGGGAGCTTTACTCTGTATCTAACCCCGTGTTGTACCTGTCCTGGGAGTGTTTGATGGGGACAGTGTAGAGGGAGCTTTACTCTGTATCTAACCCCGTGCTGTACCTGTCCTGGGAGTGTTTGATGGGGGGACAGTGTAGAGGGATCTTTACTCTGTATCTAACCCCGTGCTGTACCTGTCCTGGGAGTGTTTGATGGGGGGGACAGTGTAGAGGGAGCTTTACTATGTATCTAACCCCGCGCTGTACCTGTCCTGGGAGTGTTTGATGGGGACAGTGTAGAGGGAGCTTTACTCTGTATCTCACCCCGTGCTGTACCTGTCCTGGGAGTGTTTGATGGGGGACAGTGTAGAGGAAGCTTTACTCTGTATCTCACCCCGTGCTGTACCTGTCGTGGGAGTGTTTGATGGGGACAGTGTAGAGGGAGCTTTACTCTGTATCTAACCCCGTGTTGTACCTGTCCTGGGAGTGTTTGATGGGGACAGTGTAGAGGGAGCTTTACTCTGTATCTAACCCCGTGCTGTACCTGTCCTGGGAGTGTTTGATGGGGGGACAGTGTAGAGGGATCTTTACTCTGTATCTAACCCCGTGCTGTACCTGTCCTGGGAGTGTTTGATGGGGGGGACAGTGTAGAGGGAGCTTTACTATGTATCTAACCCCGCGCTGTACCTGTCCTGGGAGTGTTTGATGGGGACAGTGTAGAGGGAGCTTTACTCTGTATCTAACCCCGTGCTGTACCTGTCCTGGGAGTGTTTGATGGGGACAGTGTAGAGGGAGCTTTACTCTGTATCTAACCCCGTGCTGTACCTGTCCTGGGAGTGTTTGATGGGGGACAGTGTAGAGGGATCTTTACTCTGTATCTAACCCTGTGCTGTACCTGTCCTGGGAGTGTTTGATGGGGACAGTGTAGAGGGAGCTTTACTCTGTATCTAACCCCGTGCTGTACCTGTCCTGGGAGTGTTTGATGGGGGGACAGTGTAGAGGGATCTTTACTCTGTATCTAACCCCGTGCTGTACCTGTCCTGGGAGTGTTTGATGGGGGGACAGTGTAGAGGGAGCTTTACTATGTATCTAACCCCGCGCTGTACCTGTCCTGGGAGTGTTTGATGGGGGGACAGTGTAGAGGGAGCTTTACTCTGTATCTAACCCCGTGCTGTACCTGTTCTGGGAGTGTTTGATGGGGACAGTGTAGAGGGAGCTTTACTCTGTATCTAACCCCGTGCTGTACCTGTCCTGGGAGTGTTTGATGGGGACAGTGTAGGGGCGGTTACAGTTTTATCTGTGCTTTATTTGATATCAGTAATTTTTGCATTATTTTGGTGCATCAACAGTCTTCTATTTTCCCATGGACCTGGGTTCAATTCCCAGCTTGGGTCAGTGTCTGTGTGGAGTTTGCACACTCTCCCCGTGTTTGCGTGGGTTTCCTCTGGGTGTTCTGGTTTCCTCCCACACTCCGAAGATGTGCAGGTTGGGGGGATTGGCCATTGTAAATTCCCCCTTAGTGTTAGGGGGATTGGCAGGGTAATATGTGGGGTTATGGGGAGAGGGCCTGGGTGCGATTGTGGTCGGTGCAGACTCGATGGGCTGAATGGCCTCCTTCTGCAATGCAAGATTTCTATGATTATCTGTGATAAAAAAATTGTCCCAATAAATGAGCAGGTGAAGTCCTGGAGTTGTTTTGACCTGGGTGAGTAAAATCCTCTCAACAACACAGCACTCAGCACACAATTCATCGTGTGCAGATAGCAACTTTGATTCAAATCAAATACAAGTGATAAAAGCAATTTTATTTGAATCTGATATTTGATATCTGATTTGTGGTTTAATCAGATATTTCAGTGTTAACTTGCTGAGCTCAGGGCAGAGATGAATTCATTGGGAACATTACTCTGAACTCTGCTGTCACCCTCTGCAACTCAATCTCTGTTCAACTCTTCCACCACTGATTCAAGGTGTTTACTCGAGATGTTCAAAATTGGAAAGGGTTTTGAGAAGGTAGATAGACAGATGCAGTTTCCAGAGGGGAGACAATCCTGGGTAATGGGAACATCCAGAGGGTGAGGTGAGTTTTTTTATAGTGAGTTTCTGTGATCTGTCGGGAGCTGATAGGCTGCAATTCAATTCTATCAGAACAAAAGGGCAAATGTTTTCAGGACGGTGGGGTAAGGGCAAGGAGACATCTGACTGGTTAGATAGCTTTTTCAAAGAGCTGACACAGGCACGATGGGCCAAATGGATGGTTTCTGTGCTCTATCATCACATGATTTTCTCAGTATGATTCCCTGCCTCCTGAATACCAGGAATGGATGGTTGGATTATCCCATGGATATCTCTGAGTGAGATGGACAAGGCAGCCTGAAACCCAGCTGTTATCTCCTCCCTCTCGTGACTGAGTGCAGGGGGTAACAGTGAGGTCTATTCACCCAGAAAATACAGGCACTTCCCCGAAAGGGGAACACGAGGGAGGAACTCCCTGGAATCCTGGAATCAGTAACAATTGGGGGAAGCAGGCTCGTTCTCCCCCAAACACAAAGTGGGGAAGAAACAAATACTCCACAGCAGAGAAGAGCAGATCCAGATTCCCAATGAAGGTTTCAGCCTGGGAACGGGCTTGTTTGCTTTTATCTCAGTCAGTAACCCAGTGAACGGTGACGAATCTACAGGGGGCCAGAGCTGATTGGATATTCTTGGGAAACCCAGGCTCGATGGAGCAGAGGCCATGTCCTCGAGCTTCTAGAATTTCGGAGAAGAGTCATGATTTTGTTGAAATACTTGACTTTTGAGTTGAGAAAGGCACAAGTGAGGGTTTCAGCAACTGACAAACGGAGACAGAGGCGGAATTGGACAATGTGACGGAGCTGGAAGTAGGCAGCCTGAGTGATGGTATGGATGTGTGATTGGTTAAGCATCACAGGGTGAAATACAACAGAAATCCATCGTCCCATTCTCATCTCCGGGTGGGTGAACTCACAACCCTGCTGTTCTGCTCTCAACCATAAAGTCCACCCTGAACTTGTCTGGACAGAGAAAGTGGTCCTGGCTTCGGCTAATGACTCAGGACACTTCACTGTTGTTTGAACAGTTTATCGTGCCACCAATAATTTAAAAACATCACTACCCTACTCCCTTCAGATTAAATCAGTAAAACACTGTCCTTAACTTCCAAATTGTGCCCACTCTGATCATTCTGTGGACTGTGTTCCCGTGTGTGTGGATTAATGTCGCATATCACAACCCCTCTCCCTGAGGCTTATACTGCAAAATACACGACCGTGACAATAATTGCTGCAAATCTATCCTGCCCTTTGTACCTTCTCACATATTGCAAAATCTCACATCCTGGGGTTAGGTATAGCCCAGTAACATTTCCAGCTGTTACAATGGGGAGAATTCTAGATTCTCAACACCATCAGGTCTTGCTCCAGTGGGACAGTGCTTTGGAATTTCCACTACCAAGGAAGGTGGGGCCACATTCAGACACATAGCTTGTTAATATTATTGACAGTTCTAACAGTTCATAGCAATCCAAGGTTTGAAATAAATCCGATAAATCTTGGAAAGCACGTTTCATTGTGAATGGAGCTGATGTTAGGTTTACAAGGGTTTATTTTAGGTCCAATTTCACCATCCAGTGGTGTACGGGGAGGCAAAGTTTGACCAATTTCTGAAAATTGTCCCTTCTGGCAGCCTTGTGACAATTTTTCCTTTTGAGTTGGCTGTTTTTAAATGAAGCATTCTTGTTGAAGCACTAGTTACAAAGCTGCAGGTTCCTGGAGCTTTATTATCTTTGTTAGGTGTGCTGCTTCTTCACCAGACTGCAATATATATTTATATCTTATTTCCCCTCAGTCTCCCCTGCCTCTCCCCTCTTGCTCAAGGTCAGGGCACCCACTTTATTTCAGTCACAAGCTTCTGCACTCTCCCCTGTCTGCTCTGAGAGCAGGCCTTCAGCTGCTTATCTCAGGAGAACAGCTCTTGCAATCGAGTATAGAATGCAAATGCATGAGATTCCATCATGCTTTTAGGTTACATATTAACCCCTTCTTATTCCCTTTCATTAATGAGACTCTACGAGACCTTGGAGTCCTCGTGCATCAGTCGCTGAAAGTAAGCGTACGGGTACAGCAGGCAGTAAAGAAGGCAAATGGTATGTTAGCCTTCATAGAGAGAGGATTCGAGTATAGGGATAGGGATGTTTTACTGCAATTGTACAGGGTGTTGGTGAGGCCACACCTGGAGCACTTTGTGCAGTTTTGGTGTCCTTATCTGAGGAAGGATGTCCTTGCTATAGAGGGAGCACAGTGAAGGTTTACCAGGCTGATTCCTGGGATGGGGGTCTGTCACATGAGGAGAGACTGAGTCGGTTAGGATTATATTCACTGGAGTTTAGAAGAGTGAGAGGGGATCTGATAGAAACTTATAACATTCTAACAGGGTTAGACAGGGTAGATTCAGAAGGAATGTTCCCGATGGTGGGGGGTCTCCAGAACCAGGGGTCATAGTTTGAGGATAAGGGGTAAACCTTTTGGAACTGAGGTGAGGAGAAAGTTCTTCACCCAGAGGGTGGGGAATGTGTGGAATTCACCCCCACAGAATGTAGTTGAGGCTAAAACATTGTCTGATTTCACGAAGAAATTAGATATGGCTCTTGGGGCTAAAGGGATCGAGGGATACGGGGGGATCAGGATCTGAATCTGATGATCAGCCATGATCAGGATGAATGGGAGAGCAGGCTCGAAGGGCCGAATGGCCTCCTCCTGCTTCTAGTTTCTATTCCCATCTTCTTAAACAGTATTTATCATCACATTTGTGTCCTCTCCTGTTTGTCTACAAAAAAGGCTGTGGAACTCTGGATCTGTCAATTGATGATTTCAAAGCTGACATTTTGTTTATTGTGGACAGGACAGGTTCAGGAGACTAGGAAATGGACTGAAGATGCAGAATAGCCACGACCTAATGGAGTGATAGAACGGGCTGGAGGGGCTGAAATATCTCCTCCTCTTCCAGTTGGTGAGATGTGATGTCTCCAATGGAGAGAGGATTGGTTAACTGACAGGAAGCAGAGAATGGGGGTAAATGGGTGTTTTTCTGGATGGTGATCTAGTGCTGTGCCTCAGGGATCAGTGTTGTGACCGCAATTGTTTACTATTTATATGATGACCAAGTGTAGTGTGTCAAAATTCACAGGTGACACTAAGATGAGTGGCAGAGCAAAGTGTGCAGAGGGCACTGAAAGTCCGCAATGGGATATAGATAGTTTAAGTGAGAGGGCGAGGGTCTGGCAGATGGAGAACAATGTTGGTAAATGTGAGGTCATCCATTTTGGGAGGAATGACTGCAAAATAGACTATTATTTAAATGGTAAAAAATTGCAGCATGCTGCTGTGCAGAGGGACCTGGGTGTCCTTGTGCATGAATCTCAAGGAGTTGGTTTGCAGGTGCAGCAGGGAATTAAAAAGGCAAATGGAATTTTGTCCTCATTGCTAGAGGGATGGAGTTTAAAAACAGTGAGGTTATGTTGCAGCTGTATAAGGTACTGGTGAGGCCACACCTGGAGTACTGTGTACAGTTTTGGTCTCCTTACTTGAGAAAGGATAGACTGGCACTGGAGGGGGAGCAGAGGAGATTCACGGGGTTGATTCCGGAGTTGAGATGTTTGGATTATGAGGAGAGACTGAGTAGACTGGGGCTATACTCATTGGAATTCAGAAGAATGAGGGGAAATCTTATAAAAACATATAAGATTATGAAGGGAATAGATAAGATAGAAGCAGGGAAGTTGTTTCCACTGGGGGGTGAAACTAGAACTAGGGGGCGTGGCCTCAAAATAACAGGGAGCAGATTTAGGACTGAGTTGAGGAGGAACTTCTTCACACAAAGGGTTGTGAATCTGTGGAATTCCCTGCTCAGTGAAGCAGTTGAGGCTACTTCATTGAATGTTTTTAAGGTAAAGATAGATAAATGTTTGATCAGTAAAGGAATTAAGGGTTATGGTGAGCGGGCGGGTAAGTGGAGCTGAGTCCATGAAAAGATCAGCCATGATCTTATTGAATGGCGGGGCAGGCTCGAGGGGCCAGATGGCCGACTCCTGCTCCTAGTTCTTATGTTCTTATGTTCAATAGTCAGGGCTGTTGGCATAAGCAGCACTAATACCAGAGGAGCTCATTTTTTGGCCAGTGCAAACAGGATGGGCTGAGTGGCCTTTTTCTCTGTATGAACTTTCTATCATTCTGTGATAATGTCAGGAGTGTGATGGAATATTCCCCACTTGCCTGGATGGTGCAGCTCCAACAACACTCAATAAACTCAACATCATCCCGGACAAAGCAGCCTGTTTGATTGTTACCCCTTCCACAAACACTCACTCCCTCCACCACCAATACAGTGACAGCCGTGTGTACCATCTACAAGATGCACTGCAGGAACTCACCAAGGTTCCATGGACAGCACCTTCCAAACCTGATTCCTCTACCGTCTAGCAGGACAAGGGAGCAGATACCTGGGATAATCACCACTGGAGAGGCTGCAGCATAGAGCTGAGCAGGTCACTGCGCAGAGCACCGATCCGTCAGCACCGATCCGTCAGCACCGATCCGTCAGCACCGATCCGTCAGCACCGATCCGTCAGTGCTGATTTGTCAGTGTCAGTACCGATCCGTCAGCACCGATCCGTCAGTACCGATCCATCAGCACCGATCCGTCAGTGCCGGTTTGTCAGTGTCAGTACCGATCCGTCAGTGCCGATTTGTCAGTGTCAGTACCGATCCGTCAGTGCCGGTTTGTCAGTGTCAGTACCGATCTGTCAGTGCCGATTTGTCAGTGTCAGTACCGATCCGTCAGTGCTGATTTGTCAGTGTCAGCACCGATCCGTCAGTGCCGATTTGTCAGTGTCAGCACCAATCCGTCAGCGCTGATTTGTCAGTGTCAGTACCGATCCGTCAGTGCTGATTTGTCAGTGTCAGCACCGATCCGTCAGCGCTGATTTGTCAGTGTCAGCACCGATCCGTCAGTGCCGATTTGTCAGTGTCAGCACCGATCCGTCAGCGCTGATTTGTCAGTGACAGCACCGATCCGTCAGTGCCGATTTGTCAGTGTCAGCACCGATCCGTCAGCGCTGATTTGTCAGTGTCAGTACCGATCCGTCAGTGCCGATTTGTCAGTGTCAGCACCGATCCGTCAGCGCTGATTTGTCAGTGACAGCACCGATCCGTCAGTGCCGATTTGTCAGTGTCAGCACCGATCCGTCAGCGCTGATTTGTCAGTGTCAGTACCGATCCGTCAGTGCCGATTTGTCAGTGTCAGTACCGATCCGTCAGCGCCGATTTGTCAGTGTCAGTACCGATCTGTCAGTGCCGATTTGTCAGTGTCAGTACCGATCCGTCAGTGCTGATTTGTCAGTGTCAGCACCGATCCGTCAGTGCTGATTTGTCAGTGTCAGTACCGATCCGTCAGCGCTGATTTGTCAGTGTCAGCACCAATCCGTCAGCGCCGATTTGTCAGTGTCAGTACCGATCCGTCAGCGCTGATTTGTCAGTGTCAGCACCGATCCGTCAGTGCTGATTTGTCAGTGTCAGCACCGATTCGTCAGTGCCGATTTGTCAGTGTCAGCACCGATCCGTCAGTGCCGATTTGTCAGTGTCAGCACCGATCCGTCAGTGCTGATTTGTCAGTGTCAGCACCAATCCGTCAGCGCCGATTTGTCAGTGTCAGTACCGATCCGTCAGTGCTGATTTGTCAGTGTCAGCACCGATTCGTCAGTGCCGATTTGTCAGTGTCAGCACCGATCCGTCAGTGCTGATTTGTCAGTGTCAGCACCAATCCGTCAGCGCCGATTTGTCAGTGTCAGCACCGATCCGTCAGTGCTGATTTGTCAGTGTCAGTACCGATCCGTCAGTGCTGATTTGTCAGTGTCAGTACCGATCCGTCAGTGCTGATTTGTCAGTGTCAGTACCGATCCGTCAGTGCCGATTTGTCAGTGTCAGTACCGATCCGTCAGCGCTGATTTGTCAGTGTCTGTACCGATCCGTCAGTGCCGATTTGTCAGTGTCAGGACCGATCCGTCAGCGCTGATTTGTCAGTGTCAGTACCGATCCGTCAGTGCCGATTTGTCAGTGTCAGCACCGATCCGTCAGTGCTGATTTGTCAGTGTCAGCACCGATTCGTCAGTGCCGATTTGTCAGTGTCAGCACCGATCCGTCAGTGCTGATTTGTCAGTGTCAGCACCGATCCGTCAGTGCTGATTTGTCAGTGTCAGTACCGATCCGTCAGTGCCGATTTGTCAGTGTCAGCACCGATCCGCCAGCGCTGATTTGTCAGTGTCAGCACCGATCCGTCAGTGCCGATTTGTCAGTGTCAGCAACGATCCGTCAGTGCCGATTTGTCAGTGTCAGCACCGATCCGTCAGCGCCGATTTGTCAGTGTCAGCACCGATCCGTCAGTGCCGATTTGTCAGTGTCAGCACCGATCCGTCAGCGCCGATTTGTCAGTGTCAGCACCGATCCGTCAGTGCCGATTTGTCAGTGTCAGCACCGATCCGTCAGTGCCGATTTGTCAGTGTCAGCACCGATCCGTCAGTGCTGATTTGTCAGTGTCAGCACCGATCCGTCAGCGCTGATTTGTCAGTGTCAGTACCGATCCGTCAGTGCCGATTTGTCAGTGTCAGGACCGATCCGTCAGCGCTGATTTGTCAGTGTCAGCACCGATCCGTCAGTGCCGATTTGTCAGTGTCAGCACCGATCCGTCAGTGCCGATTTGTCAGTGTCAGCACCGATCCGTCAGCGCCGATTTGTCAGTGTCAGCACCGATCCGTCAGTGCCGATTTGTCAGTGTCAGCACCGATCCGTCAGCGCCGATTTGTCAGTGTCAGCACCGATCCGCCAGCGCTGATTTGTCAGTGTCAGTACCGATCCGTCAGTGCCGATTTGTCAGTGTCAGCACCGATCCGTCAGTGCTGATTTGTCAGTGTCAGCACGATCCGTCAGTGCTGATTTGTCAGTGTCAGTACCGATCCGTCATTGCTGATTTGTCAGTGTCAGTACCGATCCGTCAGTGCCGATTTGTCAGTGTCAGCACCGATCCGTCAGTGCTGATTTGTCAGTGTCAGCACCGATCCGTCAGTGCCGATTTGTCAGTGTCAGCACCGATCCGTCAGTGCCGATTTGTCAGTGTCAGTACCGATCCGTCAGTGCTGATTTGTCAGTGTCAGTACCGATCCGTCAGTGCCGATTTGTCAGTGTCAGTACCGATCCGTCAGTGCCGATTTGTCAGTGTCAGTACCGATCCGTCAGTGCTGATTTGTCAGTGTCAGTACCGATCCGTCAGTGCCGATTTGTCAGTGTCAGTACCGATCCGTCAGTGCCGATTTGTCAGTGTCAGCACCGATCCGTCAATGCCGATTTGTCAGTGTCAGTACCGATCCGTCAGTGCTGATTTGTCAGTGTCAGTACCGATCCGTCAGTGCTGATTTGTAAGTGTCAGCACGATCCGTCATTGCTGATTTGTCAGTGTCAGCACCGATCCGTCAGTGCCGATTTGTCAGTGTCAGTACCGATCCGTCAGTGCTGATTTGTCAGTGTCAGTACCGATCCGTCAGTGCCGATTTGTCAGTGTCAGCACCGATCCGTCAGTGCTGATTTGTCAGTGTCAGCACCGATCCGTCAGTGCCGATTTGTCAGTGTCAGTACCGATCCGTCAGTGCTGATTTGTCAGTGTCAGTACCGATCCGTCAGTGCCGATTTGTCAGTGTCAGTACCGATCCGTCAGTGCCGATTTGTCAGTGTCAGTACCGATCCGTCAGTGCTGATTTGTCAGTGTCAGCACCGATCCGTCAGTGCCGATTTGTCAGTGTCAGCACCGATCCGTCAGTGCTGATTTGTCAGTGTCAGCACCGATCCGTCAGTGCCGATTTGTCAGTGTCAGCACCGATCCGTCAGTGCTGATTTGTCAGTGTCAGCACCGATCCGTCAGTGCCGATTTGTCAGTGTCAGCACCAATCCGTCAGTGCTGATTTGTCAGTGTCAGTACTGATCCGTCAGCACTGATTTGTCAGTGTCAGCACCAATCCGTCAGTGCTGATTTGTCAGTGTCAGTACCGATCCGTCAGTGCCGATTTGTCAGTGTCAGCACCGATCCGTCAGTGCTGATTTGTCAGTGTCAGCACCAATCCGTCAGTGCCGATTTGTCAGTGTCAGTACCGATCCGTCAGTGCCGATTTGTCAGTGTCAGCACCGATCCGTCAGCACTGATTTGTCAGTGTCAGCACCAATCCGTCAGTGCTGATTTGTCAGTGTCAGTACCGATCCGTCAGTGCCGATTTGTCAGTGTCAGCACCGATCCGTCAGTGCTGATTTGTCAGTGTCAGCACCAATCCGTCAGTGCCGATTTGTCAGTGTCAGTACCGATCCGTCAGTGCTGATTTGTCAGTGTCAGTACCGATCCGTCAGTGCCGATTTGTCAGTGTCAGTACCGATCCGTCAGTGCCGATTTGTCAGTGTCAGTACCGATCTGTCAGTGCTGATTTGTCAGTGTTAGTACCGATCCGTCAGTGCCGATTTGTCAGTGTCAGTACCGATCCGTCAGTGCTGATTTGTCAGTGTCAGTACCGATCCGTCAGCGCTGATTTGTCAGTGTCAGCACCGATCCGTCAGTGCTGATTTGTCAGTGTCAGTACCGATCCGTCAGTGCCGATTTGTCAGTGTCAGTACCGATCCGTCAGCGCTGATTTGTCAGTGTCAGCACCGATCCGTCAGTGCTGATTTGTCAGTGTCAGTACCGATCCGTCAGTGCCGATTTGTCAGTGTCAGCACCGATCCGTCAGTGCTGATTTGTCAGTGTCAGCACCGATCCGTCAGTGCCGATTTGTCAGTGTCAGTACCGATCCGTCAGTGCTGATTTGTCAGTGTCAGCACCGATCCGTCAGTGCTGATTTGTCAGTGACAGTACCGATCCGTCAGTGCTGATTTGTCAGTGTCAGTACCGATCCGTCAGTGCTGATTTGTCAGTGTCAGCACCGATCCGTCAGCTCTGATTTGTCAGTGTCAGCACCAATCCGTCAGCGCCGATTTGTCAGTGTCAGCACCGATCCGTCAGCGCTGATTTGTCAGTGTCAGCACCGATTCGTCAGTGCCGATTTGTCAGTGTCAGCACCGATCCGTCAGTGCTGATTTGTCAGTGTCAGTACCGATCCGTCAGTGCTGATTTGTCAGTGTCAGCACCGATCCGTCAGCTCTGATTTGTCAGTGTCAGCACCAATCCGTCAGCGCCGATTTGTCAGTGTCAGTACCGATCCGTCAGCGCTGATTTGTCAGTGTCAGCACCGATTCGTCAGTGCCGATTTGTCAGTGTCAGCACCGATCCGTCAGTGCTGATTTGTCAGTGTCAGCACCAATCCGTCAGCGCCGATTTGTCAGTGTCAGCACCGACCCGTCAATGCTGATTTGTCAGTGACAGCACCGATCCGTCAGCGCCGATTTGTCAGTGTCAGCACCGATCCGTCAGTGCCGATTTGTCAGTGTCAGCACCGATCCGTCAGTGCTGATTTGTCAGTGTCAGTACCGATCCGTCAGTGCCGATTTGTCAGTGTCAGTACCGATCCGTCAGCGCTGATTTGTCAGTGTCAGCACCGATCCGTCAGTGCTGATTTGTCAGTGTCAGCACCAATCCGTCAGCGCCGATTTGTCAGTGTCAGTACCGATCCGTCAGCGCTGATTTGTCAGTGTCAGCACCGATCCGTCAGTGCTGATTTGTCAGTGTCAGCACCGATCCGTCAGTGCTGATTTGTCAGTGTCAGCACCGATTCGTCAGTGCCGATTTGTCAGTGTCAGCACCGATCCGTCAGCGCTGATTTGTCAGTGTCAGCACCGATTCGTCAGTGCCGATTTGTCAGTGTCAGCACCGATCCGTCAGTGCTGATTTGTCAGTGTCAGCACCGATCCGTCAGTGCTGATTTGTCAGTGTCAGCACCGATTCGTCAGTGCTGATTTGTCAGTGTCAGCACCGATCCGTCAGTGCTGATTTGTCAGTGTCAGCACCAATCCGTCAGCGCCGATTTGTCAGTGTCAGTACCGATCCGTCAGTGCTGATTTGTCAGTGTCAGTACCGATCCGTCAGTGCCGATTTGTCAGTGTCAGTACCGATCCGTCAGCGCTGATTTGTCAGTGTCAGTACCGATCCGTCAGTGCCGATTTGTCAGTGTCAGCACCGATCCGTCAGTGCCGATTTGTCAGTGTCAGCACCGATCCGTCAGCGCCGATTTGTCAGTGTCAGCACCGATTCGTCAGTGCCGATTTGTCAGTGTCAGCACCGATCCGTCAGTGCTGATTTGTCAGTGTCAGCACCGATCCGTCAGTGCTGATTTGTCAGTGTCAGTACCGATCCGTCAGTGCCGATTTGTCAGTGTCAGCACCGATCCGCCAGCGCTGATTTGTCAGTGTCAGCACCGATCCGTCAGTGCCGATTTGTCAGTGTCAGCACCGATCCGTCAGTGCCGATTTGTCAGTGTCAGCACCGATCCGTCAGCGCCGATTTGTCAGTGTCAGCACCGATCCGTCAGTGCCGATTTGTCAGTGTCAGCACCGATCCATCAGTGCTGATTTGTCAATGTCAGTACCGATCCGTCAGTGCTGATTTGTCAGTGTCAGTACCGATCCGTCAGTGCCGATTTGTCAGTGTCAGCACCGATCCGTCAGTGCCGATTTGTCAGTGTCAGTACCGATCCGTCAGTGCCGATTTGTCAGTGTCAGCACCGATCCGTCAGTGCCGATTTGTCAGTGTCAGTACCGATCCGTCAGTGCTGATTTGTCAGTGTCAGTACCGATCCGTCAATGCCGATTTGTCAATGTCAGCATCGATCCGTCAGTGCTGATTTGTCAGTGTCAGCACCAATCCGTCAGTGCCGATTTGTCAGTGTCAGCACCGATCCGTCAGCGCTGATTTGTCAGTGTCAGTACCGATCCGTCAGTGCTGATTTGTCAGTGTCAGCACCGATCCGTCAGTGCTGATTTGTCAGTGTCAGCACCGATCCGTCAGTGCCGATTTGTCAGTGTCAGTACCGATCCGTCAGAGCTGATTTGTCAGTGTCAGTACCGATCCGTCAATGCCGATTTGTCAATGTCAGCATCGATCCGTCAGTGCCGATTTGTCAGTGTCAGTACCGATCCGTCAGTGCCGATTTGTCAGTGTCAGCACCGATCCGTCAGCGCTGATTTGTCAGTGTCAGCACCGATCCGTCAGTGCCGATTTGTCAGTGTCAGCACCGATCCGTCAGTGCCGATTTGTCAGTGTCAGCACCGATCCGTCAGCGCTGATTTGTCAATGTCAGCACCGATCCGTCAGTGCCGATTTGTCAGTGTCAGCACCGATCCGTCAGTGCCGATTTGTCAGTGTCAGCACCGATCCGTCAGTGCTGATTTGTCAGTGTCAGCACCGATCCGTCAGTGCCGATTTGTCAGTGTCAGCACCGATCCGTCAGTGCCGATTTGTCAGTGTCAGCACCGATCCGTCAGTGCTGATTTGTCAGTGTCAGCACCGATCCGTCAGTGCCGATTTGTCAGTGTCAGCACCGATCCGTCAGTGCCGATTTGTCAGTGTCAGCACCGATCCGTCAGTGCCGATTTGTCAGTGTCAGCACCGATCCGTCAGTGCCGATTTGTCAGTGTCAGCACCGATCCGTCAGTGCCGATTGTCAGTGTCAGTACCGATCCGTCAGCGCTGATTTGTCAATGTCAGTACCGATCCGTCAGTGCCGATTTGTCAGTGTCAGCACCGATCCGTCAGTGCTGATTTGTCAGTGTCAGCACCGATCCGTCAGTGCTGATTGGTCAGTGTCAGCACCGATCCGTCAGTGCCGATTTGTCAGTGTCAGCACCGATCCGTCAGCGCTGATTTGTCAGTGTCAGCACCGATCCGTCAGTGCTGATTTGTCAGTGTCAGCACCGATCCGTCAGCGCTGATTTGTCAGTGTCAGCACCGATCCGTCAGTGCTGATTTGTCAGTGTCAGCACCGATCCGTCAGCGCTGATTTGTCAGTGTCAGCACCGATCCGTCAGCGCTGATTTGTCAGTGTCAGTACCGATCCGTCAGTGCTGATTTGTCAGTGTCAGCACCGATCCGTCAGTGCTGATTTGTCAGTGTCAGCACCGATCCGTCAGTGCTGATTTGTCAGTGTCAGCACCGATCCGTCAGTGCCGATTTGTCAGTGTCAGCACCGATCCGTCAGCGCCGATTTGTCGGTGTCAGCACCGATCCGTCAGCGCTGATTTGTCAGTGTCAGCACCGATCCGTCAGTGCCGATTTGTCAGTGTCAGCACCGATCCGTCAGCGCTGATTTGTCAGTGTCAGCACCGATCCGTCAGCGCCGATTTGTCGGTGTCAGCACCGATCCGTCAGCGCTGATTTGTCAGTGTCAGTACCGATCCGTCAGTGCTGATTTGTCAGTGTCAGTACCGATCCGTCAGCGCCGATTTGTCAGGGTCAGCACCGATCCGTCAGCGCCGATTTCTCAGTGACAGCAGCGATCCGTCAGTGCCGATTTGTCAGTGTCAGCACCGATCCGTCAGTGCCGATTTGTCAGTGTCAGCAACGATCCATCAGCGCTGATTTGTCAGTGACAGCACCGATCCGTCAGTGCCGATTTGTCAGAGTCAGTACCGATCCGTCAGTGCCGATTTGTCAGTGACAGCACCGATCCGTCAGCGCTGATTTGTCAGTGTCAGTACCGATCCGTCAGTGCTGATTTGTCAGTGTCAGTACCGATCCGTCAGCGCCGATTTGTCAGTGACAGCACCGATCCGTCAGCGCCGATTTGTCATTGTCAGCACCGATCCGTCAGTGCCGATTTGTCAGTGTCAGTACCGATCCGTCAATGCCGATTTGTCAGTGACAGCACCGATCCGTCAGTGCCGATTTGTCAGTGACAGCACCGATCCGTCAGCGCTGATTTGTCAGTGTCAGCACCGATCCGTCAGTGCCGATTTGTCAGTGTCAGTACCGATCCGTCAGCGCCGATTTGTCAGTGTCAGCACCGATCCGTCAGTGCCGATTTGTCAGTGTCAGCACCGATCTGTCAGTGCCGATTTGTCAGTGTCAGCACCGATCCGTCAGTGCCGATTTGTCAGTGTCAGCACCGATCCATCAGTGCCGATTTGTCAGTGTCAGCACCGATCCGTCAGCGCCGATTTGTCAGTGACAGCACCGATCCGTCAGTGCCGATTTGTCAGTGTCAGTACCGATCCGTCAGTGCCGATTTGTCAGTGTCAGCACCGATCCATCAGTGCCGATTTGTCAGTGTCAGTACCGATCCGTCAGCACCGATCCGTCAGTGCCGATTTGTCAGTGTCAGCTCCGATCCGTCAGTGCCGATTTGTCAGTGTCAGCACCGATCCGTCAGTGCCGATTTGTCAGTGTCAGCACCGATCCGTCAGTGCTGATTTGTCAGTGTCAGTACCGATCCGTCAGTGCCAATTTGTCAGTGTCAGCACCGATCCGTCAGTGCTGATTTGTCAGTGTCAGCACCGATCCGTCAGTGCCGATTTGTCAGTGTCAGTACCGATCCGTCAGTGCTGATTTGTCAGTGTCAGCACCGATCCGTCAGTGCTGATTTGTCAGTGACAGTACCGATCCGTCAGTGCTGATTTGTCAGTGTCAGTACCGATCCGTCAGTGCTGATTTGTCAGTGTCAGCACCGATCCGTCAGCTCTGATTTGTCAGTGTCAGCACCAATCCGTCAGCGCCGATTTGTCAGTGTCAGTACCGATCCGTCAGCGCCGATTTGTCAGTGTCAGTACCGATCCGTCAGCACCGATCCGTCAGTGCCGATTTGTCAGTGTCAGCTCCGATCCGTCAGTGCCGATTTGTCAGTGTCAGCACCGATCCGTCAGTGCCGATTTGTCAGTGTCAGCACCGATCCGTCAGCGCCGATTTGTCAGTGTCAGCACCGATCCGTCAGCGCTGATTTGTCAGTGTCAGCACCGATCCGTCAGTGCTGATTTGTCAGTGTCAGCACCGATCCGTCAGTGCTGATTTGTCAGTGTCAGCACCAATCCGTCAGTGCTGATTTGTCAGTGTCAGCACCGATCCGTCAGTGCCGATTTGTCAGTGTCAGCACCGATCCGTCAGTGCCGATTTGTCAGTGTCAGCACCGATCCGTCAGTGCTGATTTGTCAGTGTCAGCACCGATCCGTCAGTGCTGATTTGTCAGTGTCAGCACCGATCCGTCAGTGCCGATTTGTCAGTGTCATCACCGATCCGTCAGTGCCGATTTGTCAGTGTCAGCACCGATCCGTCAGTGCTGATTTGTCAGTGTCAGCACCAATCCGTCAGTGCTGATTTGTCAGTGTCAGTACCGATCCGTCAGTGCCGATTTGTCAGTGTCAGCACCGATCCGTCAGCGCTGATTTGTCAGTGTCAGCACCGATCCGTCAGCGCTGATTTGTCAGTGTCAGTACATATCCGTCAGCGCCGATTTGTCAGTGTCAGCACCGATCCGTCAGCGCTGATTTGTCAGTGTCAGCACCGATCCGTCAGTGCTGATTTGTCAGTGTCAGCACCGATCCGTCAGCGCCGATTTGTCAGTGTCAGGACCGATCCGTCAGCGCCGATTTGTCAGTGTCAGCACCGATCCGTCAGCGCTGATTTGTCAGTGACAGTACCGATCCGTCAGTGCCGATTTGTCAGTGTCAGCACCGATCCGTCAGCGCTGATTTGTCAGTGTCAGTACCGATCCGTCAGTGCCGATTTGTCAGTGTCAGCACCGATCCGTCAGCGCTGATTTGTCAGTGTCAGTACCGATCCGTCAGTGCCGATTTGTCAGTGTCAGCACCGATCCGTCAACGCTGATTTGTCAGTGTCAGCACCGATCCGTCAGTGCCGATTTGTCAGTGTCAGCACCGTTCCGTCAGTGCCGATTTGTCAGTGTCAGCACCGATCCGTCAGTGCCGATTTGTCAGTGTCAGCACCGATCCATCAGTGCCGATTTGTCAGTGTCAGCACCGATCCGTCAGCGCCGATTTGTCAGTGTCAGCACCGATCCGTCAGTGCCGATTTGTCAGTGTCAGCACCGATCCGTCAGTGCTGATTTGTCAGTGTCAGCACCGATCCGTCAGTGCCGATTTGTCAGTGTCAGTACCGATCCGTCAGTGCCGATTTGTCAGTGTCAGCACCGATCCGTCAGTGCCGATTTGTCAGTGTCAGCACCGATCCGTCAGCGCCGATTTGTCAGTGTCAGCACCGATCCGTCAGTGCTGATTTGTCAGTGTCAGTACCGATCCGTCAGTGCTGATTTGTCAGTGTCAGCACCGATCCGTCAGTGCCGATTTGTCAGTGTCAGCACCGATCCGTCAGTGCCGATTTGTCAGTGTCAGCACCGATCCGTCAGCTCTGATTTGTCAGTGTCAGCACCGATCCGTCAGTGCTGATTTGTCAGTGTCAGCACCGATCTGTCAGTGCCGATTTGTCAATGTCAGTACCGATCCGTCAGCGCCGATTTGTCAGTGTCAGTACCGATCCGTCAGCGCTGATTTGTCAGTGTCAGCACCGATCCGTCAGTGCCGATTTGTCAGTGTCAGTACCGATCCGTCAGCGCTGATTTGTCAGTGTCAGCACCGATCCGTCAGTGCCGATTTGTCAGTGTCAGCACCGATCCGTCAGTGCTGATTTGTCAGTGTCTGTACCGATCCGTCAGTGCCGATTTGTCAGTGTCAGTACCGATCCGTCAGCGCTGATTTGTCAGTGTCAGCACCGATCCGTCAGCGCCGATTTGTCAGTGTCAGTACCGATCCATCAGCGCTGATTTGTCAGTGTCAGCACCGATCCGTCAGTGCCGATTTGTCAGTGTCAGTACCGATCCGTCAGTGCTGATTTGTCAGTGTCAGCACCGATCCGTCAGCGCCGATTTGTCAGTGTCAGTACCGATCCGTCAGTGCTGATTTGTCAGTGTCAGCACCGATCCGTCAGCGCTGATTTGTCAGTGGCAGTACCGATCCGTCAGTGCTGATTTGTCAGTGTCAGCACCGATCCGTCAGCACCGATTTGTCAGTGTCAGCACCGATCCGTCAGTGCTGATTTGTCAGTGTCAGTACCGATCCGTCAGCGCTGATTTGTCAGTGTCAGTACCGATCCGTCAGTGCTGATTTGTCAGTGTCAGCACCGATCCGTCAGCACCGATTTGTCAGTGTCAGCACCGATCCGTCAGTGCCGATTTGTCAGTGTCAGCACCGATCCGTCAGTGCCGATTTGTCAGTGTCAGCACCGATCCGTCAGCACTGATTTGTCAGTGTCAGCACCGATCCGTCAGCGCTGATTTGTCAGTGTCAGTACCGATCCGTCAGTGCCGATTTGTCAGTGTCAGCACCGATCCGTCAGTGCCGATTTGTCAGTGTCAGTACCGATCCATCAGTGCTGATTTGTCAATGTCAGCACCGATCCGTCAGTGCCGATTTGTCAGTGTCAGCACCGATCCATCAGTGCTGATTTGTCAGTGTCAGCACCGATCCATCAGTGCTGATTTGTCAGTGTTAGTACCGATCCGTCAGAGCTGATTTGTCAGTGTCAGTACCGATCCGTCAGCGCTGATTTGTCAGTGTCAGTACCGATCCGTGTGTCAGCGCCGATCCGTGTGTCAGCGCCGATCCGTGTGTCAGCGCCGATCCGTGTGTCAGCGCCGATCCGTGTGTCAGCGCCGATCCGTCAGCGCCGATTTGTCAGTGACAGCACCGATCCGTCAGCGCCGATTTGTCAGTGTCAGCGCCGATTTGTCAGTGTCAGTACCGATCCGTCAGTGCTGATTTGTCAGTGTCAGCACCGATCCGTCAGTGCCGATTTGTCAGTGTCAGCACCGATCCGTCAGTGCCGATTTGTCAGTGTCAGGACCGATCCGTCAGCGCTGATTTGTCAGTGTCAGGACCGATCCGTCAACGCTGATTTGTCAGTGTCAGCACCGATCCGTCAGTGCCGATTTGTCAGTGTCAGGACCGATCCGTCAGCGCTGATTTGTCAGTGTCAGCACCGATCCGTCAGTGCCGATTTGTCAGTGTCAGTACCGATCCGTCAGTGCCGATTTGTCAGTGTCAGTACCGATCCGTCAGTGCCGATTTGTCAGTGTCAGGACCGATCCGTCAGCGCCGATTTGTCAGTGTCAGCACCGATCCGTCAGCGTTGATTTGTCAGTGTCAGCACCGATCCGTCAGTGCCGATTTGTCAGTGTCAGCACCGATCCGTCAGCGCTGATTTGTCAGTGTCAGTACCGATCCGTCAGTGCCGATTTGTCAGTGTCAGTACATATCCGTCAGCGCCGATTTGTCAGTGTCAGCACCGATCCGTCAGCGCTGATTTGTCAGTGTCAGCACCGATCCGTCAGTGCTGATTTGTCAGTGTCAGCACCGATCCGTCAGTGCCGATTTGTCAGTGTCAGGACCGATCCGTCAGCGCCGATTTGTCAGTGTCAGCACCGAACCGTCAGCGCTGATTTGTCAGTGTCAGTACCGATCCGTCAGTGCCGATTTGTCAATGTCAGCACCGATCCGTCAGCGCTGATTTGTCAGTGTCAGCACCGATCCGTCAGTGCCGATTTGTCAGTGTCAGGACCGATCCGTCAGCGCTGATTTGTCAGTGTCAGCACCGATCCATCAGTGCCGATTTGTCAGTGTCAGCACCGATCCGTCAGTGCCGATTTGTCAGTGTCAGCACCGATCCGTCAGTGCCGATTTGTCAGTGTCAGGACCGATCCGTCAGTGCCGATTTGTCAGTGTCAGCACCGATCCGTCAGCGCTGATTTGTCAGTGTCAGTACCGATCCGTCAGTGCTGATTTGTCAGTGTCAGCACCGATCCGTCAGTGCCAATTTGTCAGTGTCAGCACCGATCCGTCAGTGCCGATTTGTCAGTGTCAGCACCGATCCGTCAGTGCCGATTTGTCAGTGTCAGCACCGATCCGTCAGTGCCGATTTGTCAGTGTCAGCACCGATCCGTCAGTGCCGATTTGTCAGTGTCAGCACCGATCCGTCAGTGCTGATTTGTCAGTGTCAGCACCGATCCGTCAGTGCTGATTTGTCAGTGTCAGCACCAATCCGTCAGTGCTGATTTGTCAGTGTCAGCACCGATCCGTCAGTGCCGATTTGTCAGTGTCAGCACCGATCCGTCAGTGCCGATTTGTCAGTGTCAGCACCGATCCGTCAGTGCTGATTTGTCAGTGTCAGCACCGATCCGTCAGTGCTGATTTGTCAGTGTCAGCACCGATCCGTCAGTGCTGATTTGTCAGTGTCAGCACCGATCCGTCAGTGCTGATTTGTCAGTGTCAGCACCAATCCGTCAGTGCTGATTTGTCAGTGTCAGTACCGATCCGTCAGTGCCGATTTGTCAGTGTCAGCACCGATCCGTCAGCGCTGATTTGTCAGTGTCAGCACCGATCCGTCAGCGCTGATTTGTCAGTGTCAGTACATATCCGTCAGCGCCGATTTGTCAGTGTCAGCACCGATCCGTCAGCGCTGATTTGTCAGTGTCAGCACCGATCCGTCAGCGCCGATTTGTCAGTGTCAGGACCGATCCGTCAGCGCCGATTTGTCAGTGTCAGCACCGATCCGTCAGCGCTGATTTGTCAGTGTCAGCACCGATCCGTCAGTGCTGATTTGTCAGTGTCAGCACCGATCCGTCAGCGCCGATTTGTCAGTGTCAGTACCGATCCGTCAGCGCCGATTTGTCATTGTCAGCACCGATCCGTCAGCGCTGATTTGTCAGTGTCAGCACCGATCCGTCAGTGCTGATTTGTCAGTGTCAGCACCGATCCGTCAGTGCCGATTTGTCAGTGTCAGTACCGATCCGTCAGTGCCGATTTGTCAGTGTCAGCACCGATCCGTCAGCGCTGATTTGTCAGTGTCAGTACCGATCCGTCAGTGCCGATTTGTCAGTGTCAGCACCGATCCGTCAGCGCTGATTTGTCAGTGTCAGTACCGATCCGTCAGTGCCGATTTGTCAGTGTCAGCACCGATCCGTCAACGCTGATTTGTCAGTGTCAGCACCGATCCGTCAGTGCCGATTTGTCAGTGTCAGCACCGATCCGTCAGTGCCGATTTGTCAGTGTCAGCACCGATCCGTCAGCGCCGATTTGTCAGTGTCAGCACCGATCCGTCAGTGCCGATTTGTCAGTGTCAGCACCGATCCGTCAGTGCTGATTTGTCAGTGTCAGCACCGATCCGTCAGTGCCGATTTGTCAGTGTCAGCACCGATCCGTCAGTGCCGATTTGTCAGTGTCAGCACCGATCCGTCAGTGCCGATTTGTCAGTGTCAGCACCGATCCGTCAGCGCCGATCTGTCAGTGTCAGCACCGATCCGTCAGTGCTGATTTGTCAGTGTCAGTACCGATCCGTCAGTGCTGATTTGTCAGTGTCAGCACCGATCCGTCAGTGCCGATTTGTCAGTGTCAGCACCGATCCGTCAGTGCCGATTTGTCAGTGTCAGCACCGATCCGTCAGTGCCGATTTGTCAGTGTCAGCACCGATCCGTCAGTGCCGATCTGTCAGTGTCAGCACCGATCCGTCAGTGCCGATTTGTCAATGTCAGCACCGATCCGTCAGCTCTGATTTGTCAGTGTCAGCACCGATCCGTCAGTGCTGATTTGTCAGTGTCAGCACCGATCCGTCAGTGCTGATTTGTCAGTGTCAGCACCGATCCGTCAGTGCTGATTTGTCAGTGTCAGCACCGATCCGTCAGTGCTGATTTGTCAGTGTCAGCACCGATCCGTCAGCGCTGATTTGTCAGTGTCAGCACCGATCCGTCAGTGCCGATTTGTCAATGTCAGCACCGATCCGTCAGCTCTGATTTGTCAGTGTCAGCACCGATCCGTCAGTGCTGATTTGTCAGTGTCAGCACCGATCTGTCAGTGCCGATTTGTCAATGTCAGTACCGATCCGTCAGCGCTGATTTGTCAGTGTCAGCACCGATCCGTCAGCGCCGATTTGTCAGTGTCAGCACCGATCCGTCAGCGCCGATTTGTCAGTGTCAGTACCGATCCGTCAGCGCTGATTTGTCAGTGTCAGCACCGATCCGTCAGTGCCGATTTGTCAGTGTCAGTACCGATCCGTCAGCGCTGATTTGTCAGTGTCAGCACCGATCCGTCAGTGCCGATTTGTCAGTGTCAGCACCGATCCGTCAGTGCTGATTTGTCAGTGTCTGTACCGATCCGTCAGTGCCGATTTGTCAGTGTCAGTACCGATCCGTCAGCGCTGATTTGTCAGTGTCAGCACCGATCCGTCAGCGCCGATTTGTCAGTGTCAGTACCGATCCATCAGCGCTGATTTGTCAGTGTCAGCACCGATCCGTCAGTGCCGATTTGTCAGTGTCAGTACCGATCCGTCAGTGCTGATTTGTCAGTGTCAGTACCGATCCGTCAGTGCTGATTTGTCAGTGTCAGCACCGATCCGTCAGCACCGATTTGTCATTGTCAGCACCGATCCGTCAGTGCTGATTTGTCAGTGTCAGTACCGATCCGTCAGCGCTGATTTGTCAGTGTCAGTACCGATCCGTCAGTGCTGATTTGTCAGTGTCAGCACCGATCCGTCAGCACCGATTTGTCAGTGTCAGCACCGATCCGTCAGTGCCGATTTGTCAGTGTCAGCACCGATCCGTCAGTGCCGATTTGTCAGTGTCAGCACCGATCCGTCAGCACTGATTTGTCAGTGTCAGCACCGATCCGTCAGCGCTGATTTGTCAATGTCAGTACCGATCCGTCAGTGCTGATTTGTCAGTGTCAGTACCGATCCGTCAGTGCCGATTTGTCAGTGTCAGCACCGATCCGTCAGTGCCGATTTGTCAGTGTCAGTACCGATCCATCAGTGCCGATTTGTCAATGTCAGCACCGATCCGTCAGTGCCGATTTGTCAGTGTCAGCACCGATCCATCAGTGCTGATTTGTCAGTGTCAGCACCGATCCGTCAGAGCTGATTTGTCAGTGTCAGTACCGATCCGTCAGCGCTGATTTGTCAGTGTCAGTACCGATCCGTGTGTCAGCGCCGATCCGTGTGTCAGCGCCGATCCGTGTGTCAGCGCCGATCCGTGTGTCAGCGCCGATCCGTGTGTCAGCGCCGATCCGTGTGTCGGCGCCGATCCGTGTGTCGGCGCCGATCCGTGTGTCAGCTCCGATCCGTGTGTCAGCGCCGATCCGTGTGTCAGCGCCGATCCGTGTGTCAGCGCCGATCCGTGTGTCAGCGCCGATCCGTGTGTCAGCGCCGATCCGTGTGTCAGCGCCGATCCGTGTGTCAGCGCCGATCCGTGTGTCAGCGCCGATCCGTGTGTCAGCGCCGATCCGTGTGTCAGTGCCGATCCGTCAGTGCCGATCTGTCATTGCCGAGATCGGTGCCTGAGCAGTAGCCCCACATTGCCAGTCTCCTGATCATGAGTCAGCCCCACCACCACCACAGTGCTCTCCCTCCCCCCACCCACCCCCTGATCGCTGGCCTCCCAGACATCTCCGGGCCGGGCCCGACTCCCTCCACCCCCCTGCCTCCCTCACCCAGTCCACCTCAATCTCTCCCCCCCTCACCCCCTGTGATCCAAATCTCCCGATTCCTCCGGATCAGCAGCTCAGATGCCATCTCCCCCCTGAGTCCCATCTCCATGGCATTGTCCAATGCCCAGTGAGTAGTGCCAAGGTGCCCCCGGGCATTGCCACTTTGCCCCTTGGGCAGTTTCAGGGCACCACCCCCATACCCCTGAGCTCCACGTCACTACAACAGGACCAACCTACCACTGCGGAGCTGTGGTAAAGCCGGGCACACTAATCAGATGATAATTTGATTTTAAATATTGAAAGCAGCTCCAAGCTGCTGAGTGACTCTGCGAGCTGACAGAACCACCCCCTCTGTGTCACAGAGGAGCTTTAGCTGGCTCTTGGTTTTGTAAATAGTTAAATGTTTTTGAACAGAAGACTCTCACTCCCAGCACCATCTATTTCAAGGTAAGTGGCCAATGAATCCAGAGATACAGTCACAATAACAGAGTTCCCATTCTGCCTTTAGTATCACGCATACTCACACTCAAATACACACTCACTCACTCACACACTCACACTCAAATCACACTCACTCACTCACACACTCACACACAAATCACACTCACTCACTCACTCACTCACTCACACACTCGCACTCGCACTCATTCACACTCAAATCACACTCACTCACTCACACTCAAATCACACTCACTCACTCACACACTCGCACTCATTCACACTCAAATCACACTCACTCACACACTCACTCACTCACACACTCGCACTCGCACTCATTCACACTCAAATACACACTCACTCACACACTCGCACTCGCATTCATTCACACTCAAATACACACTCACTCACACACTCGCACTCATTCACACTCAAATCACACTCACTCACACACTCACTCACTCACACACTCGCACTCGCATTCATTCACACTCAAATACACACTCACTCACACACTCGCACTCGCACTCATTCACACTCAAATACACACTCACTCACACACTCGCACTCATTCACACTCAAATACACACTCACTCACACACTCACTCACTCACACACTCGCACTCGCACTCATTCACACTCAAATACACACTCACTCATACACTCGCACTCTCACACTCACTCACTCACTCTCGCACTCATTCACACTCATACACTCACTCACTCACACACTCACTCACTCACTCACACACTCACTCACTCTCACACTCACTCACTCTCGCACTCATTCACACTCATACACACACACACTCACTCACTCTCACACTCACTCACTCACTCACTCTCACACTCACTCACTCACTCTCGCACTCATTCACACTCATACACTCACTCACTCACACACTCACTCACACTCACTCACTCTCACACTCATTCACACTCATACACTCACTCACACTCACTCTCACACTCACTCACTCTCACACTCATTCACACTCATACACTCACTCACTCACTCTCACACTCACTCACTCACTCTCACACTCACTCACTCACACTCATTCACACTCATACACTCACTAACTCACACACTCACTCACTCACACTCACTCACTCTCGCACTCATTCACACTCATACACTCACTCACTCACACTCACTCACTCTCACACTCACTCACTCTCACACTCATTCACACTCATACACTCACTCACTCACACACTCTCACTCACACACTCACTCTCACACTCTCACACTCATACACTCACACTCACACATGCACTCGCTCACAGACACACTCACACTCGCACTCACTGACAGACACACTCGCACTCACTCACAGACACACTCACACTCACTCACAGACACACACACTCACACACACACTCACACACACACTCTCACTGACACACATTCACATGCACACAGACACATGCACATACATATACTCATACACACAGACGCACACAGACACACACAGACACGCACACTCACACACACTCACTCTCACACACACAGACACACACAGACACACACAGACACGCACACTCACACACACTCACTCTCACACACACAGACACACACAGACACACACAGACACGCACACTCACACACACTCACTCTCACACACACAGACACACACAGACACACACAGACACGCACACTCACACACACTCACTCTCACACACACAGACACACACAGACACACACAGACACGCACACTCACACACACTCACTCTCACACACACAGACACACACAGACACACACAGACACGCACACTCACACACACTCACTCTCACACACACAGACGCACACAGACACACACAGACACGCACACTCACACACACTCACTCTCACACACACAGACGCACACAGACACACACAGACACGCACACTCACACACACTCACTCTCACACACACAGACACACACAGACACACACAGACACGCACACTCACACACACTCACTCTCACACACACAGCTCTGACAAATAGTCATCCAGACTTGGAAACGTTGGCCTCACTCACCTCAGGGGCAAACCCCGAAAGCTAGTGGCTTTTGTTACCAAATAAACCTGATGGACTTTAACCTGGTGTTTGTGAGATTTCTTACTGTGTTTACCCCAGTCCAACGCCAGCATCTCCACATCATGGCACTGATTCTCTCTCCACAGACACAGTCAGAGCTGCTGAGAATCTCCAGCATTTCCTGCTGTTTCCTGTTCCAGCACTGGCAGTATTTCCCTTTACTATCGGCTGTGTGAATTGTGCTGGCGTGTGACTGGGTGTCAGAGTGGGTCACTGTTCCCCAGTGCTGCTTCACACTGCATTGGAGAGAGTGCAGAGCTCATTCACCAGAGTGGATACACAGTCTGTGTTGTGTGGACAGGCTGGAGAATCATAGAATCCTTCAATCCCTTCAGTGCAGAAGAGGCCATTAGGCCCATCGAGTCTACACTGACCACAATCCCACCCAGGCCCTTTCCACATAGCCCCTATTTATTTACCCCACTAATGCCCTGACACTAAGGGGCAGTTTTACGGAGGATATTGAAGACTTGGTCAGGAAGAAGAGGGAGGCGTATGTTAGGTCAAAACAAATGGGTACGGAGAGTGCGCTGGAAGAATACAGCGAGAGTAGGAGGGAGCTAAAAAGGGGAATTAGAAGGGCAAAGAGAGGGCATGAGATGGCTTTGGCTGGTAGGATTAAGGAAAATCCAAAGGCATTTTATTCCTATATCAGAGGCAAGAGAGTAGTTAGAGGGAAAATTGGTCCTCTTAGGGACAAGAGTGGTGAGTTGTGTATTGAGTCGGAGGGGATGGGGGAGCTCCTGAATGAATACTTTGCGTCGGTATTCACAAAGGAGAGGGGTTCGGAATCGTGTGGTCTCTTGGAGGGAGTGGAGGTTTATTTGCAGGATATAGTTATTACGAGAGAGGAAGTGCTAGGGCTTTTAGGTAGCGTAAAGACGGATAAAGCTCCGGGGCCTGATGGTATTTATCCCAGGCTGCTTAGGGAGGCGAAACATGAAATTGCTGGGCCTCTGGCGCAAATCTTTGTCTCTTCTTTGGACACAGGTGAGGTCCCAGAAGACTGGAGGGTAGCAAATGTGGTCCCGTTGTTCAAAAAAGGCAGTAGGGATAACCCTGGGAATTATAGACCGGTGAGTTTGACGTCGGTGGTAGGGAAGTTAATGGAAAAAATACTTAGGGGTAGGATGTATGAGCATTTGGAGCGTTGCGATCTGATTAGGGATACGCAACATGGCTTTGTTAGAGGGAGGTCTTGCCTTACGAATCTGGTGGAATTCTTTGAGGAGGTGACAAAAACGGTTGACGATGGGAGAACCGTTGATGTCATCTATATGGATTTCAGTAAGGCGTTTGACAAAGTCCCTCACGGTAGGCTGGTAGAAAAGGTTAAGGCGCATGGGATACGAGGCAAGGTAGCTAGGTGGATTGAGAACTGGCTGGGAAATAGGAGACAGAGGGTAGTTGTGGAAGGGACCTTGTCGGGCTGGAGGTCAGTGACCAGTGGTGTGCCGCAGGGCTCAGTACTGGGACCTCTCCTCTTTGTAGTCTACATAAATGACTTGGAAGAGGGCGTAGGTGGTGTGATTAGCAAGTTTGCTGATGACACCAAGATGGCAGGGTTGGCGGGTATGGAACTGGATTGTCAGGTGATACAACAGGATATAGATAGGTTGGTGCAGTGGGCAGATAGGTGGCAGATGGCATTTAATCCTGACAAATGCGAGGTGATGCATTTTGGACGGAATAATGCAGAGAGGAGCTATGAGATTAAAGGGAGGCCGATTAGGAGTATAGACATACAGAGGGACCTGGGAGTGCAGGTTCACAAATCCATGAAGGTTGCATCACAAGTGGAGAAGGTCGTTAGGAAGGCTTATGGGATGTTGGCCTTTATAGGAAGGGGCATAGAGTATAAAAGCTGCTGTCTAATGCTACAGTTGTACAGAACGTTGGTTAGACCGCATTTGGAGTACTGCGTCCAGTTCTGGTCACCTTACTACCGGAAGGACGTGGAGTCTCTGGAAAGGGTGCAGAGGAGGTTTACCAGGATGTTGCCTGGCATGGGGGGACTGGGTTACGAGGAGAGGTTGAAGAAACTGGGACTATTCTCCTTGGAAAGGCGGAGATTGAGAGGGGACATGATAGAAGTATATAAGATAATGAAGGGAATGGATAGAGTTAATAGTGAGAGACTGCTCCCTAGACTGGATACAAACACGAGAGGTCATCATTTAAGGGTGAGGGGGGAGAGGTATAATTTGGAGGTGAGAGGAAGGTTCTTTACGCAGAGAGTTGTAGGGGTCTGGAACGCGCTACCGAGTAGGGTGGTGGAGGCAGGAACATTGGACTCTTTTAAGATGCAGTTAGATAGGCACATGAGTGAAACGAGAATGGAGGGATATGGTAGGGGATATTAAATAGGGTTAAACCTCGGGAGACACCGGAAAGGCAGGCTGTAAGATTAATATTTTGACTTTATTCCACAGGTGGAGGTCCACCTCGTGTCAAACGAGGGGCATTCACACGGCGGGTCGTGCCTGGGCTGCTCTTGGAAGTTCCTGGAGTGGCCTAGTACTTCATGTCGGTGTGTGTGCTTGATCCTGGACCGGTAGATGGGCGCCGCAACAGCTCAGTGACTAGCACTGCTGGCTGTGCAGGCACATGGATTTGGGCCTGTGTCTGTGGGAGTTTGCTCATTCTCCCTGTGGTTGCGTGGGTTTCCTCCGGGCGCTCCGGTTTCCTCCCACACCCCAAAGATGTGCTCTCAGGTTAATCGGTTTTTACCAAATCGACACTATTTCTTCCCTGAATCTGACTGAGTAGGGTTCCATTCGTAGCCATGCAGGGTAGAATAGGTGTAGGGTGATGTGGCGGCGCGGGCTCGTTGGGCCGAAGGGCCTGTTTCCCGTGCTGGATTGTTCTTTGTTCTTTGTTCTTTGTTTTAGTATGGCTAATCCACCTAACCTGTACATGTTATAAGGCCAAGGATGTGCAGGTTAGGTTGATTGAAGATGCTAAAAATTGCCCCTTAGAGTCTTAATATGCGTTGGGATTAGCGGAAATTATGTGGGAATATGGGAGTAAGATCTAGGTCAGATTGTGGTCAATGCAGACTCGATGGGCCAAATGGCCTCTTTATGTACTGTAGGGTTTCTATGATGTGGGGACTGTGGGAGGAAACCGGAGCACCCGGAGGAAACCCACGCAGATACAGGGAGAATGTGCAGACTCCACACAGACAGTGACCCAAGCTGGGAATTGAACCCAGTTCCCTGGCACTGTGAGGCAGCAGTGCTAACCACTGTGCCACCGTGCTGGGACTATTCTCCTTGGGGGAGAGATCATTGAGTGTTGATGGAGGTATTCAAAATCAGGAGGGATTTGGACCGAATAGATCAGGAAAAATTGTTCCCATTTGTGGAAGGATTGAGAATCAGTGGGCATGGGATTCAGGTGATTGGCGAAAAGTGATGGCAACACCAGGGCAGGGTGCCGAGGGGACAGAAATGTCTCCCTGAGGGAGAGTCTGTCAGAGGGTCAGTGCTGAGGGAGCGCCGCACTGTCAGAGGGTCAGTGCTGAAGGAGTGCCGCACTGTCAGAGGGTCAGTGCTGAGGGAGTGCAGCACTGTCAGAGGGTCAGTGCTGAGGGAGTGCCGCACTGTCAGAGGGTCAGTGCTGAGGGAGTGCCGCACTGTCAGAGGGTCAGTGCTGAGGGAGTGCCGCACTGTCAGAGGGTCAGTGCTGAGGGAGTGCCGCACTGTCAGAGGGTCAGTGCTGAGGGAGTGCCGCACTGTCAGAGGGTCAGTGCTGAGGGAGCGCTGCACTGTCAGAGGGTCAGTGCTGAGGGAGTGCCGCACTGTCAGAGGGTCAGTGCTGAGGGAGTGCCGCACTGTCAGAGGGTCAGTGCTGAGGGAGTGCCGCACTGTCAGAGGGTCAGTGCTGAGGGAGTGCCGCACTGTCAGAGGGTCAGTGCTGAGGGAGTGCCGCACTGTCAGAGGGTCAGTGCTGGGGGAGTGCCGCACTGTCAGAGGGTCAGTGCTGAGGGAGTGCCGCACTGTCAGAGGGTCAGTGCTGAGGGAGTGCCGCACTGTCAGAGGGTCAGTGCTGAGGGAGTGCCGCACTGTCAGAGGGTCAGTGCTGAGGGAGTGCCGCACTGTCAGAGGGTCAGTGCTGGGGGAGTGCCGCACTGTCAGAGGGTCAGTGCTGAGGGAGTGCCGCACTGTCAGAGGGTCAGTGCTGAGGGAGTGCCGCACTGTCAGAGGGTCAGTGCTGAGGGAGCGCCGCACTGTCAGAGGGTCAGTGCTGAGGGAGTGCCGCACTGTCAGAGGGTCAGTGCTGGGGGAGTGCCGCACTGTCAGAGGATCAGTGCTGAGGGAGTGCCGCACTGTCAGAGGGTCAGTGCTGAGGGAGTGCCGCACTGTCAGAGGGTCAGTGCTGAGGGAGTGCCGCACTGTCAGAGGGTCAGTGCTGAGGGAGTGCCGCACTGTCAGAGGGTCAGTGCTGAGGGAGTGCCGCACTGTCAGAGGGTCAGTGCTGAGGGAGTGCCGCACTGTCAGAGGGTCAGTGCTGAGGGAGCGCCGCACTGTCAGAGGGTCAGTGCTGAGGGAGTGCCGCACTGTCAGAGGGTCAGTGCTGAGGGAGTGCCGCACTGTCAGAGGGTCAGTGCTGAGGGAGCGCCGCACTGTCAGAGGGTCAGTGCTGAGGGAGTGCCGCACTGTCAGAGGGTCAGTGCTCAGGGAGTGCCGCACTGTCAGAGGGTCAGTGCTGAGGGAGTGCCGCACTGTCAGAGGGTCAGTGCTGAGGGAGTGCCGCACTGTCAGAGGATCAGTGCTCAGGGAGTGCCGCACTGTCAGAGGGTCAGTGCTGAGGGAGTGCCGCACTGTCAGAGGGTCAGTGCTGAGGGAGCGCCGCACTGTCAGAGGGTCAGTGCTGAGGGAGTGCCGCACTGTCAGAGGGTCAGTGCTCAGGGAGTGCCGCACTGTCAGAGGGTCAGTGCTGAGGGAGTGCCGCACTGTCAGAGGGTCAGTGCTGAGGGAGTGCCGCACTGTCAGAGGGTCAGTGCTGAGGGAGTGCCGCACTGTCAGAGGATCAGTGCTGAGGGAGTGCCGCACTGTCAGAGGGTCAGTGCTGAGGGAGTGCCGCACTGTCAGAGGGTCAGTGCTGAGGGAGTGTGTATAGATCCTGTGTGTGGATTGTTTGTTTATTGGGATGGGTTTTGTTTCATTCCAGACCTGAGGCAGTCAAGTGGAAGAAGGATGGTGCCGAGTTGCCGGACCCGGACAGGATGGTGGTGGAGGGAAATGTCCTCATCATCAGTGCCCTGAACAAAACGGACAATGGAACGTATTACTGTGAGGCAACTAACACCATGGGCCACAACAGTGCTGAGTACATCCTCTTTGTATATGGTGAGTCACCATAACCCTTCAAGCAGAACTTCTATTCCAGGTATCCATTGGACAGTATCAGAGTGTACTCTCTCATTCTGTGTATTCACTCTGATTTGCTTTTACACTATTAGATTCGATTTAGAGTTATACAGGTTTACAGCATGGAAACAGGCCCTTCAGCTCAACTTGTTCATGCCGCCCAGTTTTTACTATTAAGCTAATCCCAATTGCCCACATTTGGCCCATATCCCTCTATACCCATCGTACCCATGTAACTATCTAAATGCTTTTTAAAAAACAAAATTGTACCCATTTCTACTACTGCCTCTGGCAGCTTGTTCCAGTCACCACTCTATGTGAAAATATTGCCCCTCTGGACACATTTGTATCTCTGCCTTCTCACCTTAAACCTACGCCCTCTAGTTTTAGACTCCCCTGCCTTTGGGAAAAGATATTGACTATCTAACTGATCTGTGCCCCTTATTATTTTATAGACCTCTATAAGATCACCCCTCAGCCTCCTACACTCCAGAGAAAAAAGTCACAGTCTATCCAGCCTCTCCTTATAACTCAATCCATCAAGTCCTGGTAGCATCCTAGTAAATCTTTTCTGCACTCTTTCCAGTTTAATAATATCCTTTCTATAATAGGGTGACCAGAATTGTAAAAAGTCTGACAACACCAGGTTTTAGTCCAACCGATTTATTTGATAATATTCTCACAAGCTTTCGAGGTTACCCTCTTCGTCAGGTGAATGGAGAGTTCACCTGACGAAGAGGCAGCCCCCTCGAAAGCTTGCTTGCTTGTGAGAATATTATCAAATAAATCGGTTGGACTAAAACCTGGTGTTGTCAGACTTTTTACTGTGTTTACGCCAGTCCAACGCCGGCACACCCACATCATGACCAGAATTGTACACAGTATTCCAAGTGTGGTCTTACCAATGTCTTGTACAACTTCAACAAGACATCCCAACTCCTGTATTCAATGTTCTGACCAATGAAACCAAGCATGCCGAATGCCTTCTTCACCACTCTGTCCACCTGTGACTCCACTTTCAATGAGCTATGAACATGTATCCCTAGATCTCTTTGTTCTGTAACTCTCCCCAACACCCTACCATTAATCA
The DNA here is from genome assembly GCA_037974335.1 of Prionace glauca. Lineage (NCBI taxonomy): Eukaryota > Metazoa > Chordata > Chondrichthyes > Carcharhiniformes > Carcharhinidae > Prionace > Prionace glauca. The sequence continues at coordinate 2,096,006 of CM075733.1, read as the reverse complement.
ATATCCTGGGGGTAAATTTGCAAAGGCTATGCGGGGAGGTTTAAACTGATTTGGAGGGGGGGTGGGATCTTGAGTAGAGGGGATGAAAGGGAGGGGGGCATAGATGGGGAATGCAAGGCACGGCGTAGTGGGGGTGGGGCGGAGCAGGGTTTGAAATGCATGTGCTTTAGTACTTTAAAGGTAGGGGAGGACCGCAGGAAACATGGGAGGGAGGTTAGACAGGGGGTGGAGAAGGGAAATGCCCAGACTGAGGGGCTGAAGTGTATATATTTTAATGCAAGGAGTATAGTAAATAAGGTAGATGAGCTTAGGGCGTGGATAGCTGCTTGGGAATGTGATGTGGTGGCCATTACGGAGACTTGGATGTCTCAGGGACAGGACTGGGTACTTCAGGTGCCAGGTTTCAGATGTTTCAGGAAGGACAGGGAGGCTGGCAGAAGAGGTGGTGGAGTGGCACTGTTAATAAGGGACAGTGTCATGGCTGCAGAGAAAGAGAATGCCGTGGAGGGACTTTCTACAGAGTCTCTGTGGGTGGAAGTTACGAACAGCAAAGGGTCGAAAACTTTGCTGGGTGTATTCTATAGGCCGCCCAATAGTGACAGGGAAGTTGAAGTGCAGATAGGGAACCAGATTCTGGAGAAATGTATTAAAAACAGAGTTGTCGTGATGGGAGACTTCAATTTCCCAAACATCGACTGGAATATCCCCAGAGTAAGGGGTTTGGCTGGAGAGGAGTTTGTTAGGTGTGTTCAGGAAGGTTTCCTGACACAGTATGTGGACAAGCCTACGAGGGGAGAGGCTGTACTTGACCTGGTACTGGCGAATGAACCAGGGCAGGTGATGGATCTCTCGGTAGGAGAGCATCTTGGGAATGGTGACCATAATTCTATCTGCTTCACAATTGCATTGGAACGAGATAGGATCAGACAGGCTAGGAAGGTGTTTGTCTGGAGTAAGGGGAGATACGAAGAAGTCAGGAAGTTACTTGGACAAATAAACTGTTAGGAGGCATTCTTAGGGAAAAGTACCGAAGGAAGGTGGCGGATATTCAAGGAATGTTTGTCTGGCGCTCTGCATGACAATGTTCCGATGAGACAAGGGGGTTTTGGTAGGTCGCGGGAACCGTGGTGCACGAAGGCTGTGTTGAACCTAGTCAGGAGGAAAAGGAAGGTGTACAAAAGGTTCAGGGAACTAGGAGAGGTTAAGGATCTTGAAGAATATAAGGACTGTAGAAAGGAGGTTAAAAGGGAAATTAGGAGAGCCAGAAGGGGTCATGAGAAGACCTTGGCGGGTAAGATTAAGGAAAATCCCAAGGCCTTCTATAAATATGTGAAAGGTAAAAGGGTGAGAAGGGAAAGGATAGGACCTATAAAAGGTGAAGGGGGAAAGGTCTGTGTAGAACCAGAAGAAATGGCGGAGGTGCTTAATGAGTACTTTGCCTCAGTATTCACAGTGGAAGCTGATTTGGGAGATCTTGCTATGGACTTGCAGCAGGTGGAAAAGATTGAGTACGTGGACATTAAGGAGGAGGATGTGTTAGAACTTTTGAATTCTATCAAAATAGATAAGTCGCCGGGACCAGATGGGATGTACCCCAGGATACTGTGGGAGGCCAGGGAAGTGATTGCAGAGCCCTTGGCGATGATCTTTGCGTCGTCAATGGAGACGGGAGAGGTTCCGGAAGATTGGAGGATTGCGGATGTAGTCCCTATTTTCAAGAAAGGGAACAGAGATAGCCCGGGAAATTACCGCCCGGTGAGTCTGACCTCAGTGGTTGATAAGCTGATGGAGAGGCTTCTGAGGGACAAGATTTATGAGCATTTGGAGAGGTTTGACATGATCAGGAATAGTCAGCATGGATTTGTCAAGGGCAGGTCGTGCCTTACGAGCCTAGTTGAGTTCTTCGATAATGTGACTGAACACATTGACGAAGGAAGTGCCGTGGACGTAGTGTACATGGACTTCAGCAAGGCTTTTGATAAAGTCCCCCATGCAAGACTTCTTGAGAAGGTGAGAGGGCATGGGATCCAAGGGCCTTTGGCCTTGTGGATCCAGAACTGGCTTGCCTGCAGAAGGCAGAGAGTGGTTGTGGATGGGTCTTTTTCGGAATGGAGGTCAGTCACCAGTGGGGTGCCCCAGGGATCTGTTCTGGGACCCTTGTTGTTTGTCATTTTCATAAATGACCTGGATGAGGAAGTGGAGGGATGGGTTAGCAAGTTCGCTGATGACACGAAGGTCGGCGGTGTTGTGGATGGTCTGGAAGGATGTCAAAAGTTGCAGCAGGACATAGATAGGATGCAGGAATGGGCGGAGAAGTGGCAGATGGACTTCAACGCGGACAAATGTGTAGTCGTCCATTTCGGCAGAACCAACAGGATGAACGAGTACACTATCAAGGGCAGGAGTCTTAGTAGCGTTGAAGAGCAGAAGGATCTCGGGGTCCGGGTCCACAGGACTCTTAAATCGGCCTCGCAGGTGGAGGAGTTGGTCAAGAAGGCGTATGGTGTACTGGCCTTCATTAATCGAGGGATTGAGTTTAGGAGTCGGGAGGTAATGCTGCAACTTTACAGGACCCTCGTCAGGCCTCATTTGGAGTACTGCGCGCAGTTCTGGTCGCCTCACTATAGGAAAGACGTAGAAGCTATTGAAAGGGTGCAGAGGAGATTTACAAGGATGTTGCCTGGACTGGGAGGCATGCCTTATGAAGATAGGTTGAGGGAGCTGGGACTCTTTTCCCTGGAGAGGTGAAGGTTGAGAGGCGACCTGATAGAAGTTTATAAAATGTTGAGAGGAATAGATAGGGTGGACTCTCAGAGGCTATTTCCCCGGGTTGAAATGGTCGCTACGAGAGGACACAGATTTAAGGTGCGGGGAGGGAAGTACAGAGGTGATGTTAGGGGTAAGTTTTTCACTCAGAGGGTGGTGAGTGAATGGAATCGGCTGCCGTCATCGGTGGTGGAGGCGAACTCGCTGGGGTCTTTTAAAAGACTTCTGGATGAGTATATGGGGTTTAATGGGATTGGGGGTTATAGATAGGTCTCTAGATTGGTGGGGTTGATGTGATCGGCGCAACTCGAGGGCCGAAGGGCCTGTTTGTGCTGTAATGTTCTATGTTCTATTAACTGAGTAAATCCTGCCCTGATTCAATCTACCAAAATGCATTACCTCGCATTTATCTAAATTAAACTCCATCTGCCATTCGTCAGCCCACTGGCCCAATTGATCAAGATCCCATTGCAATTGGAGATAACTTTCTTCACTGTTCACTATGCCACCAATCCTGGTGTCATCCACAAACTTACTAACCATGCCTCCTATATTCTCATCCAAATCATTAATATAAATGACAAATAACAGTGGGCCCAGCACTGATCCCTGAGGGACACCACTGGTCACAGCCCCACTCCCCCCGCCAGCCCCACTCCCCCCGCCAGCCCCACTCCCCCCCGCCAGCCCCACTCCCCCCGCCAGCCCCACTCCCCCCGCCAGCCCCACTCTACCCGCCCCACTCTGTGTGGCACCATCCCCAGGGTTGTGTCTCTGCTGCTTTCCCACGATCCTGTTTCCAGTGGCTGTCTGTGTGAGCTGTGTTTATTATTGTGCCGGGGGGGGGTGTGGGGAAAGCAGCCTCTCTGAGTCTGCAGCATCGCTGTCTCCACTCCTCGCTCCTCATTCCCCTACAATTTCAATACCTTTTTCCTTGATGATGCCCCCAGTTTTATTTTTTAATGTATATATTAAAATGTGTTAGCTTTGCCTCAGTGTGAGTGTGATTACCCTGTTAGTAATCACCACAGATCCCAATCCTTTCTCTGGTCGGGAAGCTCAGTAGAATTCAATGAATTGCCACTCCAGTCTCTGTCTGACTCTCACAGTGATTCCCAATCTGCTGCGATTGCTGAGTAACTGGAATAAATCGCACTGAATGAGGAGAGAGCATCACACAGCAATTCACTCATGTTACCTATCAACATTGTACACTATCAGCAAGATCAGCTCTCCTGTCTCTCTCCCTCTCTCCCCAGTGCTAATCAGAATCCATTTAGGCTGCAGATTAACCCATCATCACCACTGCTTTCCACTGTCACATTGTCACTCACACACACTCTGACACTGCGCTTCCTTCCTGAATGGTTCACTCAGACCCATCCTCCCAGTTCCATTGACAGATAATTAATCCAATAACACACAGTGCGAAGCCACTTCTTTCCTTCCAGCCTGCTCACAGAATGAACAAGGCAGGTTATTTTAATATGACCATTTCAACAGTTCGAATTAGGAGTGGGTTCTTGCTGTGCACCCAGAGACATTGCTGTCCAGAGCTGGACAGTGGGACAGACACAAAACAACACCCATTCCAGACTGATCATTAATACTCACCAGACTCTTTCTTCAGCCTCTAAACATTTGTCACAGACAAGTACAGGAACTGGGGTTCCCCCTTCAACCCTCACTGACCAGCTCACTCCCAATGCCCATCTGACCCTCACTGACCAGCTCACTCCCAGTGCCCACCTGACCCTCACTGACCAGCTCACTCCCAATGCCCATCTGACCCTCACTGACCAGCTCACTCCCAGTGCCCACCTGACCCTCACTGACCAGCTCACTCCCAGTGCCCATCTGACCCTCACTGACCAGCTCACTCCCAATGCCCACCTGACCCTCACTGACCAGCTCACACCCAGTGCCCGCCTGACCCTCACTGACCAGCTCACTCCCAGTGCCCACCTGACCCTCACTGACCAGCTCACTCCCAATGCCCATCTGACCCTCACTGACCAGCTCACTCCCAGTGCCCACCTGACCCTCACTGACCAGCTCACTCCCAATGCCCATCTGACCCTCACTGACCAGCTCACTCCCAATGCCCACCTGACCCTCACTGACCAGCTCACTCCCAGTGCCCACCTGACCCTCACTGACCAGCTCACCCCCAATGCCCACCTGACCCTCACTGACCAGCTCACCCCCAATGCCCACCTGACCCTCACTGACCAGCTCACTCCCAGTGCCCATCTGACCCTCACTGACCAGCTCACTCCCAGTGCCCACCTGACCCTCACTGACCAGCTCACTCCCAGTGCCCACCTGACCCTCACTGACCAGCTCACTCCCAGTGCCCACCTGACCCTCACTGACCAGCTCACTCCCAGTGCCCACCTGACCCTCACTGACCAGCTCACTCCCAGTGCCCACCTGACCCTCACTGACCAGCTCACTCCCAATGCCCACCTGACCCTCACTGACCAGCTCACTCCCAGTGCCCATCTGACCCTCACTGACCTGCTCACTCCCAATGCCCATCTGACCCTCACTGACCAGCTCACTTCCAGTGCCCACCTGACCCTCACTGACCAGCTCACTCCCAGTGCCCATCTGACCCTCACTGACCAGCTCACTCCCAATGCCCATCTGACCCTCACTGACCAGCTCACTCCCAGTGCCCACCTGACCCTCACTGACCAGCTCACTCCCAATGCCCATCTGACCCTCACTGACCAGCTCACTCCCAATGCCCACCTGACCCTCACTGACCAGCTCACTCCCAGTGCCCACCTGACCCTCACTGACCAGCTCACTCCCAATGCCCATCTGACCCTCACTGACCAGCTCACTTCCAGTGCCCATCTGACCCTCACTGACCAGCTCACTCCCAATGCCCATCTGACCCTCACTGACCAGCTCACTCCCAATGCCCATCTGACCCTCACTGACCAGCTCACTCCCAGTGCCCACCTGACCCTCACTGACCACCTCACTCCCAGTGCCCACCTGACCCTCACTGACCAGCTCACTCCCAATGCCCATCTGACCCTCACTGACCACCTCACTCCCAGTGCCCACCTGACCCTCACTGACCAGCTCACTCCCAATGCCCATCTGACCCTCACTGACCAGCTCACTCCCAGTGCCCATCTGACCCTCACTGACCAGCTCACTCCCAGTGCCCATCTGACCCTCACTGACCAGCTCACTCCCAGTGCCCATCTGACCCTCACTGACCAGCTCACTCCCAGTGCCCACCTGACCCTCACTGACCAGCTCACTCCCAATGCCCACCTGACCCTCACTGACCAGCTCACTCCCAGTGCCCACCTGACCCTCACTGACCAGCTCACTCCAGTGCCCACCTGACCCTCACTGACCAGCTCACTCCCAATGCCCATCTGACCCTCACTGACCAGCTCACTCCCAGTGCCCACCTGACCCTCACTGACCAGCTCACTCCCAATGCCCACCTGACCCTCACTGACCAGCTCACTTCCAGTGCCCATCTGACCCTCACTGACCAGCTCACTCCCAATGCGCATCTGACCCTCACTGACCAGCTCACTTCCAGTGCCCATCTGACCCTCACTGACCAGCTCACTCCCAATGCCCATCTGACCCTCACTGACCAGCTCACTCCCAATGCCCATCTGACCCTCACTGACCAGCTCACTCCCAGTGCCCACCTGACCCTCACTGACCACCTCACTCCCAGTGCCCACCTGACCCTCACTGACCAGCTCACTCCCAGTGCCCATCTGACCCTCACTGACCAGCTCACTCCCAGTGCCCATCTGAGCCTCACTGACCAGCTCACTCCCAGTGCCCATCTGACCCTCACTGACCAGCTCACTCCCAGTGCCCACCTGACCCTCACTGACCAGCTCACTCCCAATGCCCACCTGACCCTTACTGACCAGCTCACTCCCAATGCCCACCTGACCCTCACTGACCAGCTCACTCCCAATGCCCATCTGACCCTCACTGACCAGCTCACTCCCAATGCCCACCTGACCCTCACTGACCAGCTCACTCCCAGTGCCCACCTGACCCTCACTGACCAGCTCACTCCCAATGCCCATCTGACCCTCACTGACCAGCTCACTCCCAGTGCCCACCTGACCCTCACTGACCAGCTCACTCCCAGTGCCCATCTGACCCTCACTGACCAGCTCACTCCCAGTGCCCACCTGACCCTCACTGACCAGCTCACTCCCAGTGCCCACCTGACCCTCACTGACCAGCTCACTCCCAGTGCCCACCTGACCCTCACTGACCAGCTCACTCCCAGTGCCCACCTGACCCTCACTGACCAGCTCACTCCCAGTGCCCATCTGACCCTCACTGACCAGCTCACTCCCAGTGCCCACCTGACCCTCACTGACCAGCTCACTCCCAGTGCCCACCTGACCCTCACTGACCAGCTCACTCCCAGTGCCCATCTGACCCTCACTGACCAGCTCACTCCCAGTGCCCACCTGACCCTCACTGACCAGCTCACTCCCAGTGCCCACCTGACCCTCACTGACCAGCTCACTCCCAGTGCCCATCTGACCCTCACTGACCAGCTCACTCCCAGGCCCACCTGACCCTCACTGACCAGCTCACTCCCAATGCCCATCTGACCCTCACTGACCAGCTCACTCCCAGTGCCCACCTGACCCTCACTGACCAGCTCACTCCCAATGCCCATCTGACCCTCACTGACCAGCTCACTCCCAGGCCCACCTGACCCTCACTGACCAGCTCACTCCCAATGCCCATCTGACCCTCACTGACCAGCTCACTCCCAGTGCCCACCTGACCCTCACTGACCAGCTCACTCCCAGTGCCCACCTGACCCTCACTGACCAGCTCACTCCCAGTGCCCATCTGACCCTCACTGACCAGCTCACTCCCAGTGCCCACCTGACCCTCACTGACCAGCTCACTCCCAATGCCCACCTGACCCTTACTGACCAGCTCACTCCCAGTGCCCACCTGACCCTCACTGACCAGCTCACTCCCAATGCCCATCTGACCCTCACTGACCAGCTCACTCCCAGTGCCCACCTGACCCTCACTGACCAGCTCACTCCCAGTGCCCACCTGACCCTCACTGACCAGCTCACTCTCAATGCCCACCTGACCCTCACTGACCAGCTCACTCCCAATGCCCATCTGACCCTCACTGACCAGCTCACTCCCAGTGCCCATCTGACCCTCACTGACCAGCTCACTCCCAATGCCCATCTGACCCTCACTGACCAGCTCACTCCCAGTGCCCACCTGACCCTCACTGACCAGCTCACTCCCAGTGCCCACCTGACCCTTACTGACCAGCTCACTCCCAGGCCCACCTGACCCTCACTGACCAGCTCACTCCCAGTGCCCACCTGACCCTCACTGACCAGCTCACTCCCAGTGCCCACCTGACCCTCACTGACCAGCTCACACCCAATGCCCATCTGACCCTCACTGACCAGCTCACTCCCAGTGCCCACCTGACCCTCACTGACCAGCTCACTCCCAATGCCCACCTAACCCTCACTGACCAGCTCACTCCCAGTGCCCACCTGACCCTCACTGACCAGCTCACTCCCAATGCCCACCTGACCCTCACTGACCAGCTCACTCCCAGTGCCCACCTGACCCTCACTGACCAGCTCACTCCCAGTGCCCATCTGACCCTCACTGACCAGCTCACTCCCAGTGCCCATCTGACCCTCACTGACCAGCTCACTCCCAGTGCCCATCTGACCCTCACAGACCAGCTCACTCCCAGTGCCCACCTGACCCTCACTGACCAGCTCACTCCCAGTGCCCATCTGACCCTCACTGACCAGCTCACTCCCAGTGCCCACCTGACCCTCACTGACCAGCTCACTCCCAGTGCCCATCTGACCCTCACAGACCAGCTCACTCCCAGTGCCCACCTGACCCTCACTGACCAGCTCACTCCCAATGCCCATCTGACCCTCACTGACCAGCTCACTCCCAATGCCCATCTGACCCTCACTGACCAGCTCACTCCCAGTGCCCACCTGACCCTCACTGACCAGCTCACTCCCAGTGCCCACCTGACCCTCACTGACCAGCTCACTCCCAGTGCCCATCTGACCCTCACTGACCAGCTCACTCCCAGTGCCCACCTGACCCTCACCCCCAATGCCCAGTTGAGTCGTGGCAGGGGTCACTAACTCACTCACTCTTACTCAGCACCTGTTTCTCCACTGGGGGAGAGGTCATGGTGATGGGAAATCCAAGAACAGGGCCATCTCCTCTCCTGAGCCCTGGGTACTGTGGCCAATCACAATCTCCCGACTGCCCCCTGGATGAGAGGCAATCTGAGTGTGGGCACAGCTCAGCACCTTAGAGAGGCCACTGAGAGCTTGGAAGCAATATAGAGCAGATTCACAGGAGGGGAGCAGGAACGATAGACGTCAGTTATGTGGAGAGACCCTGTCTGTGTACATCAACCCTGTCTGTGTACATCCACCCTGTCTGTGTACATCCACCCTGTCTTGTATATCTATCCTGTCTGTATATATCCACCCTGTCTGTATATATCCACCCTGTCTGTATATATCCACCCTGTCTGTGTACATCCACCCTGTCTTGTACATCCCACCTGTGAATATCCAGTCTGTCTATGTATATCTATCCTCTCTTTGTATATCCACCCTGTCTGTGTACATCCACCCTGTCTTGTATATCTATCCTGTCTGTATATATCCACCCTGTCTGTATATATCCACCCTGTCTGTGTACAACCACCCTGTCTGTGTACATCCACCCTGTCTTGTACATCCCACCTGTGAATATCCAGTCTGTCTATGTATATCTATCCTCTCTTTGTATATCCACCCTGTCTTGTATATCTATCCTGTGTATATCCACCCTGTCTTGTATATCTATCCTGTGTATATCCACCCTGTGTATATCCACCTTGTCTGTATATATCCACCCTGTCTTGTATATCTATCCTGTGTATATCCACCCTGTGTATATCCATCCTGTCTGTATATATCCACCCTGTCTTGTATATCTATCCTGTGTATATCCACCCTGTCTATGTACATCTATCCTGCCTGTGTATATCCACCCTGTTGTTAAGACCCATTTGGTTGATTAATATCCTTTAAGGAAGGAAATCTGCCACCCCTTACCTGGTCTACCATTATAATGTATAACTCTTAATGAATATCTCTAATGTGTTCCAATTAAAACCAAAATCCAATAAACAAAACCCTTTAAACAGATTTATCACTGCCCAGGCTAAAGCTCACATGATACTGGAAACCTGTTCCATGGGTTGAATGCTGATTTCAAATGATCTTGAAACCTCAGAGCAGCTTGTCATCATCAGCTCCCCAAAGCACAGATTCTTCACTGCAGAGGGGCAGCAAGCCTTTCTATCAGCAAACTCTCAAAGCAAAACAGAAAGAGAGAGACTATCAGCTCTGCTTCCAATACTGCCGCCAAAACCAAACTAAAAACAACCCCTGTCATCTGACCAGCCCACAGCACATTTTCTCCTTCCACCAATGACATCACCTAAGTCTATGAGCTGCAGAGATCATGATTAAAAAAACCTTTCTCAAAGGCACACTAATGTCACAGTAATAACACCTCCACAGCTCAGCAGCCGGTTCCTGGCATGGATAGATTGCATCCACCCGCCCCTCTCCCCCTGACTGGTGAGAATCACATGGGCCCCCGCACACTGACTCTCACTGGGGTACGGGTCCCACACACACTGACTCTCACTGGGGTACGGGTCCCACACACACTGACTCTCACTGGGGTACGGGTCCCCCACACACTGACTCTCACTGGGGTACGGGTCCCACACACACTGACTCTCACTGGGGTACGGGTCCCACACACACTGACTCTCACTGGGGTACGGGTCCCACACACACTGACTCTCACTGGGGTACGGGTCCCACACACACTGACTCTCACTGGGGTACGGGTCCCACACACACTGACTCTCACTGGGGTACGGGTCCCACACACACTGACCCTCACTGGGGTACGGGTCCCACACACACTGACTCTCACTGGGGTACGGGTCCCACACACACTGACTCTCACTGGGGTACGGATCCCACACACACGCTGACTCTCACTGGGGTACGGGTCCCACACACACTGACTCTCACTGGGGTACGGGTCCCACACACACTGACTCTCACTGGGGTACGGGTCCCACACACACTGACTCTCACTGGGGTACGGGTCCCACACACACTGACTCTCACTGGGGTACGGGTCCCACACACACTGACTCTCACTGGGGTACGGGTCCCACACACACTGACTCTCACTGGGGTACGGGTCCCCCACACACTGACTCTCACTGGGGTACGGGTCCCACACACACTGACTCTCACTGGGGTACGGCTCCCACACACACTGACTCTCACTGGGGTACTTGTCCCACACACACTGACTGTCACTGGGGTACGGATCCCACACACACTGACTCTCACTGGGGTACGGGTCCCCCACAGACTGACCCTCGCTGGGGTACGGGTCCCACACACACTGACCCTCACTGGGGTACGGGTCCCACACACTGACTCTCACTGGGATATGTGTCCCACACACACTGACTCTCACTGGGGTACGGGTCCCACACACACTGACTCTCACTGGGGTACGGGTCACACACACACTGACTCTCACTGGGGTACGGGTCCCACACACACTGACTCTCACTGGGGTACGGGTCCCCCACACACACTGACTCTCACTGGGGTACGGGTCCCACACACACTGACTCTCACGGGGGTACGGGTCCCACACACTGACTCTCACTGGGGTACGGGTCCCCCACACACACTGACTCTCACTGGGGTACGGGTCCCACACACACTGACTCTCACTGGGGGAGAGGTCCCACACACACTGACTCTCACTGGGGTACGGGTCCCACACACACTGACTCTCACTGGGGTACGGGTCCCACACACACTGACCCTCACTGGGGTACGGGTCCCACACACACTGACTCTCACTGGGGTACGGGTCCCACACACACTGACTCTCACTGGGGTACGGGTCCCACACAGACTGACTCTCACTGGGGTACGGGTCCCACACACACTGACTCTCACTGGGGTACGGGGTCCCACACACACTGACTCTCACTGGGGTACGGGTCCCACACACACTGACTCTCACTGGGGTACGGGTCCCCCACACGGTGACTCTCCCTGGGGCACGGGTCCCCCACACACTGACTCTCACTGGGGTACGGGTCCCACACACACTGACCCTCACTGGGGTACGGGTCCCACACACACTGACTCTCACTGGGGTACGGGTCCCACACACACTGACTCTCACTGGGGTACGGGTCCCACACACACTGACTCTCACTGGGGTACGGGTCCCACACACACTGACTCTCACTGGGGCACGGGTCCCACACACACTGACTCTCACTGGGGCACGGGTCCCCACCATACACTGCCTCCTGTTGGTGGGGTGGGGTGAATGTCATGAGGGTTTTGAATGGGGATTCCAGCTGTGGGTTATATTTGATCATGATGTGGGTATGCTGGCGTTGGACCGGACTAAACACAGTAAAAAGTCTGACAACACCAGGTTTTAGTCTAACCGATTTATTTGATAATATTCTCACAAGCTTTCGAGGGGGCTGCCTCTTCGTCAGGTGAATGGAGAGTTGATGAAGAGGCAGTCCCCTCGAAAGCTTGTGAGAATATTATCAAATAAATCGGTTGGACTAAAACCTGGTGTTGTCAGACTTTTTACTGTGTTATATTTGATGCAGTGAATGTGATTGTGAATGTGCCCAAGTGGGTTTGGGCTGGGAGAATCGCGATGGCATTAGCACTTGGCACAAAACCCATTCTTACATCAACACCAGACTCTCCAGAAGACCGGGATTAGTGATTGGAGCGAGTCGGCTGGGAGAATCCCGCCCCGGCTCATTCCGAGTCTGGAAAACACTTGCTGCAATGCTGAAATCTGCTGCTATTTCTCAGAGGTTTGTGATTTTTATTTGAGTGAAAGGCTGACAGCTGATTCGATCGCAGGCTGATCACACCGTTCAGTGTGATTGGAGCAAGGGAAGGAAGTTATTAATTAATCTGAGAGTTTGTACTGTCACAGGAAATGGTTTTGAGTGACTTTCCCTTGCTGAAGCTGCTGGGGATGAGCTGTTTATGTCAGCCAGAACACTCTGCAGCTGCTAATTCCACCCACCGCCATCATTTCCATGCAGCAAATCCACTCACTTCAACAAGATTATTCCACAAATGCTCTTTAACTCCGTGCCCCAACACACGGCCATTTCCCCTGGCTGCAAATGTTCCGATCATTAACGGCACACGGTAATGAGACTAACCAAATTAGCCCAGGATAATGATTCTGACCTTTGCAAAAACATATTCCTTCCGTCAGTAAACATCATAAATAATATTACACTGACTCCGTCTCTCCCAGAGCCAAATCCCACAGCTTCGACATTACAGAAATTTCAAAACTGCCTCACAGCAATAGCCCCAAACACAACAGCATAGAGTGTGAAAACTAACCACTGGAACCCCAGTGAGAGTCAGTGTGTGTGGGACCCGTACCCCAGTGAGAGTCAGTGTGTGTGGGACCCGTACCCCAGTGAGGGTCAGTGTGTGTGGGACCCGTACCCCAGTGAGGGTCAGTGTGTGTGGGACCCGTACCCCAGTGAGAGTCCGTGTGTGTGGGACCCGTACCCCAGTGAGAGTCAGTGTGTGTGGGACCCGTACCCCAGTGAGAGTCAGTGTGTGTGGGACCCGTACCCCAGTGAGAGTCAGTGTGTGTGGGACCCGTACCCCAGTGAGGGTCAGTGTGTGTGGGACCCGTACCCCAGTGAGAGTCCGTGTGTGTGGGACCCGTACCCCAGTGAGAGTCAGTGTGTGTGGGACCCGTACCCCAGTGAGAGTCAGTGTGTGTGGGACCCGTACCCCAGTGAGAGTCAGTGTGTGTGGGACCCGTACCCCAGTGAGAGTCAGTGTGTGTGGGAGCCGTACCCCAGTGAGAGTCAGTGTGTGTGGGACCCGTACCCCAGTGAGAGTCAGTGTGTGTGGGACCCGTACCCCATTGAGAGTCAGTGTGTGTGGGACCCGTACCCCAGTGAGAGTCAGTGTGTGTGGGGGACCCGTACCCCAGTGAGAGTCAGTGTGTGTGGGACCCGTACCCCATTGAGAGTCAGTGTGTGTGGGACCCGTACCCCAGTGAGAGTCAGTGTGTGTGGGACCCGTACCCCAGTGAGAGTCAGTGTGTGTGGGACCAGTACCCCAGTGAGAGTCAGTGTGTGTGGGACCTGTACCCCATTGAGAGTCAGTGTGTGTGGGACCAGTACCCCAGTGAGAGTCAGTGTGTGTGGGGGACCCGTACCCCAGTGAGAGTCAGTGTGTGTGAGACCCGTACCCCAGTGAGAGTCAGTGTGTGTGGGGGACTCGTACCCCAGTGAGAGTCAGTGTGTGTGGGACCCGTACCCCAGTGAGAGTCAGTGTGTGTGGGGGACCCGTACCCCAGTGAGAGTTAGTGTGTGTGGGACCCGTACCCCAGTGAGGGTCAGTGTGTGTGGGAGCCGTACCCCAGTGAGAGTCAGTGTGTGTGGGACCCGTACCCCAGTGAGAGTCAGTGTGTGTGGGACCCGTACCCCAGTGAGAGTCAGTGTGAGTGGGAGCCGTACCCCAGTGAGAGTCAGTGTGTGTGGGACCCGTACCCCAGTGAGAGTCAGTGTGTGTGGGGGACCCGTGCCCCAGTGAGAGTCAGTGTGTGTGGGAGCCGTACCCCAGTGAGAGTCAGTGTGTGTGGGACCCGTACCCCAGTGAGAGTCAGTGTGTGTGGGGGACCTGTACCCCAGTGAGAGTCAGTGTGTGTGGGACCCGTACCCCAGTGAGAGTCAGTGTGTGTGGGACCCGTACCCCAGTGAGAGTCAGTGTGTGTGGGACCCGTACCCCAGTGAGAGTCAGTGTGTGTGGGACCCGTACCCCAGTGAGAGTCAGTGTGTGTGGGACCCGTATCCCAGTGAGATTCAGTGTGTGTGGGAGCTGTAGCCCAGTGAGAGTCAGTGTGTGTGGGACCCGTACCCCAGTGAGAGTCAGTGTGTGTGGGACCCGTACCCCAGTGAGAGTCAGTGTGTGTGGGACCCGTACCCCAGTGAGAGTCAGTGTGTGGGACCCGTACCCCAGTGAGAGTCAGTGTGTGTGGGACCCGTACCCCAGTGAGAGTCAGTGTGTGTGGGACCCGTACCCCAGTGAGAGTCAGTGTGTGTGGGACCCGTACCCCAGTGAGAGTCAGTGTGTGGGACCCGTACCCCAGTGAGAGTCAGTGTGTGGGACCCGTACCCCAGTGAGAGTCAGTGTGTGTGGGACCTGCTTTCTTGCTGTGTCAACCTCTTGTGGGCTGGTTGCCATTTACCTCCAGCTCTCCTTTGTGTCTTCCAGCTGCAAGGCCTCTGAGCTTCATTCCTGTTGGCACTACTCCCCAGTTCAAAGGTCACTGTGGACCAGTATTGCTTGTGTCAGTGTCTCTGATCACAAACCCCAAGGGATATTGTGATGTCAGACTGGACACCAACAATATTTTCTATTTTTGTCTAAATGTGAGGAGAGGATGCTATGTTCCAGGAGTAATTTCACTTACAAATTCGAGAACTTTTATCAAAACAAGCTTTATTCTGAACAGAGTTGAAATATAACTCAAACAAAATGATAGAGTTTAACTCTGAAGGGTTTAACAATCTTTCAACAGGAAAAGAAACAACTCTAATTTCTAACTGATCACTATTTCTGTTCCAAATAAGCAATGTTCTTCCTATGGGCTTAAAACACCCTTTAAATATGATTAGCTAACCCAGGCGTACTTGCTATAAATAAGTGTAGAAAGTTTTGGAGTTGCCAGGGGGATTTTGTAAAGAGAGAGAGAGCAGATTTCTGTCTTTAGTCAGCCCCAGCTAGCACTGCACTCTGATCTGAAACCACAATAGCACCAACACTTGCGACAGACCCCGCTTCTCTCATTTCTTTCATTAAGAAAAGCACCAGCTGTCATTCCTTTGATTAAAAAAAACAGGGGAAATCTCCATTTATAGACAAGAATGCATTCCTGTCTCCTAAGTAAACACTACATGATTACAATAAGTAATTATCCTGCTCTCCCAGCATCTGAGCTGTAGTTCTTTCAGACACACTGACTTCCTATTTAAAAAAACACTGAATCTTAAAGCAGTCCCCATTAAAAAGATAAGTGTGATTATAAAGATAAGTATAATCTGCAGGTGGTTGATGTTTCAGTAGGGGAGCAGTTCAGGAACAGTGACCATAATTCAGTAAGCTTTAAGGTACTGATGGATAAAGATAAGTGTAGTTCTCAAGTGAAGGTGTTAAATTGGGGCAAGATTAATTACAACAATATTGGACAGGAACTGAAGAATGTAGATTGGGGGCAGGTGTTTGAGGGCAAATCAACATCTGGCCTGTGGGAGGCTTTCAAGTTAAGTTGAAGGGATTCAGGATCGGCACATTTCTGTAAGGATGAAGGATAAGTATGGCAAGTTTTGGGAATCTTGGATAACAAGAAATTTTGTGAGCCTAGTCAAAGAGAAAAAGGAAGCATTTGTCAAAGCCAAGAGGCTGGGAACACACGAAGCACGTGTGGAATACAAGGGAAATAGGAAGAAACTTAAGCAAGGAGAATGGAAGGCTAAATGGGGTCAGGAAAAAGCATTGGTCAGCAAGGTTTTTACACACATATAAAGAGCAAGAGGGTAGCCAGGGAGAGGTTTGGCCCACTCAAGGACAAGGGAAGGAATCTGTGTGGAGCAGAGGAAATGGGCAAGGTATTAAATGAGTACTTAGTGTCAGTATTCACCAAAGAGAAGGACTTGGTGGGATGATGAGTCTAAGAAAGGATGTGTAGATAGTTTGAGTCATATTGAGATCAAAAAGGAGGTATTGGGGTTCTTGAGAAACATTAAGGTAGACAAGTTCCCAGGGTCTGAGGGATATACCTCAGAATACTTAGAGAGGCAAGGGAGGAAATTGCTGGGATCTTGAGAGAAATCTTTGTATCCTCACTGGCTACAGGGGAGGTCCCAGAGAATTGGAGAATAGCCAATGTTGTTCCTTTGTTTAAGAAGGGTAGCAAGAATAATCCAGGTAGTCACCAGGCCGGTGAGCCTTACATCAGTGGTAGGGAAATTATGGGAGAGGATTCTTCGAGACAGGATTTATTCCCACTTGGAAATAAGCGGGCATTTTAGTGAGAGGCAACATGGTTTTGTGAAGGGGAGGTTGCGTCTCACGAACTTGATTGAGTTTTTTGAGGAAGTGACGAAGATGATTGATGAGGGGAGGGCAGTGGATGTTGACATAGAACACAGAACACTACAGCACAAACAGGCCCTTCGGCCCACAAGTTGCGCCGATCACATCAATACCTACCAATCCATAGACCTACCTATAACCCCTAATCCCATATACTCATCCTGAAGTCTTTTAAAAGACCCCAGCGAGTTCACCTCCACCACCACCGACAGCAGCCGATTCCATTCACTCACCACCCTCTGAGTGAAAAACTTACCCCTAACATCACCTCTGTACTTCCCTCCCCGCACCTTAAATCTGTGTCCTCTCGTAGCGACCATTTCAACCCGGGGAAATAGCCTCTGAGAATCCACCCTATCTATTCCTCTCAACATTTTATAAACTTCTATCAGGTCGCCTCTCAACCTTCGCCTCTCCAGGGAGAAGAGTCCCAGCTCCCTCAACCTCTCTTCATAAGGCATGCCTCCCAGTCCAGGCAACATCCTTGTAAATCTCCTCTGTACCCTCTCAATAGCTTCCACATCCTTCCTATAGTGAGGCGACCAGAACTGCGCACAGTACTCTAAATGGGGTCTGACAAGGGTCTTATAAAGTTGCAGCATTAGCTCCCGACTCCTAAACTCAATCCCCCATGTTGTCTACATGGACTTCAGTAAGGCCTTTGACAAGGTCCCTCATGGCAGACTGGTACAGAAAGTAAAGTCACATGGGATCAGAGATGAGCTGGCAAAGTGGATACAGAACTGGCTTGGTCAAAGAAGACAGAGGGTAGCAGTGGAAGGGTGTGTTTCTAAATGGAGGGCTGTGACAAGTGGCGTTCCTCAGGGATCAGTGCTGGGACCTTTGCTGTTTGTAATATATATAAATGATTTGGAGGAAATTGTAACTGGATTGATTAGTAAGTTTGTGGATGGCACAAAGGTTGGTGGATTTGCAGATAGCGATGAGGACCATCAGAGGATACAGCAGGATATAGATCAGTTGGATACTTGCATGGAGAGATGACGGATGGAGTTTAATCCAGATAAATGTGATGTATTGCATTTTGGAAGGTCTAACACAGATAGAAAATATACAGTAAATGACAGAACCCTTAGGAATATCGATTGGCAAAGGGATCTGGGTGTACAGGTACACAGATCACTGAAAGTGGCAATGCAGGTGGAGAAGGTAGTCAAGAAGGCATACGGCATGCTTGCCTTCATTGGCTGGGGCACTGAGTTTAAAAATTGGCAAGTCATGTTGCAGCTTTATAGAACCTTAATGAGGCCGCACTTGGAATATAGAGTTCAATTCTGGTCGCCACACTACCAGAAGGATGTGGAGGCTTTGGAGAGGGAACAGAAAAGATTTACCAGGATGTTGCCTGGTATGGAGGGCATTAGCTATGAGGAGAGGTTGGAGAAACTTGGTTTATTCTCACTGGAGTGACGGAGGTTGAGGGGAGACCTGATAGAAGTCTACAAGATTATGAGAGGCATGGACAGAGTGGATAGTCAGAAGCTTTTTCCCAGGGTGGAAGAGTCAATTACTAGGGGGGGGAACACAGGTTTAAGGTGTGAGGGGCAGGTTTAAAGGAGATGTACGAGGCAAGGTTTTTACACAGAGACTAGTGGGTGCCTGGAACTCGTTGCCGGGGGAGGGAGTGGAAGCGGATACGATAGTGACTTCTAAGGGACGTCTTGACAAAAACATGAATAAGATGGGAGCAGAGGGATATGGTCCCCGGAAGGGGAGGGGGTTTTAGTTCAGTCGGGGCAGCATGGTCAGTGCAGGCTTGGAGGGCCGAAGGGCCTGTTCCTGTGCTGTAATTTTCTTAGTTCTTTGTTAAACATGAGGTACAGCAATAGCACAATCATCATACTTCTGATCCAAGAAAATTGCAACTGATCTCTACAACTGCTGCAACCTTAAAAGCCTTCTTAAAAACAATCACAAATTTCCTGGACATATTAGAGAAATTTCATTTTTTCTTATTTGTGGGCTAGTTGGCTCGGATTTATTTCTCATTTCTGACTGCTGTTGGAGGGCAGTTGAGAGTCAACCACCTACTGTGGCTGTGAAGTCATATATAGGGCCAGACCGGGTCAGGATGGCAGATTTCCTTCCTTAAAGTAGGTTCATGAACCTGATGGGTTTTTACAACAATCGTCAATGGTTTCATGGTTATCCATAGATTCTTAATTCCATTTTTTTAATTGAATGTAAATTCCACCATCTGCCTTGGCAGGATTCAAAGTCAAGTCCCCAAAACATTTCTACCCTCTTTTATATCAAGTATGCCTGGGTTAGCTAACTATATTTAAAGTGAGATGTGAGTCCATTGGAAAAAAAATAGTGATAAGTTCGAAATAGTAGATCCATTGGTGGTTATTTTCCAAAATTCATTGGACTGTGGACCGGTTCCTACAAATTGGAGGGTAGCTAATGTAAACCCGCTATTCAAAAAGAGAGATAGAGAGAAAACCGGGAACTATAGACCAGAGAGCCTAACGTCAGTACTGGGGAAATTGCGAGAGTCCATTATCAAGGATTTCATAACTCATTTGGAAGGCAGTGGGATAATCAGATAAAGTCAGCATGGATTTACAAAAGGGAAATCACACTTGATGAATCTATTGGAATTCTTTGAGGATGTAATTAGTAGAGTTGACCGAGGAGAACCAGTGGGTGTGGTTTATTTAGACTTTCAGACAAGGTCTCACATAACAGATTACTATGTAAAGTTAAAGCACATAGGATTGCAGGTAATGTTTTGAGATGGTTAGAAAGCTGGTTAGTAAATAGGAAGCAAAGAGTTGGCATAAATGGGTCTTTTCCTGATTGGCAGTCAGTGACTAGGAGGGTTCTGCAGGGACCCCAACTGTTCATATTATACATCGATGATTTG
The DNA here is from genome assembly GCA_037974335.1 of Prionace glauca. Lineage (NCBI taxonomy): Eukaryota > Metazoa > Chordata > Chondrichthyes > Carcharhiniformes > Carcharhinidae > Prionace > Prionace glauca. The sequence continues at coordinate 2,076,017 of CM075733.1, read as the reverse complement.
GAAAGGGAACTGAATGTATTATCTCCAGATTTGCAGCTGATACAAAGTTGGGTGGGAAGGTGAGCTGTGAGGAGGATGTGGAGATGCTTCAGTGTGATTTCAGGCTGAGTGTGTGGGTAACTGCATGGCAGATGCAGTATAATGTGGAGAAATGAGAGGTTATCCACTTTGATAGCAATAATAGGAAGACAGATTATTACTTGAATGGGAGTAAATTGAGAGAGACAGATACTCAGCGAGACCTTGGAGTCCTCGTGCATCAGTCGCTGAAAGTAAGCGTACGGGTACAGCAGGCAGTAAAGAAGGCAAATGGTATGTTAGCCTTCATAGTGAGAGGATTTGAGTATAGGGATAGGGATGTTTTACTGCAATTGTACAGGGTGTTGGTGAGGCCACACCTGGAGCACTTTGTGCAGTTTTGGTGTCCTTATCTGAGGAAGGATGTCCTTGCTATAGAGGGAGCACAGTGAAGGTTTACCAGGCTGATTCCTGGGATGGGGGTCTGTCACATGAGGAGAGACTGAGTCGGTTAGGATTATATTCACTGGAGTTTAGAAGAGTGAGAGGGGATCTGATAGAAACTTATAAAATTCTAACAGGGTTAGACAGGGTAGATTCAGAAAGAATGTTCCCAATGGTGGGGGGTGTCCAGAACCAGGGGTCATAGTTTGAGGATAAGGGGGAAACCTTTTGGAACTGAGGTGAGGAGAAAGTTCTTCACCCAGAGGGTGGGGAATGTGTGGAATTCACTCCCACAGAAAGGAGTTGAGGCTAAAACGTTGTCTGATTTCAAGAAGAAATTGGGGGCAAAAGGGATCAAGGCATACGCAGGGAGGGGGGATCAGGATATTGAATTTGATGATCAGCCATGACCAAAATGAATGGTGGGGCAGCTCAATGGGCCGAATGGCCTCCTCCTGCTTCTAGATTCTATGTTCCTGTTAGCTGAGTTTCTGGATTACTAGTCTCACGGTAATACTACATGGCCATCACCTCCACATTCAAAGGTTCTCATCTCTTTCTATGTGCCACACTTATTTGTTAACTTCCGGTGTTCCTTATCACATTCCACCTGAGTTATAGCAGCTAATTTCACATCATTAAAAGGTATCCTGTTTTCCTGTTCTTTCCATCATACTGAACAACTTCACAATTCTTATCTCCCACTCAATCAGTTTCTATCTCCTTGCAGCCTCTTTGTGTCCTCCTCACAGTTTACATTCTCACGTAATTTTGTCCTGTCAGTAAACCTGCCTGAATTACTCTCAGGTTCTTTATTAATACAGACTCGAAGTAATTGAGATCACAGCACTGATCTACGAGTTATGACTTCATATTCTGTCCATTAACTAATCCTCTGTTAACACTAACGCATCATCTCCCACTGTGCGTTCTTGCGTATTAAGGATTCATTTCAGTTATCAACTGCCTTTTGGAAATCCAAGTCTGTTCTCTTGACCAGTTTCCTCGAATCTCCCCTCGCAGTTAAAGTTCTCTTAAATAATTTTGTCAAACATAACTTGACCCTGACCAAGTTCTAATTTTCACAGTACATTGTTAAGTTTTATTTGGTGACAGATTCCAGAGTTGTGCTGGTAATTGATATTGGGCTAACGGGCCTGTTCCCTGCTTTCTCTCTCCCTTCCTTTTCGAATAGAGATGTTTGTTTGTAAGTAAGTTATAAAAAGAACATTGTCATTGGTTATAAAGTCGTAATATTTGATTGTTTTGAAATTTCCCAGCTATTGGGTTCATTGTGTTAAAGATCCTTTACATTTGGTGGAAATTTTCTTATGTTCCTGAAGGAATATTCGGAAGTGACCCTGGCCAGTTTCCTCCCTTGTTCCGTTCTCAGTTGGTCAATGTTTAAGCTGATTGCTGCGAATGAAAGGTCAGACTTTTTGTCGCTGACTGTCAACTGTCAATTAACCCCTCAATGCCCAGATTCGCCAGTGAATGACAGGCTCTTGGAGCTAAGGGGGACAGGCGCGTGCTGGGAGGGATGGTGGGGTGCAGTAACGGTCACTATGCTCTCTGTGAACCCTGTACCTCGGTGTTAGTCAGAGCCTTCTGCAGAGCGGAGGCCAGTTTCAAATTAGTTTCCCTAGAACACAAACGTTGAACAATATCTTTGAGACTAGGTATAACTATCCTGCTTCTGCGAGTATGTGTATATCTTTAATGTATATATTTATTGCAGGTGACACCATTGCTTCCTGTTTAAATTGAAGAATAAATTTATTGGGTCTTGCTCACATCAAGGAGCAGAGGTCAGAGATTGCAGAGATTATTCTGATAAGTTCTCATTTGTAAGTTCAGCTCTGTGCTGGGAGCAAGGCCCAGAGACAAGCCTGCAGGAATGGGGATGAACTCAGAAAGGAAACTGTGACAGGGCTTTAGACAGGAGTGAGACTTTCAAAACAACAGCAGGGTGAGCTGGATAGTCTGTCCCCAAATGATCTGAGTAATATGTCCCTGCAAACATAGCTCACATGGCCACTGCAGGTCAGGGTGCAGGGGGATGGGGGATGCAGGGGACAGGGAGTGCGGGAACGGGAGGTGAGCAGGGGGTGGTGGGTGGGAGGATGATAACTCTGTCCTGATTTTGAAGCTTGACCAGTGGGCTGACGAATGGCAGATGGAGTTTAATTTAAACAAATGCGAGGTGATACATTTTGATAGATTGAACCAGGGTAGGGCTTACTCAGTTAATGGTAGGGTGTTGGGGAGAGTTACAGAACAAAGAGATCTCGGGGTACATGTTCATAGCTCCTTGAAAGTGGAGTCACAGGTGGACAGAGTGGTGAAGAAGGCATTCGGCATGCTTGGTTTCATTGGTCAGAACATTGAATACAGGAGTTGGGACGTCTTGTTGAAGTTGTACAAGACATTGGTAAGACCACACTTGGAATACTGTGTGCAATTCTGGTCACCCTATTATAGAAAGGATATTATTAAACTAGAAAGAGTTTAGCAAAGATTTACTAGGATGCTACTGGGACTTGATGAATTGAGTTATAAGGAGAGGCTGGATAGACTGGGACTTTTTTCTCTGGAGCGTAGGAGGCTGAGGGGTGATCTTATAGAGGTCTATAAAATAATGAGGGGCACAGATCAGCTAGATAGTCAATATCTTTTCCCAAAGGTAGGGGAGTCTAAAACTAGAGGGCATAGGTTTAAGGTGAGAGGGGGGAGATACAAATGTATCCAGAGGGGCAATTTTTTTCACACAGAGTGGTGACTGGAACAAGTTGCCAAAGGTAGTCGTAGAGGTGGGTACAATTTTATCTTTTAAAAAGCATTTAGATAGTTACATGGAGGTATACAGGTATACATGGAGAGGTAGTAAATCGGATTAGACATTGGCTCAATGGAAGAAGCCAGAGAGTGGTGGTGGAGGATTTTCCTCTGAGTGGAGGTCTGTGACTAGTGATGTGCCACAGGGATTGGTGCTGGGTCCATTACTGTTTGTCATCTATATCAATGATCTGGATGATAATGTGGTAAATTGGATCAGCAAATTTGCTGATGATACAAAGATTGGAGGTGTAGTGGACAGTGAGGAAGATTTTCAAAGCCTACAGAGGGACTTGGACCAACTAGAAAAATAGGCTGAAAAATGGCAGATGGTGTTTAATGCAGACAAGTGTGAGGTATTGCACTTTGGGAGGACAAACCAAGGTAGAACATACAAAGTAAATGGTAGGACTCTGAAGAGTGCAATTGAACAGAGGGATCTGGGAATACAGATACAGAATTCCCTAAAAGTGGCATCACAGGTAGATAGGGTTGTAAAGAGAGCTTTTGGAACATTGGCCTTTATAAATCAAAGTATTGAGTATAAAAGTTGGAATGTTATGGTGAGGTTGTATAAGACATTGGTGAGGTCAAATTTAGAGTATTGTGTGCGGTTTTGGTCATCTAATTACAGGAAGGATATTAGTAAGGTTGAAAGAGTGCAGAGAAGGTTTACAAGGATGTTGCCGGGACTTGGGAAACTGAGTTACAGAGAAAGGTTCGCTAGGTTAGGACTTTATTCCCTGGAGCGTAGAAGAATGAGGGGAGATTTGATAGAGGTGTGTAAGATTTTGATGGGTATAGATAGAGTGAATGCAAGCAGGCTTTTTCCACTGAGGCTAGGGGAGAAAAAAACTAGAGGACATGGGTTAAGGGTGAAGGGGGAAAAGTTTAAAGGGAATATTGGGGGGGGCTTCTTCATGCAGAGAGTGGTGGGAGTGTGGAATGAGCTGCCGGATGAATTGGTAAATGTGGGGTCACTTTTAACATTTAAGAAAAACTTGGACAGGTACATGGATGAGAGGGGTGTGGAGGGATAGGGTCCGAGTGCAGGTCAGTGGGACTAGGCAAAAAATGGTTCAACACAGACAAGAAGGGCCAAAAGGCCTGTTTCTGTGCTGTAGTGCTCTGTGGTTCTATGGGTATGATGGGTATAGATGGATATGGACAAGTTGGGCCAAAGGGCCTGTTTCCATGCTGTATACCTCTATGACTTGCTCTCCTGTAATCAGAGAACCATCACGGAGTTTGTATTGGGTTTGGTGACCATGCAGAGGAGGCCTGTTTCTACCCAGTGATCCTTGCCCTGGGTGCTGGGCATTAGTACAACACTCAGGAGGGACGGTCGCACTAATCCAGAGCGGTGAGCCTTGTTCAGGCTGTGCTAGCTGGCTTTTTACATAGTGCTGTGTTGTCCATAGCCTGCTGTATTCAGTCTGAGCTTTGTCTGGATTCAAGTATCTGAATCCATTACCATAGCCTGCCCCCAGCTGATCACTCTGCACCCAGCCTCCAGTCAGCTTGTGTGAATTTTGTAAGACTGATCTGGCCCTCGGAGTATGAACTCAGAGCTTAAAGTTGCCGTCTTGGCTGGGGATTTCCCTGGACATTTCTTCATCGTAAGAAGTCTCACAACACCAGGTTAAAGTCCAACATTTAATAACAAAAACCACAAGCTTTCCCTACAGCACGAACATTGAACAGTATCTTTGAGACTAGGTGTTACTATCCTGCTTCTGCAAGTATGTGTTTATCTTTAATGTATCAAAGCTAGTGGTGTTTACTACCAAATAACCCCGTTGGACTTGAACCTGGTGTTGTGAGATTTCTTACTGTGTTTACCCCAATCCAACACCAGCATCTCCACATCATTCCTTCATCACCATGAAATCCCACCTCACCCTGAAACAGATGTTTTTGCATCTCCAATATTTTTTACAACTCATCATTAAATGTATTGAATGAAAATGAAACAAGGGACAGGTAGATTTGTATGGGCTTTCTCCCCCAGTGTTGCTGAGAACAATATCCCATCGACATTGATAGAGACAGCAGGACAATCCTGGAGAGTCCCCATTCTTCCTGTTATTGTGTGGGAGCTGGAAATGTTTGAGTGTTTTATTGCCTTTATTTTATATTCCGTGTTCTCTGTTAACATTGGGCAGTCTGTATACATTGGTTTACACCGTTCAGCTTCATTGCATCTGTGTATTTGGAATGGTTTTTTGCTGTTTTCTTTATTCATGATGCATGTTCTGTTTGATTGCTTTCGTTTTCCTTTTGCTTTTTTTGTCTCTTGCCTGTTTCAAGATTATTTTTTCTTCCACCAACCAGATGCTCCCATCACTCCGTCTCCCACCATCAGCCCTTCCTCTCCCTCCTCTACAACAGTCACAACCCCTGTTACCATAGCAACCAGCACCACCAAACTGGCCGCAGTCTCCAGGGCCCGAGGTACAGTATCAAGCCTGCATTTCTTTATCAACTCGCTTTCAATTTAGCTCAAAGTAGTCAGTAGTTTCTGTAGTTGTTTAACTTCATTTCAACGTTGCTGATTGATCACTTACTCAGGTCCTGGGGGGGGGGGAGGGTGGGGGGGCAATTGTAAACTAACCCCCTCCCTTCCCCTCCCTCGAGGGGGAATGAGGCAGAGTGAGTTTGTAAACTAACCTCCCTCCAGGAAGTGTGTGTGTTTTCACGGGCTGTGGGTTCCAGCTGGTTTGGGGGTTGTGTTGGAGGGTGGGGGTGGGGGGGATGTGAGGGACAGTCACAGGAGTTGACCCTGTGATCAGGCTCCTACCTATCGGGGGCAGGGGGGAGAACACGCTGGGCCGTGAGTCCATCTTCCCGGATCTCAGCTCAGTCACCCCCAACGTAATTCATCCACAATAGGGTGGATGCTAAAGAACAGGAAAGTTAACCTGGGAATTGGAATGCACTCAGTCTAAGGAAGCCAGATGAAGTGAGGGAATGCTGCCATATAAAGGCGTACTGTGCTAATGAGGTAAAGTTTTACAATTTAAATAAAACTGGACAAAGACCAACTAAGATAATAAAGATAAACCCTTTTAGAGGGTTTGAAAATAGATAAGTCCCCTGGTCCGGATGGGATTTACCCTAGGATTCTTTGGGAGGCAAGAGAGGTGATTGCAAAGCCTCTGGCTCTGATCTTCAGGTCGTCGTTGGTCTCTGGTATAGTACCGGAAGATTGGAGGACAGCAAATGTTGTCCCATTGTTTAAGAAGGGGAGAAGAGACTTCCCTGGGAATTATAGACCGGTGAGTCTTACTTCTGTGGTGGGTAAGGTTTTGGAAAGGATTATTAGAGACAGGATTTATAGTTATTTGGAGAGTAATGAGTTGATTAGAGACAGTCAGCATGGTTTTGTAGCGGGTAGGTCGTGCCTTACTAACCTTATCAAGTTCTTTGAGAAAGTGACCAAAGAGGTGGA
>CM075733.1:1878717-2069169 GCA_037974335.1 Prionace glauca | reverse complement strand
TCACGTGCTCACTGTGTTCCCCAACTACCAGCCGCTTCATCCCCACATGTCCTCAGTCGTGGTAGCAGATCCTGCGGATGGGTGCTGGAGTGTTTGAGGTCTCGGGGTTACCAGGGGTCACAGACAGACAGATTTGGGATGGTTTGGGTCCTGTTTTCAGAGTGAAACCAGTATGGGGCAGGTGGGTGAGTTTAATCGGAACAGGAGGCCGGAACCATTAAAGGAATTAAACTGAAAACCAGAGAAGTGACACAGCGAGGGAAAAACTCACTGTCGATTTATAGGCAACACATTAATAATTCCGTCACTGCTTTTCTTTGTACTTTTTAGTGTTTTTGCCAGAATTATCGCTTTGTGATTGGAACAGCTGTAGCGATCGGAGGAATCTGCAACTCATTCAGGACAATGAACAAATCACCATGCAATATGTATACAATGGATGTATAAGTGTTTTCAAATCTGAGACAGCCACATTTATATTGTATTAAAAAAACCATGCTTTTTATTAACATATAATAATGCTTTCTATAAATAGGAGGAGTTAGGAATGGCTTTTTTTGAAAAAAAGAGTGAAATGTGATAGCAGATTTGTGTTGTGTGGAAATGGATGTCTTTGGTGAACCTGAATGTACTCGAACCATAACATCACCATCAGTTTGCATGAACACTGAGCAAGGTGGACATCAGCATTTTTTGTGGGTTTGGGAGGGTTAGGGAGGGAGCACATTCCATTTACACACTTGTACTTTGAAACCTAAATGGGAGAAACCAATTAAGAGTCACATCATGGAGTCACATTTCACACAGGATTAGAATTTGTACTAATTCTGTCACACACCTCTCTCTTTCATTATTTTGCAGAGGTTTTACTGCAATGCAGCAACTTGCTACATAAACGTGTAGTTTTAAATAAAAGGAAAACAAAAGTAGGACATACTGTACTGTAACTCACACCGTTCCACTCTAGTGAAGTTTGCTGCATCTCAGGAATATGTTTCAATGAGGGTCTAGTCTGGAGGACAACAGGCTTTAGTACAGGCTCTGTGAAGAGGCCAGACTCGGTCACATGGAGTTATGTGTGTTTTCTTTCGTTAATCATCCTGTTAATAAAAAGAATTAAGATGCTCTCATGATCTAAACTAACAGCCTGACAGCAAATTATTTCCAGACAGTGGAATTATCAAAGGCAATCTCATCAACAGGAGGCTGTGTCAGTGTTCGCTCAGCAGCGAGGATGCGTGGAGTGAGAGAAGAACCATTCCCAGCCAGTGTGTCAGTGAGGACAGGGCTGGCCTTGTTTCACTCTGCATTTAGATCATTACTTCAACTCCATTTGCCCAAACTTCCTCAACATAACCAGTGGAAGTGTCAGCATTGACGGTAATTTAGGGTAGAGAATATCTGGCCTCCACTAGCTGCTGACACCTTTCCAGGAGGAACAGGAGCCTCACAGGATGGAAGACTGATCTTCCAGACATTGATTGCACAGGAGGGGGTGCAGAGGAGATTCACCAGGATGCTCCCTGGGATGGAACATTGAAGTTATGAAGAGAAGTTGGATAGACTTGGATTGTTTTCTCTGGAGCAGAAAAAACTGACACACACCTGATTGAGGTGAACAAGGTTATGAGGGACAAGGACAGAGTGGATAATCCTTAATCGAAGGGCCATTCACGAGGGGACATAGATTCAAGGTGAGGGGTTGGGGGTTTGAGGAGGGAAGTCACCCAGAGGGTGGTGAGGGTCTGGAATGTGCTGTCTGGGAGGGTGGTAGAGGCGGGATGCCTCATATCCTTTAAAAAGTATCTGGATGAGCACTTGGCACATCAGAATATTCAGGGCTCTGGGCCAAGTGCTGGCGATGGGATTAGGTGGGAGTTCAGGTGTAGGTGCCTGATGTAGAACAAAGAACAAAGAAAATTACAGCACAGGAACAGGCCCTTCAGCCCTCCGAGCCTACACCGACCATACTACCCGACTGAACTAAAACCCCCTGCCTTTCCGGGGACCATATCCCTCTATTCCCGTCCTATTCATGTATTTGTCAAGATGCACCTTAAAAGTCACTATCGTATCCGCTTCCACTACTTCCCCCAGCAACAAGTTCCAGACATCCACCACCCTCTATGTAAAAAGTCTGCCTCATACATCTCTTTTAAACCTGCCCCTCACACCTTAAACCAGTGTTCCCCCCCCTAGTAATTGACTCTTCCACCTTGGGATAAAGCTTCTGACTATCCACTCTGTCCTATCAGGTCTCCCCTCAACCTCCATCAATCCACTGAGAACAAACCAAGTTTCTCCAACCTCTCCTCATAGCTAATGCCCTCCATACCAGGCAACATCCTGGTAAATCTTTTCTGTACCCTCTCCAAAGCCTCCACGTCCTTCTGGTAGTGTGACAACCAGAATTGAACACTGTATTCCAAGTGCGGCCTCACTAAGATTCTATAAAGCTGCAACATGACTTGCCAATTTTTAAACTCAATACCCCAGCCAATGAAGGCAAGCATGCCGTATGCCTTCTTGACTACCTTCTCCACCTGCATTGCCACTTTCAGTGACCTGTGTACCTGTACACCCAGATCCCTTTGCCAATCAATATTCAAAGAACAAAGAGCAACACAGCACGGGAAACAGGCCCTTCGGCCCAACGAGCCCGTGCCGCCGTCCCATGGTCAGTGACCTATTCATGATTTTAGTCAATGCCTAATGTGTGAGGATCAGGGAGGTCCAATATAGGGACAATTTGTTACCCAATCAATCAGCCTAAAAGCACATTTTTGGGATGTGGGAGGAAACCGGAGCACCCGGAGGAAACCCACGCAACCACGGGGAGAACGCGCAAACTCCCACGGACACAGGCCCAAATCCATGTGTCCGCACAGCAACAGAGATAGTCTCTAAGCTGTCATGTTGCCCTCGAGATGGTCCAGTTTAAGCACACCGACGACATGAAGCAGTAGGCAACTCCCGAAGCAACATCCAAGAGCAGCCCACCACAACCTGCCGCATGCATGCCCCTTGCTGGACTTAAATGCCTGTGGAGACAAAAAGTTTTGTATCCACCATGCCAGCTCACCTCTAATCCCATGTGACTTCACCTTCTTCACCAGTCTGCCATGAGGGACCTTATCAAAGGCCTTACTGAAATCCGTGTAGACAACATCCACTGCCCTCCCCTCATCAATCATCTTCGTCACTTCCTCAAAAAACTCAATCAAGTTCGTGAGACGCAACCTCCCCTTCACAAAACCATGTTGCCTCTCACTAAAATGCCCGCTTATTTCCAAGTGGGAATAAATCCTGTCTCGAAGAATCCTCTCCCATAATTTCCCTACCACTGATGTAAGGCTCACCGGCCTGGTGACTACCTGGATTATTCTTGCTACCCTTCTTAAACAAAGGAACAACATTGGCTATTCTCCAATTCTCTGGGACCTCCCCTGTAGCCAGTGAGGATACAAAGATTTCTCTCAAGATCCCAGCAATTTCCTCCCTTGCCTCTCCAAGTATTCTGGGGTATATCCCTCAGACCCTGGGAACTTGTCTACCTTAATGTTTCTCAAGAACCCCAATACCTCCTCCTTTTTGATCTCAATATGACTCAAACTATCTACACATCCTTTCCTAGACTCATCATCCCACCAAGTCCTTCTCTTTGGTGAATACTGACACTAAGTACTCATTTAATACCTTGCCCATTTCCTCTGCTCCACACAGATTCCTTCCCTTGTCCTTGAATGGGCCAAACCTCTCCCTGGCTACCCTCTTGCTCTTTATATGTGTGTAAAAACCTTGCTGACCAATGCTTTTTCCTAACCCCATTTAGCCTTCCATTCTCCTTGCTTAAGTTTCTTCCTATTTCCCTTGTATTCCACACGTGCTTCGTGTGTTCCCAGCCTCTTGGCTTTGACAAATGCTTCCTTTTTCTTTTTGACTAGGCTCACAAAATTTCTTGTTATCCAAGATTCCCAAAACTTGCCATACTTATCCTTCATCCTTACAGAAATGTGCCGATCCTGAATCCCTTCAACTTAACTTGAAAGCCTCCCACAGGCCAGATGTTGATTTGCCCTCAAACACCTGCCCCCAATCTACATTCTTCAGTTCCTGTCCAATATTGTTGTAATTAATCTTGCCCCAATTTAACACCTTCACTTGAGAACTACACTTATCTTTATCCATCAGTACCTTAAAGCTTACTGAATTATGGTCACTGTTCCTGAACTGCTCCCCTACTGAAACATCGACCACCTGGCTGGGCTCATTCCCCAATACCAGGTCCAGTATGGGCCCCTTCCCTAGTTGGACTATCTACATATTGTTTCAGAAAGCTCCCTTGGATGCTCCTTTTACAAACTCTGCCTCATCACTGCCCCTCTCCTATATTTAACCAATATAGGAGAAATTAAAATCTCCCACCACAACAACCCTGTTACTTTTACACCTTGCCAAAATCTGCCTACATATTTGTTCCTCAATCTCCCACTGGCTGTTGGGTGACCAACAGTAAACCCCCAACATCGTGACTACACCTTTCCTATTCCTGAGCTCTACCCATATTGCATCACTGTATGAGCCCACCGAGGTGTCCTCCTGGAGTACAGCTATAATATTCTCCTTAACCAGTAGTGCAACTCTCCCACCCCTTTTACATCCCCCTCTATCACTCCTGAAACATCTGTATCCTGGAATGTTAAGCTGCCAATCCTGTCCTTCCCTGAACCAAGTCTCTGTAATTGCAACTACATCATAGAGCTTTAGATTAGTACTAGAAACTTAGTTCACCTGCCTTACCTGTTACACTTCTCACATTGAAACAAATGCACTTCAGTCCACCAGACCCTCTCTGATTTGCAATCCCACTCTGCCTGCTGTTTCTTTGGGTCTTACTGGCCCTAATCTCTTGTTTTCTTTCAGCTAATTCACCTTTGCTTTGAGTCCCAACCCCCTGCCAAACTAGTTTAAATCCTCCTGTGTGACAGTAGCAAACCTCCTGGCCAGAATATTTGTGCCCCTCCAGTTTAGATGCGACCCGTCCTTCCTGTTCAAGTCCCATCTGCCCTGGAAGAGACCCCAATGTCCAGATATTTGAAACCTTCCCTCCTACACCAACTGTTTAGCCACGTGTTGAGCCTATTCCTTTCTGCCTATTTCTAGCCTCACTAGCACGTGGCACAGGGAGTAATCCTGAGATTAGAACCCTGGAAGTCCTGCTTTTTAACTTGCGACCTAACTCCCTTAATTGGTGCTGCAGGACCTCATCACTCTTCCTGCCTATGTCATTACTATCAATATGTACCACGGCCTCTGCCTGTTCACCCTCTCCCTTCAGAATGCTTTCTGTCCGTTCAGAGATATCCTGGACATTGGCACCAGGGAGGCAATGTACCATCCTGGAGTTTCTTTCACGTCCACAGAAACGCCTAACTGTACCTGTAACTATAAAGTCCCCTATAACTATTGCTCTAGTCCTCTTTGTCTCTCCCTGCTTAACAACAGAACCAGCCTCGGTATCACTGTTTTGGCTGCTGGTGCTGGTATCCCCTTATAGCCCATCTCTCCCAACAATATCCAAAATGCTATATCTGTCAGACAGAGGGATGAGCACAGGGGATTCCTGCATTGACTGCCTGCCCCATCTGGCTGTCACCCATCTATCTGCCTGCAGTGTGACCACGAATCTAAAGTTCTTATCTATGACACTTTCCGCCTCCTTCATGCTCCCAAGTGCATCCAACTGCTACTCCAACCTATCCATGCATTCTGTAAGGAGCTGCAATTGGGTGCATTTCCTGCAGACATAGTCATCCAAGATGTTGGAAGTGTCACGGATCTCCCACATCTCACAGTACCACACTTAACCCCACTGACTGACATTTCGAGCACAAATGAAATTATTTGAAAAAAATTATAAAACTCTTACCTTCACTTTTACCTTCTCACAGTGGCCTTTTTTTTGGTTGGAGGTGGAAGTGCAGATTTGATGGGCTGAAGGGCCTCTTCTACACTGTGTGATTCTATGATCGTGGACACCCAGGTAAAGGATTCTGTAGCTTGTGTCTCATGTAATAATTGCTATTCTCACCACTCTTGGCAGTTCCCAGCTTGGTGCTTTGTGAGCACAGGTGGAGGGCTGTAGTCACTGTCTCTCCGCTCATTCCCCAAACCAGTAATCCCTGGCCATTCCCAGTGAGTACAGGAACAGCAGCAGACCATTCAGCCCCTCCAGCATCTTCTGCCATTCAATGAGATCTCCTAGCTGCATCTACACATCATTAGCCCATATCCCTTCATCCTGTTTGTTACAATCAGGTGAGGGGGTCAAATCGATCTCTCTTTTCCTTCCTATTTCAGTAAGACTATAGTGTTTCCAATTCTGAGTGTTTAAGGTTTAAGAATCATAGAAATCTTACAGTGCAGAAGGAGGCCATTTGGCCCATCGAATCTGCAGCAACCACATAACCCGATCCCCATAATCCCATGCATTTACCCTAGCTAGTCCCCCGACACTAAGGCAAATTTAGTACAGCCAATCCACCCAACCTGTACATTTTTAGACCAGGAGGAAACCCACGCAGACACAGGGGGAATGTACGGACTCCACACAGTGACCCAAGCCAGCAATTGAACCTGGATCCCTGGTGCTGAACTATTATTTTCACTGAAGGATCATTCGCCAAACCCGTTCCATTTCGCGATCCAATTCCCTTTTGAAAGTTATTACTGAACCTTTCCGGTGGCGTTTTCTAAATCACAACTCGCTTTGTAGGAAAATTCCTCTTCCTTTGGCGTTTTTGCCAATTACTTGGAATCTCTCATGGTTTCATATTTAACAATTGAATAAATTAATTGTTTTTAACTTTACACAGAAAGGGTGGCATTTCTTTCCGATTATTATACAAGAAAGTACCAAGAGGCTCTGCACAAAAATTATTCATCAAACTCTCTGGACATTAACAAGTAGTTCACAAACCCTTAACAAGCGATATCCCACTCCATATTCATTATTCATCACCAAGACATTGATTGCAGTTGTGTGCGATGGGAACTCAGATAAAACAGACTTCCTGGGTTGTCAATGAAATGAACTTATATTTTTATGGCACCAACATTTTCACAGGAGCAAAATGAGACAAATGTGGCACCAAGTCACAGATATTCAATTCAATGAACGATGGGTTCTCAGGAGGAAAAAGAATCAAAGGGGAAGGTTGTATGACTGGGGGGGAGATTATCGGGAGAGGGTGATATGACTAGGAGGGACATTACAGGGAGAGAGTGATAACATGGAGAAATTGGAAAGTAGGAGTCATATTTTAAAGTTCAAATTTTGCTGGACTGGGAGTCAGTCTCAATCAGTAAGCACTGGGATGATAACCAGATGGACCTGATGGGGTGATAAGAAGCATTTAGATCAGCACTTGAAAAGTTACAGGGTACAAAGCTATAAGAGAAAGTGCTAGAAAATGGAATTAGAAGAGATCGGCTCAGACACGATGGACTGTGCTGTAAATCTGTAAGACCCGAGGATAGGGGAATGGGACTTGGTGAAGTGGTAGTGTGTCAGAGTACGAGAGCGAATGCGCAGAGCGGTGAATGAGCACGAGTCAGAGTTCGTGGTAGTTAGCAACAGCAAGAATGATACAACTAAAGAAACTAACATCAATAACGAGGAGGTGCTGAGTGGTAGATACATCTCCAGGGTCAGATGAAATGCATCCCAAGCTGTTGAGTGAGGCAAGGGAGGAAATAGCATGAGGCTGGCAATTTTCAATTCCTCTCTGGCCACAGTGGAGCTGCCAGAGGATGGAAGATAGCCAATGTGGTGATATTATTCAAGAAGGGAGTACGGGGTAAACCAGGAAACTACAGGCCAGTCAGTCTAGCCTCAGCTATTGGAAGCAATTCTGAGACAGAATTAATTTGCATTTGGAGAAGTAGGGATGAGTCAAGAACTGTCAGCATGGCGTTGTTACGGGGAGGTCATATCTAACTATAAGTGAATGTTTTGAAGAGGTGACCAGGTGTGAAGATGAGAGCAATGCATTTGACATAGTGTACCTGGATTCCAGCAAGGCTTTTGATTGAAATCATAGAACCCTGCAGTGCAGAAAGAGGCCCTTCGGCCCATCGAGTCTGCACTGACCACAATCCCACCCAGGCCCTACTCCCATATCCCTACATATTTTACCTGCTAATCCCTCTAACCTACGCATCTCAGGACACTACGGGGTAATTTTTAACATGGCCAGTCAACCTGATCCACACATCTTTGGACTGTGGTAGGAAACCGGAGCACCCAGAGGAAACCCATGCAGACACGGGAAGAATGTGCAAACTCCACACAGACAGTGACCCGAGTCAGGAATCGAACCCAGGGCCTTGGAGCTGTGAAGCAGCAGTGCTAACACTGTGCTACCGCGCCACCCCAAATGGTAGACTGATTGCGAAGGGAGA
Organism: Prionace glauca; assembly: GCA_037974335.1. Taxonomy (NCBI): domain Eukaryota; kingdom Metazoa; phylum Chordata; class Chondrichthyes; order Carcharhiniformes; family Carcharhinidae; genus Prionace; species Prionace glauca. The sequence continues at coordinate 2,060,706 of CM075733.1, read as the reverse complement.
AGCCCATGGGATCCATGTAAATTTGGTAAATTGGATCCAGAATTGGCTGAGTGGCAGGTAGCAAAGTGTAATGGTCGAGGGGTGTTTTTATGATTGGAAGAACATGTCCCCTGGGGTCCCACTGGGATCAGTGTTGGAACCTTTGTTGTTTGTGGTTTATATAAATAATTTAGACTTTAATGTAGGAGAATTGATCAGTAAGTTTGCGAATAATATATAGTGAGGAGGATAGCCTTAGATTACAGGAGGATATAGACGGGCTGATTAACATTGACTGGGACAGCCAGAGTATTAGAAGGTTGGATGGAGAGAAATTTGTTGAGTGTATTCAGGAGGAATTTCTCGTTGTGTGGATGGCCTGACTAGAGGGGGGGCAAAACTTGACCTTCTCTTGGGAAATAAGGAAGGGCAGGTGACGGAAGTGTTAGTGAGAGATCACTGTGCGACCAGTGACCATAATTCTATTAGTTTTAAGATAGCTATGGAGAATGATAGGTCTGGACCAAAAGTTAAAATTCTAAACTGGGGCAAGGCCAATTTTGATGGTATCAGGCAGGAACTTTCAAAAGTTAATTGGGGGAGTCTGTTGGCAGACAAAGAGATGTTTGTTAAGTGGGAGGCTTTCAAAAGTGTGTTAACCAGGGTTCAGGGTAAACACATTCCTCTTAGAGTGAAGGGCAAGGCTGGCAGAAGTCGGGAACTCTGGGTGACTCAGGATATCGAGGTCCTAATCAAGAAGCAGAAGGAGACATTTGACACGCATAGACAGCTGGGATCAAGTGGATCCCTTCAAGAGTATAGAAGGTGTTGAAGTAGAATTAAGAGAGAAATCAGGAGGGTAAAAAGGGGATATGAGATTGTTTTGGCAGATAAGGCAAAAGAGAATCCAAAGAGCTTCTACAAATACATAAAGAGCAAAAGAGTAACAAAGGAGAGAACAGGGCCTCTTAAGGATCAACAAAGTAATCTATGTGCGGATCCACAAGAGATGGGTGAGATCCTAAATGGATATTTCTCATCAGTATTTACTGTTCAGAAGAGCATGGATGTTAGGGAATTTGGGGAATTAAATAATGATGTCTTGAGGAGTGACATATCACAGAGAAGGAGCTGCTGGAAGTCTTAAAGCGCATCAAGGTAGATAAATCCCCAGAACCTGATGAGGTGTATCCCAGGACGTTGTGGGAGGCTAGGGAGGAAATTGTGGGTCCCCTAGCAGAGATATTTGAATCATCGATAGTCATGGGTGAGGTGCCTGAGGATTGGAGAGTGGTAAATGTTGTGCCTTTGTTTAAAAAGGGCTGCAGGGAAAAGCCTGGGAACTACAGGCCAGTGAGCCTCACATCTGTGGTGGGAAAATTGTTGGAAGGTATTTTGAGAGACAAGGGGTGGAATTCTCCCAAAAAAGTTCTAAGAGTAGAGTTTGCGGGAAAACTGGAGTAATTCACACTTTTTTTTGGTGAGAGTTCAGACTGGAATCTCCCCGATCTGTCAGCGCCGAGATCAGTGCATGTGCTGTGATCCGTTTGCCAGCCTCTCAGTTGCTGGCCAGTGTCACGACCCCTGCAAAGCCAAATCTCTGCACCCCTCCCCTCTCCACGGCCCGATTGCTGGTCGCACGACCATTCCCAGTCCCAGCCCACCGTGACCTCAACCCCACCCACCTGCCCAGAACAATCCCCGCCCAACAATTTAATGGAGTTTTTTGAAGGGGTAACCAAGAAGGTAGATGAGGGCAGTGCAGTTGATGTTGTCTACATGGACTTTAGCAAGGCCTTTGATTGCATAAAGTTAAATTTCACGGGATCCAGGGTGAGGTATCTCAATGGATACAAAATTGTCTTTTTGCCAGAATCCAGAGGGTGGGTTGTAGGGAGTTATTTTTCAAACTGGAGGCCTGTGACCAGTGGTGTCCCTCAGGGATCAGTGCTGGGCCCACTGTTATTTGTCATTTATATTAATGATTTGGATGAGAATATAGGAGGCATGGTTAGTAAGTTTGCAGTGACGCCAAGATTGGTGGCATAGTGAACAGTGATGAAAGTTATCTCCAATTGCAGTGGGATCTTGATCAATTGGGCCGGTGGGCTGACGAATGGCAGATGGAGTTTAATTTAGATAAATGCGAGGTGATGCATTTTGGTAGATTGAACCAGAGCAGGACTTACTCAGTTAATGGTAGGGCACTGGGGAGAGTTACAGAACAAAGAGATCTAGGGGTACATGTTCATAGCTCCTTGAAAGTGGAGTCACAGGTGGACAGAGTGGTGAAGAAGGCATTCAGCATGCTTGGTTTCATCGATCAGAATATTGAATACAGAAGTTAGGATGTCTTGTTGATGTTGTATAAGACATTGGTAAGGCCACACTTGGAATACTGTGGGCAGTTCTGGTCACCCTATTATAGAAAGGATATTATTAAACTGGAAAGGGTGCAGAAAAGATTTACTAGGATGCTACCGGGACTTGATGGATTGAGTTATAAGGAGAGGCTGGATAGACTGGGACTTTTTTCCTCTGGCGCGTAGGAGGCTGAGGAGTGATCTTAGAGTCATCGAGGTTTACAGCATGGAAACGGGCCCTTCGGCCCAACTTGTCCATGCCGCCTTTTTTTTAAACCCCTAAGCTAATCCCAATTGCCCGCATTTGGCCCATATCCCTCTATACCCATCGTACCCATGTAACTATCTAAAAGCTTTTTTAAAAGACAATATTGTACCTGCCTCTACTACCACCTCTGGCAGCTTGTTCCAAACACTCACCACCCTCTGTGTGAAAATATTGCCCCTCTGGACACTTTTGTATCTCTCCCCTCTCACCTTAAACCTATGCCCTCTAGTTTTAGACTCCCCTACCTTTGGGAAAAGATATTGATTATCTAGCTGATCTGTGCCCCTCATTATTTTATAATTAAAGGCAGAATGGACATAGGCTTAAGGTGAGAGGGGGGAGATACAAAAGTGTCTAGAGGGGCAATTTTTTCACACAAAGGGTGGTGAGTGTTTGGAACAAGCAGCCTGAGGTAGTAGTAAAGGCAGGTACAATTTTATCTTTTAAAAAGCATTTAGATAGCTACATGGGTAAGGTGGGTATAGAGGGATATGGGCCAAATGTGGGCAATTGGGATTAGCTTAGGAGTTTTAAAAAAAAGGTGGCATGGACAAGTTGGGCCGAAGGGCCTGTTTCCATGCTGTAAACCTCTATGACTCTATTATAAATCTAAATAGGCTGATCAGTGGCAAATGGGATTCAATCGGATCAGTGCGAGGCGATGCACTTGGGCAGGACAAAGAAGACAAGGGAATACAGGATGAACAGCAGGCCTCTGGGAGGCACTGAGGATCAGGGGGACCCTGGCATGCAGATACACTGGCTCCTTAAGATGGCAGGACAGGTGGGTAAAGTGGTTAAGAAGGCATGTGGTTTACTTGCCTTTATTAACAGAGGCATAGAGTTTAAGAGCAGGGAGGTTTTGCTGGCACTGTAGAAAATGTTGGTTAGGCCACTGTGTGCAGTTCCGGAATCCACATTATAGGAAGGACATGATAACACTGGCAAGGGTGCAGTGGAGATACCTGGGTTGGAGAGTTTTAGTTATAGAGATTGGATAGACTGGGGTTGCTTTTGTTTTGAGCAGAGATAACTGAGGGGGGACATGATTGAGATGTATAAGATTATGCAGAGCCAACAAGGAGAAATGTTTTCCTTAGGTGAAGGGGTCAATGACCAGGGGTATAGTTTTCAGCTGAGGGGCAGGGGGTTCAGGGGGGATCCCTGCTCCTGTACGTCAATCCACTCACTATGAAAACAACATTCCATTTGTCTTTCTTTACTGCTTGCTACACCTGCGTGTTTACCTTCGGTGACTGGCGTACAAGGACACCCAGATCCTGCTGCACACTCTCCTCTCAATCCACCCAGCACTGATCCCTGCCTTACTTCACCAGTCATTACCTTCCATGTGGAAAAAAAATCCAGTCATTCCTATTCTTTGTTTCATAGAACCCATACAGTGCAGAATGAAGCCATTCGGCCCTTCAAGTCTGCTCCAACAACAATTCTACCCTGGCCCTATCCCGTAACCCCATGAATTTACCCTCCTAATCCCCCTGACACTTTAGCATGGCCAATTAATCTAACCTGCACATCTTTGGACTGTGGGAGGAAACGGGAGCAAACCCACGCAGACACGGGGAGAACGTGCAAACTTCAAACAGACAGTGACACAAGGCCGGAATTGAACCGGGCCCTGGCGCAGTGAGGTAACAGAGCTAACCCACTGTGCCACCCCCAGACAGTGACCCAAGGCTGGAATTGAGCCCAGGTCTCAGCACTATGAGGCAGCAATGCTAACCACATTCCCATTCAATTTCAGATATGAACATAGAACATTACAGCGCAGAACAGGCCCATCGGCCCACAATGTTGCGCCGACCAATCAAAAAGCAATGACCCACTAACCTAAACCAATCCCTTTCCATCCATAAACCTATCCACGGATCTCTTAAACGCCCCCAAACTAGGCGCATTTACAACTGCAGCAGGCAGGGCATTCCAGTCCCTCACCACCCTCTGGGTAAAGAACCTACCCCTGACATCCGTCCTATAACTACCACCCCTTAATTTAAAGCAATGCCCCCTCGTGCTAGCTTTCTCCATCCGAGGAAAAAGGCTATCACTGTCCACCCTATCTAAACCTCTAATCATCTTATATGTTTCAATAAGGTCCCCTCTTAGCCGCCTTCTTTCTAATGAAAACAACCTCAAATCCCTCAGTCTATCCTCATAAGACCTCCCCTCCATACCAGGCAACATCCTGGTAAACCTCCTCTGCACCCTCTCCAAAGCCTCCACATCCTTCCTTTAATGTGGGGACCAGAACTGCACACAGTACTCCAAGTGCGGCCGCACCAGAGTTGTGTACAGTTGCAACATGACGCTGCGACTCCTAAATTCAATCCCCCTACCAATAAACGCCAAGACACCGTATGCCTTCCTAACAACCTTATCTACTTGATTCCCAACTTTCAGGGATCTATGTACACATACACCTAGATCCCTCTGTTCATCCACACTATTCAGAGTCCTACCGTTAACCCTATACTCCACACATCTGTTATTCCTGCCAAAGTGAATTACCTCACACTTTTCCGCATTAAACTCCATCTGCCACCTCTCGGCCCAGTTCTGCAACTTGTCCAAGTCTCTCTGTAAACTATGACACCCCTCCTCACTATCTACCACACCTCCGACTTTGGTGTCATCAGCAAATTTACTAATCCACCCAACTATACCCTTATCCAGATCATTTATAAAAATTACAAACAACAGTGGCCCCAAAACAGATCCCTGAGGCACACCACTCGTAACCGAACTCCATGACGAATACTTACCATCAACCACCTCTGTCTCTCATCTGCTAGCCAATTCCTGATCCAATTAACTAAATCACCCTCAATCCCATACATCTGCATTTTCTGCAGAAGCCTTCCATGGTGAACCTTATCCATCGCCTTACTAAAATCCATATACACCACATCAACTGCCTTACCCCCATCCACCTCTTTGGTCACTTTCTCAAAAAACTCAATAAGGTTAGTAAGGCACGACCTACCCTCCACAAAACCATGCTGACTATCTCCAATCAATTCATTACTCTCCAAATAACTATAAATCCTATCCCTAATAATTTTTTCTAAAACCTTGCCCACAACAGAAGTGAGACTCACCGGTCTATAATTCCCGGGGAAGTCTCTGTTCCCCTTCTTAAACAATGGGACAACATTCGCTATCCTCCAATCTTCTGGCACTATACCTGTGACCAACGACCTGTGACCAACAACATATTCTGTTAGTTCGGTCTTTATTGTCAATGAAAAGGCTGGGGTTGTTCCCCTCGGAGCTAAAGAGGTTGAGGAGTGATTTGATTGAGGTGGACAAGATTCTGGTAGGTTTAAATAAGGTGTATAAAGAAAAGCTGTTTCCATTAGCTGATGGGACAAGAACGAGGGGGACACAGATTTAAGGTTTTGGGTCAGAGATGCAGGGGTGATGTGAGGAAGAATACTTTAATGCAGCGAATGGTAATGACCTGGAACTCACTGCCTACAAGGGTGGAGGAAATGGAGACAATAAACAATTACAAAGGAAATTGGATGGCATTTGGAGCATTTCCAAACAAAAATGCTGTTCAAATAGCTCTGATCTTCCTAAAAACTCTGTCACTCTGTGATTCTTGTGAAATTTGGAACCAGGTATTCGAAACAAGACTCAAACAGCATCAGCCCACTGGAGGCTGAGACCGGCCAGTCCATCAGAAAGAAACCCTCTGACCCTCCCCACTGACCAACTGTGAGAATGAACAAAATACAGTCCTGGGTGTAACTGAGAGCAGAAACAGTAACAGCAGAATCCAACCCCTGGAATCACCCATAAACTTGTCGGTGTCTCCACAGAGCAGATGAAACCCTGAATCCCTTCCCACATACCGAGCAGGTGAAGGCTAAATATTTTTAAGACGCGAGTTGATGGGTTTTTGATAAGAGAGGGGATTAAGGGTTATGGGGAGAGGGCGGGAAAGTGGAACTGAGCTACGACAGATCAGCCATGATCTTATTGAATGGCGGGGCAGACTCGAAGGGCCAGATGGCCTACTCCTGCACCTATTTCTTATGTTCTTATGTTATGAATGGCCTCTCCTCTATGTGTACTCGCTGGTGTCTCCGTAGGTTGGATAACCAATTGAATCCCTTCCCACACACAGAGCAAGTGAACGGCCTCTCTCCATTGTGACTGTGCCAATGTGTTTCCAGCTCTGATGGGACTCCAGTTTTTTATCCATCTCAATACACAAGCCCCAATCCCAGGCACTTTAATTTTACACACTAGTCTCTTATGTGGAATTTTGTTGACAATCTTTTGAAAGTCCAAATAAACCACAACCACTGGCTCCCCCTCATCAACTCAACTAATTACATCCTCAAAGAATTCTAGCAGATTTGTCAAGCAAGATTTCCCTTTCATAAATCCATGCTGGCTCTGGGCTTCCAAGAGCTACAGCTGGAGACATTTGCTGCAAACATGCTGGCCTCGGGCACTGAAAAGGTTCCTGGTTTCCCACATGGAGCTAGGGGAGCATACCACAGCTTTGAGCTACCCTGCCATGACTTATCCCTTTAAATTAAACCTTTGAAAGATACTGAGTATCAAATAATATCAATTCTATTTTCATCCTTCCACCTTGGTTCTCATTACTAATAGAATGTAGCTATTACAAACTAAAATCACAAAAAAATCTTACAAACTACAAACAATAAGAGTAAATACTTACCCAACCTTATCCACTACTTACCAGCCTGATCTCTCCTTTGTAGCCTCTACTACTGCAGCAGGGCAAGATCACTCTCTGAAGGTTTAAAAGGTTAGAAAGACAAAAATAATGGAGAACGCAATTCAAACTGTACCCCAAATTCACAAACACACACTCACTCTGGTTGTGTCGCACTCAGGGTGTTCTGTCTCCCACTGCTTCTGAACAAAGCTCACTGATTGTACAGTTTAATTAAAGTTTATGGATTAATGTAAGCCTACTTTATAAGCCAAGTTTATAAAATGTTGAGAGGAATAGATAGGGTGGACTCTCAGAGGCTATTTCCCCGGGTTGAAATGGTCGCTACGAGAGGACACAGATTTAAGGTGCGGGGAGGGAAGTACAGAGGTGATGTTAGGGGTAAGTTTTTCACTCAGAGGGTAGTGAGTGATTGGAATCGGCTGCCGTCGTCGGTGGTGGAGGCGAACTCGCTGGGGTCTTTTAAAAGACTTCTGGATGAGTATATGGGGTTTAATGGGATTGGGGGTTATAGATAGGTCTATAGATTGGTGGGGTTGATGCGATCGGCGCAACTCGAGGGCCGAAGGGCCTGTTTGTGCTGTAATGTTCTATGTTCTATGTACTTGTGACATTAACACTGCAATGAAGCTGTTGTGAAAATCCCCCTGTCACCACACTTTGGCACCTGTTTGGGTACACTGAGGGAGAATTTTGCATGGTTAATGCAATCCACCAGTACGACGTTTGGACTGTGAGAGGAAACCAGAGCACCGAGAGGAAACCCACGCAGACACGGAGAGAATGTGCAAAGACAGACAGTGATCCAAGCCAGGAATTAAACCCAGGTCCCCCAGATTGGATCACAATACTGTGTGGGAGATCTCTCAGGATCAGAGGCCAGGTAATACCCACTGTCCTTGTTGTTAGTGGCAATGTTCATATGGTTTCAATCAACACTGAGTGAATGTTCCCACCTCCTCACCCTCCAGCTCACTGTGACGTGTCTAATGAAGTGATTTGAATAATGTTCCATTTTCTCAATGTTCTCTGTGGATATTCTCCATGTTCTTCAGATCATTAACATTTGGAACATTTTTGCATAACAATTAAATTAGCATATGACAGCATACAGGAATACAACACAGAACCTGACTGACCATGTGGAAATTGTGAAAACAGTAAGAAGTCTCACTACACCAGGTTAGAGTCCAACCAGTTTATTTGATAATAATCTCACAAGCTTTCAGAAATGGTGTTCCTTCGTCAGGTGTGTGGAAGGTTCTGATCAGAGAAGGGCATATAAAGTCACACACAGTTTACAGAATACTGATTAGAATGCGAGTCTTTATAGCTAACCTGCTATTCAAGTCTTAAAGATGCAGACAGTGTGAGTGGAACAGAGGGTCAGTGCTGAGGGAGTGCCGCACTGTCAGAGGGTCAGTACTGAGGGAGCGCCGCACTGTCAGAGGGTCAGTGCTGAGGGAGTGCCGCACTGTCAGACGGTCAGTGCTGAGGGAGTGCCACACTGTCAGAGGGTCAGTGCTGAGGGAGTGCCGCACTGTCAGAGGGTCAGTGCTGAGGGAGTGCCGCACTGTCAGACGGTCAGTGCTGAGGGAGTGCCGCACTGTCAGATGGTCAGCGCTGAGGGAGCGCCGCACTGTCAGAGGGTCAGTACTGAGGGAGCGCCGCACTGTCAGAGGGTCAGTGCTGAGGGAGTGCCGCACTGTCAGAGGGTCAGTACTGAGGGAGCGCCGCACTGTCAGAGGGTCAGTGCTGAGGGAACGCCGCACTGTCAGAGGGTCAGCGCTGAGGGAGCGCCGCACTGTCAGAGGGTCACTGCTGAGGGAGTGCCGCACTGTCAGAGGGTCAGTGCTGAGGGAGTGCCGCACTGTCAGATGGTCAGTGCTAAGGGAGTGCCGCACTGTCAGACGGTCAGTGGTGAGGGAGTGCCGCACTGTCAGACGGTCAGTGCTGAGGGAGTGCCGCACTGTCAGAGGGTCAGTACTGAGGGAGCGCTGCACTGTCAGAGGGTCAGTGCTGAGGAAGCGCTGCACTGTCAGAGGGTCAGTGCTGAGGGAGCGCTGCACTGTCAGAGGGTCAGTGCTGAGGGAGTGCCGCACTGTCAGAGGGTCAGTGCTGAGGGAGTGCTGCACTATCAGAGGGTCAGTACTGAGGGAGCGCTGCACTGTCAGAGGGTCAGTACTGAGGGAGCGCTGCACTGTCAGAGGGTCAGTGCTGAGGGAGTGCCGCACTGTCAGAGGGTCAGTGCTGAGGGAGCGCCGCACTGTCAGAGATGCTGTCCTTTAGCTCAGATATAGCCGGAGAGGTGTTTGCTTTGGGGGGGATGTGTGTGTTGCAGAATTGTTGAATGTTTGGGTTGTCAATGAATTGCTGTGATAGTTAAAGCTTTAATGTTTAATATTAGTCACAAGTAGGCTTACATTAACACTGCAATGAAGTTACTATGAAAATGTCCTAGTCGCCACACTCCAGTGTCTGTTCGATTACACTGAGAGAGAACTTAGCACAGCCAGTGTACCCTAACCAACACGTCTTATGGACTGTGGTCCGGAGCACCCGGACAAAACCCATGCAGACATGGGGAGAACATGCAAACTCCACACAGACAGTGACCCAATGCTGGAATTGAATTAGTGCTGTGCCGTCCCACCTGGTTGAGTGTTGGATAGGGGTGTGGTGGGGGTGGAGCGGATGGTGGTGGTGAGGTGGGGTGTGTTGAGGGGTGCGGAACTGGTGCAGTGCAGGGTGGGGATGTTTCTGGCTGGGTATTTGTCCAGCCCATTCTCTGCACAGTGTGGCACTGCAAGCTTCCAGTGCTGGTGCAGGCAGGTGCAGTTTAGTGTACCGGGAGGCCTCCTCTCCCACCCCCACCCCAACAATCTACAGCATTGCTAAACCCTACACCAGCATCAGCAATCAGGACCATCTGTTGAGTGCCTTGGCTAACCCCTAACCATGCCACCGCCCCCCCCCCCCCCCCCCCCCCACTAGCCCACTTCTGCATGCCCCTCCTCCTCAGGCAAGCTCCTCCCCACCTCAGGACCCTCCTTCCTCGCCTAGCCCCAAGGCCCCCACTGCATAAGCTCCCCAACTTCATTCATTCACCCGTCAGAGCCCCACCCCACTCAGGTCCCTACCCCCCTTTGCACTACACCCCCCCACCTTCGGTACAGTGATGGTGCCACTGCCCAGCCACGCCCCTGACCACCCAGAGGCTCCCACCACCCAGTGCAGAGAAGTGCTTCTCGCTGGTGTGACATCTCTCTGGTGAGAGGGGAGGTGCTGAACCCAGGAACAAAGTTGGAATGTGGTTAATTCCATTCTGGGCACAAAACCATTCTCACTGCCAAACACGAGCGTGTGGGTAGAATCCAGCCCCAATCAGAGCTTTGACCTTGAGCTATCGTTCTGGCTCACTGCGCGGATCACACGGTGCGCCGGGTCTGGATGATCACACCCAGATTTGGAAAGTGCTGTCAGTGGCTGGTGTGTCTTTGTCCATAAAGATGCAGCAGGATCACTAATTCTCACTTTAATAGGTTCAGAGCAGAATTGTAGGCGCAGTTACTTCCAGAGTGAAATCTAATCGATCTCCCCTTTATAAAACAAATTAATGTAAGATAATGAGTTTCATTAATCGAACACGGCTGGGTGTCATCTGAATTTAAATCTCTAACATCCTGGAGAATTATAATAGGCAACACCAGTGACTGCGCCACACACTGTAGTGACTGTACTATGCACACTAGTGATTGTACTACACAGAGCCATGACTGTACTAGACATAGCAGTGACTGTAATATACACCAGTGACTGTGCTACACACACCAGTGATAGTGCATTCCACACCCCAGCCACTCTGAGTAAAGAATCTACCTCAGACATCCCTCCTCTATCTCCCACCATGAACCTTATAGTTATGCCCCCCTAGTAACAGCTACATCCACCTGAGGAAATAGTCTCTGCACTTCAACTCCATCAATCCCCCTCATCATCTCATAAGCCTCTATTAAGTCGCCTCTCATCCTCCTCCATTCTAAAGAGAAAAGCCCCAACTCCCTCAACCTTTCCTCATAATACCTACCCTCCAAACCAGGCAGCATCCTGGTTTGAATTGATGATCCTAGATCATCAGCCATGATCTTATTGAATGGCGGGGCAGGTTCGAAGGGCTGGATGGCCTACTCCTGCTCCTATTTCTTATGTTATGTTCATCCTGGTAAATCTCCTCTGCACTCTCTCCAATGCTTCCACATCCTTCTTAAAATGCGCCCTGTATGCTGGCTCAGAGACAGAGATGCAAGTCAGTACGGACAAATTTTCCATGGCTTGTGACAACTTTGGACTCACCATCAACATTAAAAAGACCGAAGTCACGCACCAGCCTGTTCCTCATGCACCGTACACAGAACCCATAATCACAATCAAAGGGCAGAAACTACAGGCAGTGGACCAGTTCACTTATCTTGGCAGCACCCCCTCCCAAGCAGTGACTATTGATACAGAAGTTAACTGCAGAATGGCAAAGGCAAGTTCTGCTTTCGGTAGACCGTGCTCCACTGTATGGGAACATCGAGGAATCAGCCCAGCAACAAAACTGAAGGTCCACAGTGCCATGGTACTCACTACCCTCCTGTATGCCTGTGAAACGTGAACTGCCTATCGAAGGCATGCAAGACAGCTCGATCATTTCCTTGTCTTCGCAGAATACTACGCATCCGTTGGCAAGACAAAGTACCAGACACTGAAGTTCTCTCCAGAGCAAGTCTACCATCAGTCCACACACTGCTGATGAGAGCACAGGCCCAGTGGACATGTCATGTCATCCGTATGTCAGATGAACTCATACCCAAGCAGCTCCTTTTTGGGGAACTCTCTGCTGGAAGACGCTCGCATGGAGGGCAGAAGAAACATTTCACAGACACACTCAAAGCCTCCCTGAAGTCACTAGACATAGACACGATCACCTGGGAAACGCTGGCACAAAACCACCCTACCTGGCACTGCCTCATCCACAAAAGCTAACAAGCTCACGAAGCAAGATGTATTGCTGAAGCATAACTTAAGCACGAGCTGCGCAAGTCCAGAGCTACCAGCTCAACAACTACAGTGTCCACACATGTCTGCCCAATATGTAAAAAGTCTGACAACACCAGGTTTTAGTCCAACCGATTTATTTGATAATATTCTCACAAGCTTTCGAGGGGGCTGCCTCTTTGTCAGGTGAATGGAGAGTTCTGACCTCAGACAGACAGAGCATATAAAGCACAGACAGTTGCTGATTAGAATGCGAATCCTTACACCTAACCTGCTGTTCAAGTCTTAAAGTGGCTGATAATGTGAGTGGAAGGAGCACTGATCACAGTTTAAAGAGATGTGTATTGTCTCCAGACAGTACAGTAAGTGAGGTTTTGCAAACCCAGGCAAGTCACGGGGGTTACAGATAGTGCGACATGAACCCAAGATCCCTGTTGAGACCGTCCTCATGTGTGCGGAACTTGGCTATCAGTCTCTGTTCAGCGACTCTGCGCTGTCGTGTGTCATGAAGGCCGCCTTGGAGAATGCTTACCCGAAGGTCAGAGGCTGAATGCCCGTGACCGCTGAAGTGTTCGCCAACAGGAAGGGAACAGTCTTGCCTGGTGACTGTCGAGCGATGTTCATTCATCCGTTGTCGTAGCGTCTGCATGGTCTCCCCAATGTACCATGCTTCGGGACATCCTTTCTTGCAACGTATCAGGTAGACAATGTTGGCCGAGTTGCAAGAGTATTTACCATGTACCTGGTGGATGGTATTCTCACGTGTGATGATGGTATCCATGTCGATGATCCGGCATGTCTTGCAGAGGTTGCTGTGGCAGGGTTGTGTGGTATTGTGGTCACTGTTCTCCTGAAGGCTGGGTAGTTTGCTGCGAACAATGGTCTGTTTGAGGTTGTGTGGTTGTCTGAAAGCAAGAAGTGGGGGTGTGGGGATAGCCCTGGCGAGATGTTTGTCTTCATCAATGATATGTTGAAGACTCCGGAGAAGATGTCGTAGCTTCTCCGTCCGGGGAAGTACTGGACGACGAAGGGTACTCTGTCCACTGTGTCCCGTGTTTGCCTTCTGAGGAGATCGGTGCGGTTTATCAGCCACTTTAAGACTTGAACAGCAGGTTAGGTGTAAGGATTCGCATTCTAATCAGCAACTGTCTGTGCTTTATATGCTCTGTCTGTCTGAGGTCAGAACTCTCCATTCACCTGACGAAGAGGCAGCCCCCTCGAAAGCTTGTGAGAATATTATCAAATAAATCGGTTGGACTAAAACCTGGTGTTGTCAGACTTTTTACTGTGTTTACGCCAGTCCAACGCCGGCATACCCACATCATGTCCAATATGTGCCAGGACTTTCCGTGCCCGAACTGGCCAGTTCAGTCATCTTCGGACACACCGCAAGCAGCCTCAAAAAGACTAATGGTGTTGAGGTCCTCATCAATGACGATGGACGAACAACAATAATGTGACCAGAACTACACAAAATATTCCAAATGTGGTCTCACCAAGGTCCAGTATAGTTGTAGCATAACCCCACGGTTCTTAAACTCAATCTCCCTGTTAATAAATACTAACACACTATAAGCCTTCTTCATGGCTCTATCCACTTGAGTGGCAACCTTCAGAGATCTGTGGACATGAACCCCAAAATCTCTGTCTTCCTCCACATTCCTCAGAACCCTGCCATTGACCCTGTAATCTGCATTCAAGTTTGTCCTACCAAAATGAATCACCTCGCACTTATCAGGGTTAAACTCCATCTGCCACTTTTCAGCCCAGCTCTGCATCCTATCAATGTCTCTTTGCAGCCTACAAGAGTCCTCCACCTCATCCACTACTCCACCAATCTTGGTGTCATCATCAAATTTACTAACCCACCCTTCATCCCCCTACTCCAAGTCATTGATAAAAATCACAAATAGCAGAGGACCCAGCACTGATCCCTGTGGTACACCGCTGGTAACCGGCCTCCAGTCTGAAAATTTTCCATCCACCACCACCCTCTGTCTTCTATGAGACAGCCAGTTACTTATCCAATCAGCCAAATTTCCCTCTATCCCACACCTCCTTACTTTCTTCATGAGCCTACCATGGGGAACCTTATCAAACACCTTACCAAACACCTTACTAAAATCCATGTATACGACATCAACTGCTCTACCTTAACCCACATACTTAGTTACCTCCTCAAAGAATTCAATCAAATTTGTGAGGTAAGACTTGCCCTTCACAAATCCATGTTGACTATCCCAGATTAAGTTGCATCTTTCCAATGGTCATAAATCCTATCCCTCAGGACCCTTTCCATTAACTTACCAACCAGCGAAGACTAACTGTCCTGTAATTACCAGGGTCATTCCTATTTCCTTTCTTGAAGAGAGGAACAACATTTGCCACTCTCCAGTCCTCTGGCATAATCCCCATGGACAGTGAGGACCCAAAGATCAAAGCCAAAGGCTATGCAATCTCATCCCTTGCCTCCCAAAGAATCTTACGATATATCTCATCTGGCCCAGGGTACTTTTCTATCCTCAGGTTTTTCAAAATTGCTAATACATCTTCCCTCAGAACGTCTACATCCCCCATCCTATCAGCCTGTATCACACACTTATCCTCAAAACATGGCCTCTCTCCTTGGTAAACTCTGAAAAAAAAAATATTCATTCATCATCTCTTATCTCTTCTGACTCCACGCACAAGTTCCCACTACTATCCTTCATTGACCCTAACCTCACCCTGGTCATTCTTTTATTTCTCACATAAGAATAAAAAGCCTTGGGGTTTTCCTTGATCCAACCCGCCAAAGATTTCTCATGCCCCCTCTCAGCTCTCCTAAGTCCTTTTTTTCAAACTCATTCCTAGCTACCTTGTAACCCTCAAGCGACCCAACTGAACCTTGTTTTCTCATCATCATACACTTCCTTTTTCCTCTTGACAAGACATTCAACCTTCTTTGTGAACCATGGTTCCCTCACTCAGCCATTTCCTCCCTGACTGACAGGGTCATACCTATCAAGGACACGCAGTATTTGTTCCTTGAACAAGCTCCACTTTTCATTTGTGTCCACACCTGACAGTTTCTGTCCCAAACTTAATCTCCCTAATTCTTGCCTAATCACATCATAATCACATCATAATCACCCCTGCCCCAATTATAAACCTTGCCCTGCCGTGTGACCCTAACCTTCTCCATTGCAATAATGAAAGAATTGTGGTCACTATCTCCAAATTGCTCTCTCACAAACAAATCTAACACTTGGCCCGGTTCATTACCCAGTACCAAGTCCAGTGTGGTCCTATCTCTTGTCAGCTTATCCACATATTGTGTCAGGAAACTCTCCTGCACACACTGTACAAAAAGTGTCCCATCCGAACTATTCGACCTATAAAGGTCCCAATCAATATTTGGAAAGTTAAAGTCACCCATGATAACTACCCTGTGACCTCCACACCTATCCATAATCTGCTTTGCCATTTCCTCCTCCACATCTCTATTACTATTTGGGGGCCTGTAGAAAACTCCTAACAATGTGACCGATCCTTTCCTATTTCTAACTTCAGCCCGTATTACCTCAGAAGGCAGATTGCCCTCGAAATGCCTTTCAGCAGCCGTTAAACTATCCTTGATTAACAACGCTACTCCTCCACCTCTTATCCCGCCTTCCCTAGTCTTACTGAAACATCTATACCCCGGAACTGCCAACAACCATTCCTGTTCCTGTTCTAACCATGTCTCCGTAATGGCCACAACATCATAGTCCCAAGTACCAATCCACACTCCAAGTTCACCTACCTTATTCCTGATGCTCCTTGCATTGAAGTAGATACACTTCAACCCACCATACTGTCTGCCTGTACACTCCTGCGACCTTGGTACCTTCCTCAGTACCTCGCAACCCTCAACACTGGCTTCTGGGCTACATCTCATTTTCCCACCCCCCTGACAAATTAGTTTAAACCTCCCCGAAGAGCCAACGCAAAGTTCCCACCCAGGATATTAGTGCCCCTCTGGTTCAGGAGCGAACCATCCTGTTTGTACAGGTCCCACCTTCCCCAGAATGTGCTCCAATTATCCATGTCGCTGAAACCCTCCCTCCTACACCATCCCTGCAGCCACACGTTAATCTGCACTCTCTCCCTGTTCCTCAACTCATCAGCACACGACACCTGCAACAAACCAGAGGTGACAACATGCTTTGTCCTGGCTCTCAGCTTCCACACCCAATATGTGTGTTATTCTTTGTGTGTCTGTCTTTAAAAGATTTAGCTCACCCCTTGCTGGTTTCCAAAGGAGATGTAATAGAGTCTTCTGCTGCAGCGAAGAATCTTCAATCTCTGCCTTCAGATTCCATGTCTTTCTTTGGAACTTTTTCTTGGTGATTTTTCTTTTGTATCAGTACTTCTATAAGCTTCTTTTCAGGTCAGGCTGTTTTGTTGAGGTTCTTTTCAGTCATAGTCATCGAGATATACAGCACAGAAACAGGCCCTTTGGTCCAATCTGCCCTTGCCGACCAGGGTTCCTAAACTGCACTACTCCTATTTGTGTTTGGCCCATATCCCTCTAAACCTTTCCCATCCGTGAACCTGTCCAAATGTCTTTTAAATGTGTTAATTGTACCTGTCTCTAGCACCTCCTCTGGCAGCTCATTCCATACGTGCACCATCCTCTGTGTGAAAAGTTGCCTCTCGGCTCCCTTTTAAATCTTTCCCCTCTCACCTTAAACCTATGCCTTCTCAGTTTGGACTCCCCTATCCTGGGGAAAAGAGCTTGGCTATTCACCTTTTTTATGCCCCTCCTGATTTTATAAACCTCTATAAGGTCACCCCTCATTCTCCTACACTCCAGGGAGGAAAGTCCCACCTATCCAGCCTCTTCTTATAGTTCAAACCTTCCAATCCCGGTAACATCCTTGTAAATCTTTCCTGGCCCCCTTTCCAGTTTAATAACATCCTTCCTGTAGCAGGGCAGCTGGAATTGTACACAGTGCTCTAAATGTCTTGAACAGTTGTAACAGAACGTCCCAATTTCTGTACTCAGTGCTCTGACCGATAAAGGCAAGTGTGTCAAACGCCTTCACCCACCCTGTCTGTCTGTGATGACACATTCAAGGAAAAATGTACTTGCACCCCGAGTTCTCTCTGTTTGACAACACTCCCTAGGGCCCTAGCATTAATTGTGTAAATCTTGCCCTCGTTCATCTTTACAAAATGTCAGTCTTCCAACATTTTAGCTTTCTCTATATTTTCTGCAGTGTTTTAGATTTTTCCACAAACTCTCACCATACTGGAGTTTTTTTTACTCATTTATAGGACGTGGGGATCACTGGCTGGGCCAGCATTTATTGCCCATCCCTAGTTGCCCTTGGAGGGCAGTTGAGAGTCACCCACATCGCTGTGGATTTGAAGTCAGACCACGTAAGGACAGCAGATTTCCTTTCCTAAAGGACATTAGTGAACCAGATGGGTTTTTCCAACAATCGACAATGGTTTCATGGTCATCAGTAGATTCTCAATTCCAGATTTATTTTATTGAATTCAAATTCCACCATCTGCCATGGATTTGACCCCGGGTCCCAGAACATTAGCTGAGTTTCTGGATTAATAGCCTAGCGATGATATCACTAAAAAGCAATAGGCCTGAGGATTGGGAGCAGTTTAAAATTCAGCAAGGGATTGATTAAGAAGGGAAAATGAAGAATAAAAGTAAGCTGGTGGTGAACATAAAAACTGACTAAAAGTTTCTATAGGTATGTAGAGAAAAAGATTGTCAAAAATGAATGTAGGCCTTTTACAATCAGAAACAAGAGAATATGTAATGGGGAATAAAGAAATAGCTGAGGAATTAAATTCATTCTTTGCTTCAGTCTTCACAAAAGAAGACATGAATAATGTACCAGAAGGTCTAGTGGAAACATGTTTCAGTGAGGAGCTGAAGGAAATCAGCATTAGCAGAGAAATGACTCTGGGGAAATTGATGGGATTGAAGGTAAATCTCCAGGTCCTGGTCATCTTCATCCCACAGTGTTTAAGGAAGTGGCCCTGGAAATAATAGATCCAAAATTCTTTGGACTCTGGACTGGTTCCTACAGATTGGAGGGTGGCTATGTAAACCCATTATTCAAAAAGGGAGGTAGAGAGAAAACAGGGAACTATAAACCAGTGAGCCGAACGTTGGTACTGGGGAAGTTGCTCCATTATCAAGGATTTCATAGTTGAGCATTTGGAAGGCAGTGGGATAATCAGATAAAGTCAACATGGATTTACAAAAGGGAAATCACGCTTGATGAATCTATTGGAATTCTTTGAGGTTATAATTAGTAGAGTTGACCGAGGAGAACCAGTGGATGTGGTTTATTTAGACTTTCAGAAGGCTTTTGATAAGGTCTCACATAACAGATTACCATGTAAAGTTAAAGCACATGGGATTAGAGATAATGTCTTGAGATGGTTAGAAAGCTAGTTAGCAGATAGAAGCAAACAGTTGGCATAAATGGGTCTTTTCTGATCAGCAGTCAGTGACTGGTGGGGTTCTGCGCTGGGACCCCAACTGTTCAAATCACATGATTTGGAAAAGGGAGCTAAATGTATTATCATCAAATTTTCAGCTGATACAAAGTTGGGTGGGAGGGTGAGCTGTGAGGAGGATGTGGAGATGCTTCAGTGTGATTTCAGGCTGAGTGTGTGGGTAACTGCATGGCAGATGCAGTATAATGTGGAGAAATGAGAGGTTATCCACTTTGATAGCAATAATAGGAAGACAGATTATTACTTGAATGGGAGTAAATTGAGAGAGGCAGATACTCAGCGAGACCTTGGAGTCCTCGTGCATCAGTCGCTGAAAGTAAGCGTACGGGTACAGCAGGCAGTAAAGAAGGCAAATGGTATGTTAGCCTTCATAGTGAGAGGATTTGAGTATAGGGATAGGGATGTTTTACTGCAATTGTACAAGGTGTTGGTGAGGCCACACCTGGAGCACTTTGTGCAGTTTTGGTGTCCTTATCTGAGGAAGGATGTCCTTGCTATAGAGGGAGCACAGTGAAGGTTTACCAGGCTGATTCCTGGGATGGGGGTCTGTCACATGAGGAGAGACTGAGTCGGTTAGGATTATATTCACTGGAGTTTAGAAGAGGGGATCTGATAGAAACTTATAAAATTCTAACAGGGTTAGACAGGGTAGATTCAGAAGGAATGTTCCCGATGGTGGGGAGTCTCCAGAACCAGGGGTCATAGTTTGAGGATAAGGGGTAAACCTTTTGGAACTGAGGTGAGGAGAAAGTTCTTCACCCAGAGGGTGGGGAATGTGTGGAATTCACTCCCACAGAAAGGAGTTGAGGCTAAAATGCTGTCTGATTTCAAGAAGAAATTAGATATCGCTCTTGGGGCTAAAGAGATCGAGGGATATGGAGGAAAGGAGAATCAGGATATTGAATTTGACGATCAACCATGATCAAGATGAATGGGAGAGCAGGCTTGAAGGGCCAAATGGCCTACCCCTGTTTCTAGTTTCTATTCTAGCAAATTTGTTCCTAACTCAGCTACATTAGTGAAACCATTACATAATTTACTGTAGAACAGTACAGGCCCTTCGGCCCTCGATGTTGTGCCAAGCCACGTCCAATCCAAGATCAAGCTGTCCCACTCCCTATCATTCTGGAAGTGCTCCATGTGCCTATCCAATAACAGCTTGAAAGTTCCTAAAGTGTCCGACTCCACTATCACAGCAGGCAGTGTATTCCACACCCCAACCACTCTCTGAGTAAAGAATCTACCTCGGACATCCCTCCTATATCTCCCACCATGAACCTTATAGTTATGCCCCCTAGTAACAGCTACATCTGCCCGAGGAAATAGTCTCTGCACGTCCACTCTATCAATCCCCCTCATCAACTTATAAACCTCTAATAATTCGCCTCTCATCCTCCTCCGCTCCAAAGAGAAAAGCCCCAGTTCCCTCAACCTTTCCTCATAAGACCTACCCTCCAAACCAGGCAGCATCCTGGTAAATCTCCTCTGCACTCTCTCCAATGCTTCCACATTCTCCTTATAGTGAGGTGACCAGAACTGCACACAATATTCCAAATGTGGTCTCACCAAGGTCTGGTTTGGTTGCAGCATGACCCCACATCTCTTAAACTCAAACCCCCTGTTAATAAACACTAACACACTATAAGCCTTCTTCACGGCTCTATCCACTTGAGTGTAACTTTCACAGTCATGGGACAGCCCAATGTGTGAGAAAGCACACAAGGATGTCAAAGATCCTTTGCAGAAATCTGAAGTATTCTAATTTTAATCTAAAACTGCCATTTTTGGTTGCTTGCAACATTTCTGTGATCCCTGCCTCTCCCCCTTCACCCCCATCAAGCCCCCACCCCCAGCCCCAGCCAGAGCCCACACCCCCAGCCCCAATCCGACACCCACCCCCAGCTGTGCACTGAGCGGGGCTTCCCAGCCCAGTACCAGGGACTGATCCTTCTACTGTGCACAGCAAGATCCAAAGGAAATCAATGTGATCATGAGCAGATAACACTTTGGTCTGATTAAAAGGAGCAGTTGATTGAGTTGGCCCTGGTTGATGCATTCACCATTCTCTCTCTGAGACTGTGACAGATAATGAATGTTGAAGATGTTTCTGTGAAGATACAGCAGAGAGCTGGAGCGCTGCACTGGTGAAACTGGAACAGTGTGAGGCTCTCAGGAGTGTACAACTGAATGAAGTGCTTCTTTTGTCAAATGTCCCTTTAGAAATCACATTCACAGCACAATCCTATCAGAGGCCGAGCCCAGAGGGAGCAGGAGAAATACGTTCAAAACAGAGTCTGATTTAACAGAGAGTGATAATCAGGTCTAATTCCTTCTGGTTAATTATTCCAGAGATTTGGAGATAAAAATCTCATTAATAAACTCGCAATAACACAACAGATCCAGAATTACGAACAATATCCCTCGAACTAGCAATAGGCACTGATTCGAAACAGGGTCAGGATGTGAGGTATGTTTGATGAATGGCAGATAGAGTTTAATTTAGATAAATGCGAGGTGATGCATTTTGGTAGATTGAACCAGGGCAGGACTTACTCAGTTAATGGTAGAGCGTTGGGGAGAGTTACAGAACAAAGAGATCTAGGGATACATGTTCATAGCTCATTGAAAGTGGAGTCACAGGTGGACACGATGGTTTCATTGGTCAGATCATTGAATACAGGAGTTGGGACGTCTTGTTGAAGTTGTACAAGACATTGGTAAGGCCACACTTGGAATACTGTGGGCAGTTCTGGTCACTCTATTATAGAAAGGACATTATTAAACTAGAAAGAGTGTCAAAAAGATTTACGAGGATGCTATCGGGACTTGATGGATTGAGTTATAAGGAGAGGCTGGATAGACTGGGACTTTTTTCTCTGGAGCGTAGGAGGCTGAGGGGTGATCTTATAGAGGTCTGTAAAATAATGAGAGGAACAGATCAGCTAGATAGTCAATATCTTTTCCCAAAGGTAGGGCAATCTAAAACTCGAGGGCATAGGTTTAAGGTGAGAGGGGGGAAATACAAAAGTGTCCAGAGGGGCAATTTTTTCACGCAGAGGGTGGTGAGTGTCTGGAACAAGCTGCCAGAGGTAGTAGCAGAGATGGGTACAATTTTGTTTTTTAAAAGCATTTAGATAGTTACATGGGTAAGATGGGTATAGAGGGCTATGGGCCAAACACAGGCAATTGGGATGAGCCGATGGTTAAAAAAAGGGGTGGCATGGACAAGTTTACAGCCTGTTTCCATGCTGTAAACCTCGATGACTCTATGACCAGGAGGCAATGTGGATCAGTGAGTACAGGGGGTGGAGTGGAGGAGGGAATTGTCCCCATCAAACACTCCCAGGATACAGGAATAACATCCCTCTTTGTCCCCAGCAGCATGCACTCACACAGTGAGAGGCTGCTCTGTGTGAGGTGACAGTGGGTGAGTCTGGGAGGGAATGGAGGAACTGAAAGGCTCAACAGTTGGGTGGATTATTTGGAGGTTGGGCTGTATCCTGTCAATCTCTCCCTATTTGCAGTGCTGGGTGTAATATGAATACAAAATATATTTAAATTAAGGCACATTCCAGTAATTCATGTCCAGGCATGTTTCAGCAAAAGATGTTTCCACTGACACAACCTGCCAGACACCAGGTTACTGACTGTAATTTCCGTACTCTTCGTCAATATCTCTCCCTTCCATTTCCCACTAAATTCAGAGACCACAATTTACTCAAAACCTTACAGCAGCAATACAACTAACAACATGGCTAAAAGGACACAGTTCCCCATCAAACACTCCCAGGACAGGTTCAGCATCGGGTTAGATACAGAATAAAGCTCCCTCTACACTGTCCCCATCAAACACTCCCAGGACAGGTACAGCACGGGGTTAGATACAGAGTAAAGCTCCCTCTATACTGTCCCCATCTAACACTCCCAGGACAGGTACAGCACGGGGTTAGATACAGAGTAAAGCTCCCTCTACACTGTCCCCATCAAACACTCCCAGGACAGGTACAGCACGGGGTTAGATACAGAGTAAAGCTCCCTCTACACTGTCCGTATCAAACACTCCCAGGACAGGTACAGCACGGGGTTAGATACAGAGTAAAGCTCCCTCTACACTGTCCCCATCTAACACTCCCAGGACAGGTACAGCACGGGGTTAGATACAGAGTAAAGCTCCCTCTACACTGTCCCCATCAAACAGTCCCAGGACAGATACAGCACGGGGTTAGATACAGAGTAAAACTTCCTCTACACTGTCCCCATCAAACACTCCCAGGACAGGTACAGCATGGGGTTAGATACAGAGTAAAACTCCCTCTACACTGTCCCCCATCAAACACTCCCAGGATAGGTACAGCATGGGGTTAGATACAACCCCAGTCCACCCAATCTCCCTCATAGCTAATACCCTCCATACCACGGATGTCAAGCTCACCGGCCTATAATTACCCAGGTTATCCCTGATCCCCTTTTTAAATAATGGGACCACATTTGCTATCCTCCAATTCTCTGGGACCTTACCTGTGTCCAGTGAAGAGACAAAGATTTCTGTCAGAGGCCGAGCAATTTCATCTCTTGTCTCCCTGAGCAGTCTAGGATAGATGCCATCAGGCCCTGGGGATTTGTCAGTTTTAATGTTTCCTAAAAAACCTAACACTTCCTCCCTTGTAATGGAGATTTTCTCTAACAGGTCATAAGAACATAAGAACATAAGAAATAGGAGCAGGAGTAGGCCATCTGGCCCTTCGAGCCTGCCCCGCCATTCAATAAGATCATGGCTGATCTGTCGTGGCTCAGCTCCACCTTCCCGCCCTCTCCCCATAACCCTTAATCCCTTCTCTTATCAAAAACCCATCAACCCGTTTCTTAAAAATATTTAGCGAGGCAGCCTCCACCACTTCAACGGGCAGAGAATTCCTTCCCTCTGAGACACTCCCAGTCAACACGACCCTCTCCTTTCTGAATACTGATGCAAAGTATTCATTTAGGATCTCCTCTACTTCTTTGGGCTCTAAGCATGATTCCCCTCTTTTGTTCCTGAGAGGTCGAATTTTTTCTCTGACAACTCTTTTGTTCCTAATGCATGAATAAAATGCCTTAGGACTCTCCTTAATCCTGTCCGCCAAGGACACTTCATGATCCCTTTTTGCCCTTCTAACTCTCCATTTGAGTTCTTTCCTACTCTCTCTGTATTCCTCCAGTGCTCCATCTGTTTTTAGCTGCCTGGACCTAACGTACGCCTCTCTTTTCTTTTGATCAGATCCTCAATTTCCCTGGTTATCCATGGATCTCGAATCCTACCTTTCCTATCCTTCCTTTTTATAGGCACATGCTTGTCCTGCAGCCCCATCAACTGTTCCTTAAAAGACTCCCACATGCTAGATGTGGATTTACCCTCGAACAGCCTCTCCCAATCAACAGTCACCAAATCCTGCCTAATTCAGCTATAGTTAGCCTTCCCCCAATTCAGTACCTTATCATAGGACAACACTCATCCTTTCCCATTACTATCCTAAAGTTTACTGAACTGTGGTCACTATTTGCCACATGTTCCCCTACTGAAACTTTGATGACTTGACCAGGCTCATTCCCCAGTATTAGGTCCAGTGTAGCCCACACTCTAGTTGGACTATATACATATTGTTCCAAAGAACCTTGCTGTACGCATTTTACAAATTCCTCCCCATCCAGACCCCCAGCCCTAAGCACTTTCCAGTCTATACCAGGGAAATTAAAGTCTCCCACCACAACAACCCTATTTTTTCTGCACCTATCCAGAATCTCCTTACATATCCGTTCCTCCACTTCCTGTGGTCTGTTGGGAGGCCTGTAGTACACCCCAAGCATTGCGATTGTGCCCTTCCTGTTTCTGAATTCCACCCACAGTGACTCATTACATGACCCTTCTAAATTGTCCACCCTCTGCACCGCTGTAATATGCTCCCTAACCAGTATTGCTACTCCCCACCTCTTTTAGCCTCCCCACCTCTGTCTTGCCTAAAACACTTATACCCTGGAATATTCAGCTGCCAGTCCTGTCCTTTTAACCAAGTCTCCATCACTGCAACCACTTCCAAATTCTGCGTAAGCATTAAAGCCCCAAGTTCATTTGTCTTACCCGTTAAGCTCCTTGCATTGAAGCAGATGCACTCCAGACCTCCAGGCCCACTGAGGTCATCCTCCTCAGAATTGCTTTTCTTCTTTGATAGCCTTGTCCTGGCTCCAAGCTCGACCCGAGCCTCAGTGCTTACTGACTTACTGTTTTGATCCCCACTCCCCTGCCACGCTCATTTACACAGGGTTAGATACAGAGTAAAGCTCCCTCAACACTGTCCCCATCAAACACTCCTTTGTTTCGATTCTCCCTCTGGCAGTAATAGGGAATTTGATAAACACATGAAATATTTGCAGGTGTTTGGAAGGGACAGAGGAGTGAATTACTTGCTCTTAATGAGAGGTAGCACATATTTAACAGGCTGAATGGCCTCAGTCTCTGCTATAATTTTCAGATTCCTGTTAAGATCGAGTTCAGCATCTGGAAGATGCAATCTGTCATTCACTCAATCAGGTTGCCAGTGATAAAGTGGGCATTCAAATCCTTGTTGATGTCTTGACCCATTTCCTCAAATCCAGCCCTCCCTGATCTCTGGGATTTGGCTGTTCCTTCACTTGAGCTCTCTTCTGCTGACTGGTCTGAGCTTGCAGCCAGTGCTGTCCTCCAAGCCCCCCCACCCCACACTAGCTGCTGATCAAGCAGCATCTCCATGTGGAAATTCTCATCCTTCTTTTCAAACTCCTCCATGCCTCATCCTTCCCGAACTCTGGAATCTCCTGAAGGCCCACGACCTCTCAAAGATCTGCACCACTCCAATTCTGGCTCATTGTTAACTGGTTCACATTGGTGATCTGGGGGCAAGGTTGAGGAATGCCATTCCCACACCAACTCCCATCTCTACCTCACTCTCAAAGCAACACAAAATTAGGAGCAAGAGTAGATCATTCGGCCCATCTAATACACACATTCAATACAATCATGGCTAATCTTGGACTTCAATAATTTAACAGAGAGGTTGGATAGGCTTGGGTTGTTTTCTCTGGAGCAGAGAAGACTGAGGGGTGACCTGATCGAGGTGTTCAAGATTCTGAGGGACATGGACAGAGTGGATAAGGAGCAGCTGTTCCCCTTAGTTGAAGGGTCAGTTGCGAGGGGACACATTAAAAGTGAGGGGCGGGAAGTTTAGGGGGGATTTGAGGAAAAGCCTTTTAACCCAGAGGGTGGTGAGGGTCTGGAATGTGCTGTCAGGGAGGGTGGTAGAGGCGGGATGTCTCACATCCTTTAAAAAGTATCTGGATGAGCACTTGGCACATCATAACATTCAAAGCTATGTGTCAGGTGCTGGCGAGTGGGATTAGGTGGGCAAGTCAGGGCATTTCCTATGTCGGCTGAAGGGTCTCTTCTACACAGTAGGATTCTGTGATTCTGCACTCCATTTTCCTGTCCACTTCCATTATCCCATAAAATCTGTCTACCCCAGCCTTAAATGTACTCAACCCTCAGGGGCAGAGAGCCCCAAAGATTCACAGCCCTCAGAATGAAGGATGTGGAGGCTTTGGAGAGGGTACAGAAAAGATTTAAGAACATAAGAAATAGGAGCAGGAGTAGGCCATCTGGCCCTTCGAGCCTGCCCCGCCATTCAATAAGATCATGGCTGATCTGTCGTGGCTCAGTTCCACATTCCCGCCCTCTCCCCATAACCCTTAATCCCCTCTCTTATCAAAAACCCATCAACCCGCATATTAAAAATATTTAGCGAGGCAGCCTCCACCACTTCAACGGGCAGAGAATTCCAGAGATTCACCACCCTTTGAGTGAAGAAGTTCCTCCTCAACTCCGTTCTAAACCGCTCCCCCTTTATCTTGAGGCTGTGCCCCCTAGTCCTACTGTCCTTTCTGAGCGGGAAGAGTCTCTCCACCTCTATCCTATCCATCCCATTCATCATCTTATACGTCTCAATGAGATCTCCCCTCATTCTTCTAAACTCTAACGAGTACAAGCCCAGTTTATTCAGCCTCTCCTCATAGCTCAACCCCCTCAACTCCGGCATCAGCCTAGTAAACCTCCTGTGCACTCCCTCCAAGTCCAAAATATCCTTGCGTAAGTACGGCGACCAAAACTGCACACAGTACTCCAGCTACTGCCTCACCAATGCCCTATACAGCTGCAGCAAGACCTCCCTACTTTTATATTCAATCCCCCTCGCTATGAAGGCCAGCATCCCATTCTCCTTCCTGACCACCTGCTGCTGGGTTTTTGTGACTCATGCACAAGGACCCTGAGGTCCCTCTGCACCGTCGCCTGCTGCAATTTTTTGCCACGTAAGTAATAGTCCTTCCTACCATTATTCCTACCAAAGTGGAACACCTCGCACTTGCCAACATTAAATTCCATTTGCCAGTTTCTGGCCCATTCGCCCAGCCTATCTAGATCCTTCTGTAGACTCTTCACACCCTCTGCGCAATTTGCCGTTCCTCCAATCTTGGTGTCATCAGCAAATTTCAACACCATACTCTCGGTTCCCTCCTCCAGATCATCTATATAAATGGTAAAAACCTGAGGCCCCAGCACCGACCCCTGGGGCACTCCACTAGTCACCAACCGCCAATCCGAATAGCACCCATTGACCCCCACTCTCTGCCTCCTATTTGACAACCAGTCCTCTATCCACGCTAACACCCTACCCCCAACTCCAAGTCCCCTGACCTTCTGCAATAACCTTTTGTGAGGTACCTTGTCAAACGCCTTCTGAAAATCATGAGAGACCACATCCACCGGCTCTCCTCTATCCACCGCCCTAGACACATCCTCATAGAACTCCAGTAAATTTGTCAGACACGACTTCCCCTTAACAAAACCGTGCTGCGTCTGCTCTATCAAGCAATTCCCCTCACGATGCCTCGCTATTTCCTCCTTGATGACGGATTCTAACATTTTACCTACCACAAACGTTAAACTAACCGGCCTATAATTCCCTGCCTTTTGCCTGGCACCCTTCTTAAACAACGGCGTAACATTAGCCACTTTCTAATCTTGTGGCACTTCCCCGGAATCCAGCGACGTTTGGAAAATAACCACCAAGGCATCCCCTATCACCTCCGCCATTTCTTTCAGAACCCTCGGATGCATTCCATCCGGTCCTGGGGACTTGTCCACAATCAGCCCCTTCCAGTCTGTCGAGCACTGCCTCTCCAGTAACAGTAATGTCATTGAGACCCTCCAGTCCTACCACCTTTCGATCTCTAACATCCGGCAAATTATTTACGTCCTCCTCCATGAAGACCGAAACAAAAAAGTTATTTAAGACCTCAGCCATTTCCCCATCCCCTATCACTAAGTCCCCCTTCTCATCCTCTAAGGGGCCAACGTTCACCCTAGCCAGCCTCTTCCTTTTTATATACTTATAAAAACTCTTGCTATCGTTTTTTATATTAAGCACTAGCCCAGCTTCATAGTTTCTCCTACCCTTCTTTATCAACTTCTTTGTCAATCTTTGTTGACATTTAAACCTCTCCCAATCCTCTTCCCGCCCACTACTCTTAGCTACTCTAAACGCCTCCGCTTTTAATTTAACACTTTCCTTCATCTCCTTCATTATCCATGGCTTATTACCTCTCCTCCTACGGTCCTTTTTAACCATCGGAATAAATTTCTGCTGAGCACCAAGAAAGATCTCCTTAAAGATCCTCCACTGCTCTTCAGCAGACCTACCTTCCAACGTGCTCCCCCAGTCCACATTCACCAATTCCTCTCTCATCCTACCATACTCCCCTCTGTTCAAACAAAGGACGCGTGTCCGGGAACCCACTTTCTCCTCCTCCATCTGCACCAGAAACTCCACCATACAATGATCACTCTCCCCAAGAGGATCCTTCACCGCAAGGTCCCTAATTCTACCCGCCTCAATACATAACACCAGATCCAAGATAGCTCGCTCCCTCGTCGGCTCCAACACACACTGTTCAAGGAAATTATCCCGGCAGCATTCCAAGAACTCCTCCTCGAGCCCACCACGTCCAACATGGGTCGATCAATCAATATGCAGATTGAAATCCCACATAATTACGGCCGTCCCATTCCTGCACGCCGCACTTATTTACATGTTAACAGCCCGCCCCACCTACAGATCATTATTCGGGGGCCTATAGACTTACCTGAATGTTGCCTGGTATTGAAGGCATTAGCTATGAGGAGAGGTTGGAGAAACTTGGTTTGTTCTCACTGGAATGACGGAGGTTGAGGGGAGACCTGATAGAAGTCTACAAGATTATGAGAGGCACGGACAGAGTGGATAGTCAGAAGCTTTTTCCCAGGGTGGAAGAGTCAATTACTAGGGGGCACAGGTTTAAGGTGCGAGGGGAAAGGTTTATAGGAGATGTATGAGAGCAGATTTTTTACACAGACAGTGGCGTGTGCCTTGAACTCATAAACAGGGGAGGTAGTGGAAGCAGATACGATAGTGACTTTTAAGAGGCATCTTAACAAATACATGAATAAGACAGGAATAGAGGGATATGGTCCCCAGAAGGGTAGGGGTTTTAGTTCAGTCGGGCAGCATGGTTGGTTCAGGCTTGGAGGGCCGAAAGGCCTGTTCCTGTGCTGGAATTTTCTTTGCTCTTTGCAGAACTTTTTCCTTATCTCAGTCTGAAATGATCAGTCCCTTACCCTGAGGCTATGGCCCCTCAAGCATTCCTCTCATGAATTGCTCCCTCTCTGCTGTGCTCCCAAGTAAAAAGTCTGACAACACCAGGTTTTAGTCCAACCGATTTATTTGATAATATTCTCACAAGCTTTCGAGGGGGCTGCCTCTTCGTCAGGTGAATGGAGAGTTCTGGCCTCAGACAGAGCATATAAAGCACAGACAGTTGCTGATTAGAATGCGAATCCTTACACCTAACCTGCTGTTCAAGACCTAAAGTGGCTGATAATGTGAGTGGAAGGAGCACTGATCACAGTTTAAAGAGATGTGTATTGTCTCCAGACAGGACAGTAAGTGAGGTTTTGCAAACCCAGGCAAGTCACGGGGGTTACAGATAGTGCGACATGAACCCAAGATCCCTGTTGAGACCGAGCTCATGTGTGTGGAACTTGGTTATCAGTCTCTGTTCAGCGACTCTGCGCTGTCGTGTGTCGTGAAGGCCACCTTGGAGAATGCTTACCCGAAGGTCAGAGGCTGAATGCCCATGACCACTGAAGTGTTCGCCAACAGGAAGGGAACAGTCTTGCCTGGTGATTGTCGAGCGATGTTCATTCATTCCGTTGTCGTAGCGTTTGCATGGTCTCCCCAATGTACCATGCTTCGGGACATCCTTTCTTACAACGTATCAGGTAGACAATGTTGGCCGAGTTGCAAGAGTATTTACCATGTACCTGGTGGATGGTATTCTCACGTGTGATGATGGTATCCATGTCGATGATCCGGCATGTCTTGCAGAGGTTGCTGTGGCAGGGTTGTGTGGTATTGTGGTCACTGTTCTCCTAAAGGCTGGGTAGTTTGCTGCGAACAATGGTCTGTTTGAGGTTGTGTGATTGTCTGAAGGCAAGAAGTGGGGGTGTGGGGATAGCCCTGGCGAGATGCTCGTCTTCATTCAACATATCACATTATCAGCCACTTTAAGACTTGAACAGCAGGTTAGGTGTAAGGATTCGCATTCTAATCAGCAATCTCTAAACTGTCTGTGCTTTATATGCTCTGTCTGAGGCCAGAACTCTCCATTCACCTGACAAAGGGGCTAACCCCGAAAGCTTGCTTGCTTGTGAGAATATTATCAAATAAATCGGTTGGACTAAAACCTGGTGTTGTCAGACTTTTTACTGTGTTTACGCCAGTCCAACGCCGGCATACCCACATCGTGCTCCCAAGGAACAATGTCTGTGAAGTTGGCTGCAAAGCTGGTGGATTGTAGCTCTCTTCCTGTTGATGTCAGTGTGTGTGTGTGTGTGCGCGAGCGTCAGAGAGTCACTGTGTATATGTGAGAGTATGCGTGTGTGTGAATGTGTGAGAGTGTGTGTGTGAGTCAGTGAGTGTGTGTGTGTGAGACTGAGAGTGTGTGTGTGAGACTGAGAGTGTGTGTATGTAAGTGTGCACTTGTGTGCAAGTGTGTGTGTTTGAGTTAGTGTGTGTGTGTGTGTATTGTGAATGTGTGTGTGTGAGTGAATGAGAATGTGTGAGAGTGAGTGGGAGTGTGTGTGTGTCTGTATGAGCAGGTACGTGAGAGTGAGAGGGAGTGTGTGTGTGAATGACTGTGAGAGGTAGCGTGTGTGTGAGTGTGTGTGTGAGGGTGTATGTATGAGTGAGTGAGTGTGACTGAGTGTGTGAGTGCGTGACTGAGTGTGTGTGAGTGTGAGAGTGTGTGTGTGAGAGTGTGTGTGTGAGAGTGTGAGAGAGAAAGACTGTGTGTGAGTGAGTGAGAGAGTGTGGGTGAGTGAGTGAGAGAGTGTGGGTGAGTGAGAGAGTGTGGGTGAGTGAGAGAGTGTGGGTGAATGAGAGAGAGAGTGTGGGTGAGTGAGAGAGAGAGTGTGGGTGAGTGAGTGAGAGAGTGTGGGTGAGTGAGTGAGAGTGTGGGTGAGTGAGTGAGAGAGTGTGGGTGAGTGAGTGAGAGAGTGTGGGTGAGTGAGTGAGAGAGTGTGGGTGAGTGAGAGAGTGTGGGTGAGTGAGTGAGAGAGTGTGGGTGAGTGAGTGAGAGAGTGTGGGTGAGTGAGTGAGAGTGTGGGTGAGTGAGTGAGAGAGTGTGGGTGAGTGAGTGAGAGAGTGTGGGTGAGTGAGTGAGAGAGTGTGGGTGAGTGAGAGAGTGTGGGTGAGTGAGTGAGAGAGTGTGGGTGAGTGAGTGAGAGAGTGTGGGTGAGTGAGTGAGAGAGTGTGGGTGAGTGAGAGAGTGTGTGTGGGTGAGTGAGTGAGAGTGTGTGTGAGTGAGTGAGAGAGTGTGTGTGAGTGAGTGAGAGAGTGTGGGTGAGTGAGTGAGAGAGTGTGGGTGAGTGAGTGAGAGAGTGTGGGTGAGTGAGTGAGAGAGTGTGGGTGAGTGAGTGAGAGAGTGTGGGTGAGTGAGTGAGAGAGTGTGGGTGAGTGAGTGAGAGAGTGTGGGTGAGTGAGTGAGAGAGTGTGGGTGAGTGAGTGAGAGAGTGTGGGTGAGTGAGTGAGAGAGTGTGGGTGAGTGAGTGAGAGAGTGTGGGTGAGTGAGTGAGAGAGTGTGGGTGAGTGAATGAGAGAGTGTGGGTGAGTGAGTGAGAGAGTGTGGGTGAGTGAGTGTGGGTGAGTGAGTGAGAGTGTGTGGGTGGGTGAGTGAGTGAGTGAGTGAGTGAGTGAGTGAGTGAGTGAGTGAGTGAGTGAGTGAGTGAGTGTGGGTGAGTGAGTGTGGGTGAGTGAGTGTGGGTGAGTGAGTGTGGGTGAGTGAGTGTGGGTGAGTGAGTGTGGGTGAATGAGTGTGGGTGAGTGAGTGTGGGTGAGTGAGAGAGTGTGGGTGAGTGAGAGAGTGTGGGTGAGTGAGAGAGTGTGGGTGAGTGAGAGAGTGTGGGTGAGTGAGAGAGTGTGGGTGAGTGAGAGAGTGTGGGTGAGTGAGAGTGTGTGGGTGAGTGAGA
This sequence comes from Prionace glauca, assembly GCA_037974335.1. Taxonomy (NCBI): domain Eukaryota; kingdom Metazoa; phylum Chordata; class Chondrichthyes; order Carcharhiniformes; family Carcharhinidae; genus Prionace; species Prionace glauca. The sequence goes on along the minus strand of CM075733.1, from coordinate 2,028,175 downwards.
GAGTGTGGGTGAGTGAGAGAGTGTGGGTGAGTGTGTCACTGTGAGTGTGTATGTGAGTGTAAGTGTGAATGTGTGTGAGTGAAGGTATGTGTGTGTATGCGCATGTCACTATGGGTGTGTGTGTGTATTAGTGTGAATGTGTGAGAGTGAATGTGAGAGTGAGTGAGTGAGAGAGCGAGTGAGAGAGCGAGCGAGCGTGTGTGTGTGAAGGATAGGTGTGTCTGCACAGGTTTGTACCAGAGCTGTGAGTTGGATAGTGAGTGGTGGGTCTGAACACCAGCAGCCTGGACACTGGGTGCAGATACTAGCTGTAACTGAGGCTGCACACTGGTCAGTGGACACAGACACTGGCTGTAACTGAGGCTGGACACTGGTCAGTGGACATAGACACTGGCTGTAACTGAGGCTGGACACTGGTCAGTGGACATAGACACTGGCTGTAACTGAGGCTGGACACTGGTCAGTGGACACAGACACTGGCTGTAACTGAGGCTGGACACTGGTCAGTGGACACAGACACGAGCTGTAACTGAGGCTGGACACTGGTCAGTGGACATAGACACTGGCTGTAACTGAGGCTGGACACTGGTCAGTGGACACAGACACGAGCTGTAACTGAGGCTGGACACTGGTCAGTGGACATAGACACTGGCTGTAACTGAGGCTGGACACTGGTCAGTGGACACAGACACGAGCTGTAACTGAGGCTGGACACTGGTCAGTGGACACAGACACTGGCTGTAACTGAGGGTGGAGATTGGGAATTTCTGGCCTTTTGAATTGTTAGCTCAGAGCTCCCCCTGCAGCCCAGGGGTAGAGGGGCCGTTCCGGCCTCTGTCTGAGATCTCTCTCTCTGGGGCTGGACACTGCACCAAACCAGCCAGAGCCTGAACATTTCTGTTCAACCAGCATTGCAATTCAGCTCACAGCACCAGCCCCACAAAGCACATCCTGAGCCAAGGCAGATGCTGAGAGACTGATTCACAGCAACAAGCCCCCAAACAGGGGGTTGTCAGCCCTCCCCACACTGAGTAGCAATGGTCAGTGACCTCTCGCCCCTCCCCGCACTTAGAGACACATTGATGTAGATCAGTTCCCATTCACATCCTGGCAATCGATATTCCTCAATCCTCTGTCCCCCCGACACATGGCTAAACCCACTCCCAGCTGCAGCACTATCAATGGCTCCCAGCAATTTAACAAATCTTCCACACAGGCCATTCGGCCCATTGTCTCAGAACTGGCTCTTTGAAAGAATTATTCAATTTGTCTCACTCCTCACGTTCCTTCCTCCCTTCAAAATCTTTCTCCCAATTCCCAATTGGATCTGTACTGTAGTGGGAGGTAATGAGGACATTTTAATTCACAATGGTGATCTATTAAACAACAGCAGGAATTCAGTAAGATTAGCTCCACACTGCCCCAGTTCTTGTCCCTCTGACTCCTCGCAGACCTACACTCTGCCACTCGAGAAATCGAGGGTCACACACTCATCCCTGGTAGGTCCCAGGAGGGTCATCTAAGCCTTAAAGGGGCCACGCTGTCTTATTCCTCTCCCCTTAAGTTCCACTCAAATTACATTAAAAATTTCTAATATGCAACTGTGGACAGCCATGACAGAGTTGCCAGAAAAGGAGGCAAATTGGCCCAGTCTTTCTATCCATGACTTTGTGGAGCATTGCCACAAGCTGATTGGTTCCTCCCTGGGTCAGATATCAGTGTCTGCGATGGTGGGAGGCAGATTGTCAGATTCTGAAGATGCGTCAAAGTCAACACCTTCCACTGGCACTGGAGATTCCCCCTGACAAACTCTGATTTCTGCCCACACCAACTCAGATGCTGGCAAACTGGACTCCAGTAAAGTAAAACCTATTTATTAGTGTCACAAGTAGGCTTACATTAACACTGTAATGAAGTTACTGTGAAAATCCCCTAGTCGCAGTCTGCCACCTGTTCAGGTACACTGAGGGAGAATTTAACACAGCCAATGTACCGTCTTTGGACTGTGGGAGGAAACCCATACAGACACAGGGAGAACATACAGACTCCACACAGACAGTAAGCCAAGCCGGGAATCGAACCCAGGTCCCTGGTACGAGTCCCAGTGCTAACCACCATGCCACCCATGACTCTAACACTGAGCCCTGGAACTGGCAGCAGAGGCAGCTTCCCATCTTCTGATGTGATCGATGTGCTTCACAGCTCTGCAGGTCGATTACATGAAATGCTGGGCCAGTCCTTGCAATTATCTACCTGGGTACCCAATCAGGCCCCTGCTAAAGTTTCAGACAAAAACTAAGCCACTCATTTCCAATGACCTATCACCCTGAGCTGATTCATAGTACTACTTCTGTGAAGCTTATTACTCTCCAACAATCCATCAAATTTGGGAGAACGAGGTGAAGGCAAGTTCTAAGGTGTTGATCCATCAACGATTCGCTCGGTGTTACCCCTGTAGTAGTCTGAGGGGTCAGATTATATGAGGCAGACATGATGGATTGAGTTATGAGAGCCTGGGTAAATTGGGACTTTTTTCTCTGAAGCATAGGAGGCTGAGTGTTAATCTTATAGAAGTCTATAAAATAATGAGGGGCACAGATCAGCTAGATAGTCAATATCTTTTCCCAAAGCTGGGGGAGTTTAAAGCTAGAGGCCACAGGTTTAAGGTGAGAGAGGAGAGATAGAAAAGAATCCAGAAGGGCAATTTTTTCACACAGAGGGTGGTGAGTGTCTGGAATGAGCTGCCAGAAGTAGTAGCAGAGGCAGGTGTAATTTTGTTTTTTAAAAAGCATTTAGACAGTTACATGGGTAAGATGGGTATAGAGGGATATGGGCCAAATCTGGGCAATTGGGATTAGCTTAGTGTTTAAAAACTGGGTGGAGAAGTTGGGCCAAAGGGTCTGTTTCCATGCTGTAAACCTCTTTACTCTGTGACCAATTGGGAATGGGCTGGTATGGGGCGGTGCATATGGGTTGAATGCCATTAGTCTTGACATAGTGTTGAAACTCCTTAGTTCCATTGCCAGAAACAACCACCAATATGTCTATCACATATTGTGAAAATTTCCCAGAGTCACATGGTCACTCTCAGGGTGACCGCGTCACACTCAGCGTCACCAGGTCACTCCTAGGGGTGTAAGTTTGCTCGGGGCAGGAGAGTCTGTTGTGGTGATTGTAGTTGACCACATCGTCGATCTCCTTGTCCATCGACGGCCACCAAATGCAGCTCCTGGCCAACACTGGTGCAAATTTGATGGGCCAAAGGGCCTCTTCTGCACTGTATGATTCTATGATTGGTCTGGCTGGGATATGCAGCTCCTGGAGGAATGGCTGCTGCCCCAGGGGTGGGTCTATCACTCAGCTGGCCCAGAAAAGCACCTGCTCTTCACAGCTTATACCAAGCCTAAGCTGCGGGTCGGGCTGGACTTGTGTCAGTACTCGTGGTGCTTCAGAAGGATGAGGGGAAGATCTTATTGAAACTTACAGGATACTGCAAGGCCTGGATAGAGTGGACATGGAGAGGATGTTTCCACTAGTCAGAAAAACTGGAACCAGAGGGCTAGAGGGACGATCCTTTAAAACAGAGATGAGGAGGAATCTCAGCCACAGAATGGTGAATCTGTGGAACTCTTTGCCGCAGATGGTTGTGGAGGTCCGGTCACTGAGTGTCTTTAAGACAGAGATGGATAGGTTCTTGATTAATAAGAGGATCAGGAGTTATGGGGAAAAGGCAGGAGAACGGAGATGAGAAAAAAATCAGCCTTGATTGAATGGCGGAGCAGACTCGATGGGCCGAGTGGCCTCATTCTTTGGTGCCAGCAGTTCCTTTATTGCCTGTACTTCTTCTTCCAGTTGGAGAAAGCCTATTGGATCGCAAATACATGATCTCATCGTCCTGAAAAGTTCTCTTTTCAGATGGGTACCAGCTGCTGTCAATCTCCTGAGAACTTCCTCCAAATTGACCCGATGCTCCTCAAGTGAAATCCCTGTTACTAAGACATTGTCCAGATGCACCACCATTCTGGGAATTGCTTGCTGGGGCTTTCCATTGTGGACTGATAGATGAAATATCGAAAGGTAACCTCATACGTTGCAATCAGCTCTTGTGTTGTTAACGGTGACAAATGTCCTGAAGTCTTCTTCCAGCTCAAACTGTTAGTACACGTGATTTAAATCCAATTTGGTGTATTTGAGGCCTCCTGTCAGTTTAACATAAGGTGCTTCTATCCTAAGGACAGAATATTTATCTATTTTGGCAGCTCTGTTCACGATCTACTTTTAATCACCACAAATCCTCACTATTCAGTCTGGTTTTAACACTGGGACCATTGGCACAGCCCAATCACAGAATTGTACGTTTAACTATTCCTCAGTCTTGGAATCACGTCAACTCCACCTCAGCTTTTTGATGAGGATGTAAGGGACAAGCTGAACGCTATTAGAATGTCTTTAATTTGGACTTTCAATTTGTTTTTACTTGTTCACTAATCTTTATTTTCTCTAATTTCTCTTTCTCTTCCTAGCCTTTATTTCCAAACTCAGAAAGACTCACCTGCAGTCACTTACCTGTGATATCACACTCATGTTCACTCCTCCTGCCTTTGCCAGCACCTGTCCATTGACCTATGGACAAGATAAAGACAAGACACAGCAATCGCCCTTCTCCAGCCTTCTAATCTCCACAGGCACTCACAGCAAAAAGAAATCACAAGCCTGGAGTCCTTGTGTTTGCCTGGGAACGAGGTAGTCTGTTTGGCTCTGCATCTGGCTTCTACGTGGCCCTTCCTATTGCATCTGAAACAAATGAACTCTTTACACTTGCGTCTGTCTTGGGGATGCTCTCCCCCATCAATTACAAACCAGCGTGGCTGGCAACTTTTCTCCATCTTAGGCTCTGTTGTGGCCTCACTATTGGCACTCCAAGCAGCTGCTGTTTTCCGCCATATTTAATTCCTCTCAGCCCACACGCTTTGCAGTTCAAAAGCACTCTGTTCAACTCTTTCAGTCGCTTGAGCCAATTCACCATCTTGGCCAGGGATAATTCAGTTTCTGCCAGCAACTTCTTCAGAATATTTAAATTACTGAAACCGCAGACCAAGCAGTCACGTGACATATCATTCAGAGATGGGCCAGACTCAGTGCTCAGCTATTTGGTGAAATTTGGGGAGAAAAGCAGAGATAGTCTCCCTGGTCCCCTGATGGCAAATGGAACTTTGCGTGCTGCATAATAACAGAGGGTTGGGGATTGGACTGGTCACTGACTGGTCAAAGGGTTTGGTTTTTGGAGCCTCAGGAGAAGTCAGGCTTCTTACAAAGTTATCTGTCTCTGGGACATCAGCTGAGTCAAATAACTTCCTGCCCCCTTCAGGAATTATTTCATTGACAGCAACAAAGTATTGAAGTTTTTTTCATACTAGCCCCAATTTTCAAACTCGGGATCAAACGGATTGATTTCCCACAGAATGGTGTAGCTATTTGATTATGGTAGTTACGAATGACTCCAAGGGCAGAACTTTACAGCCTCACTCATCCCAAAACCGTAAAATCCCACCGGAGGTCAACAAACATTCCCATATTCTGCCCTCGCCCACTCCAACTCCCGTGGTGAGTGGGACAGTAGAATTTCAACACTTACCTTCCTTCCTTCCTTGCAGATTCCCGAGAGCTTATCCTTCCTTCTCCAAATATTGGGTGGGATTCTCCAGCCTCCCAGCTAGGTGTTTCCTGCTGATGGGAGGTGGTGTGTTGGTTATTAGCAGCGGGATTTTCTGCTGCCTCCACTGTCACTGGGAATTCCCGTTTAATCACCTCGTACCAGCGGGAAACCCCTGGGCAGAATTCCAGTTGTTGACTTTTTTGTGGCTGTTGGCTAATAATGTAGCGCGAGGTAATATGACGAGGAAGCCTTAAATCATAACAGTGATTTATTGAACAGCAGCAATGCAACAGACACAAGCTCAATACTGGTCCCTCTGATTCTCTGGCTTGCAATGAGGATTTCCCCTCTCCCCTACACACGTTCTGCCATGCCACAGGTTGAGGCTCATGCGCTCCATCCTGATGGGCCCTAGCAAGGGACCATGGTAACACAATCCATTCCTTTCAGGCAGCGTCTCCCAGATCACAAGCACTCGCAGCGTTAAACATTTCTTTCTCTGTCTCTCTCATTGCCAAGGATTCCAGATGCTGTTTCTAACAGCTTGCCCTGACACCTTCAACCATTTGTGTACGCATACCCACAATTCTGTTTCCCTTTAACACTGAACCATTTTGTTTATATTGCTTCTCCTCATCTTTCTGTCCAAACTAATCACTTCACACACTCTCTGTGACTCACAAAGTCTCAGCTGTTGTTCAGAACTCTGAAACCTGGGGGAAAAGGTTAAAGGTTCAAGGGTTTTTCTGGACCTGAACATTAAACTCAAAGCTGTTATTCAGTGCAGGACTGAGGGAGTGCTGCACTGTCTGAATGTGATGTTAAATTCAGGCAGCTGATGTAAAAGAGCCCAAGGATATTTGAGGAAAGATATGGAGATTCTTTCTCCCTAGTGTCCCGGGGGCAAGATTGATCCCCCAATCATCACCACAAAAAACAATTATCTGGTCAGTGTCAGGTTGCTGTTTGTGGGATCTTGCTGTGTCTAAATGAGAGTGCAGAGTTTCCTGCCATACTGTAACTCTGCACATTCTTCCTTTTCAGTTCTCAATCTGTTGTCCTCTCGAATGCCTCAACAGAATCTGCCTCCATCACACTTCCAGGCTATGTAATCCAGACCCCAACCACTTACTGTGATAAAGTCCTTTCTCACATTTGCTTTTGCAAATCACTTTAAACCTGTGCCTCTCATTCTTAATCCTTTTACAAACAGGATAGTTTCTCCCTATCTACCCTGTCCAGTTTCCTCATGATTTTGAGCATCTCCATCAAATCTCCTCGTAACGTTCTCCTCTCCCAGGAGAACAATCCCAACCTCTCCAATCTATCCTCAAGACTGACATTTCTCATACCTAGAGCATTCTTGGAAATCTTTTTCACACTCTCTCCAATGCGATCACATCCTTCCTTTAGCGTGGCACCCAGAACGGTATACCATACTCCAGCCGAGTGTCTTGTATAAGTTCAGAATAACCTCCTTGCTCTTGTACACTATGTCCCTATTATCAAAACCCAGAATACTATGTTTTATTAACTGCTCCCCCTACCTATGCTGCCACTTTCAATGATCTGTGCACATTTACACCTAGGTCCCTCTGCTCCTGCTCCTCCACTAGAATTTTACCCCTTGTTTTCTATTGCCTCTCCATGTTCTTCCTAACAAAATGTATCATGTTACGTTTCTCCACATTGAACTTTATCTGCCACCTATCTGCCCAATCCACCAACTTGTCTCTGTTCTTTTGAAGTTCTACACTCTCTGCTTCACAGTTTACAATACATCCAAGTTTTGCATCATTCACAAATTTTGAAATTGTTCCCTGCATCACCAGGACCTAAATCATTAATAAATATCAGGAAATGCAAGGATCCCAATCCCGACCCTTGGGAAATTCCACCACAAACCTTCTTCCAGCCCGGAAAATATCCATTCACCATTACTCTCTGTTACCTATTATTCAAGTTCATACCTATGTTGCTGCTGCCCCTTTTATTCTATCAGCTTTAAATTTTCTCACAAGTCTGTTGTGTGGCACTGTGTCAAATGCCTTCTGAAAGTCCATATACATCAGTAGCATTACCCTCATCGATCCTTTCTGTTACATCCCCCTAAAGTTCCAGCAAGTTAGTTAAAGCTGATTTCCCTTTTAGAAATCCATGCTGGCTCTTTCCCAATCAACCCATATTTTTTAATGTGATGATGAATTCTATTCTGAATAATTGTATCTAGAATCTTGCCCGTGGCTTGTTTTTTAAATTCATTTGTGGGACAAGGACGTCGCTGCCTGGCCAGCATTTATTGCCTGCCCTGAGTTGCCCTTGAGGTGGTGATGGTGAGCTACCTTCTTGAATCACTGCAGTCCATGTTTTGTGGGTTGACTCACAATGCCGTTAGGGAGGGAATTCCAGGCTTTTGACCCAGTGACTGCGAAGGAATGGTGATATATTTCCAAGTCAAGCTGGTGAGTGACTTTGATGGGAACTTGCAGGTTGTGATTTTCCCCATTTATCTGCTGCTCTTGTCCTTCTAGATGGAAGTGGTTGTCGGTTTGGAAGATGCTGTCTAAGGGTTCCATCCTCCTTAAGGATCCTGAAAACACGACGTGAAACATCATGGATCCTTGCACCCACGAGGCAACATACCATCCAAGTCTCTTTTGCTGCCACAGAATCTCCTATCTGTCCCTCTAACCATTGCATCCCCAATTACTATTCCTCTCCTCTCCCCCCTTTCCGTCTGAGGCACAGGGACGGACTCAGTGCCAGAGATCCAGTCACTCTGGCTTACCACTGGTAGGTTGTTCCCCCTCAACAGTATCCAATGCAGTTACTTGTTGCTGAGGGGAACAACAACAGGGGATCCCTGCACTGGCTGCTTCCTCCCAGCCCCTCTCACCATCATCTATCTATTTTCATTCTTCGGAGTATCCAAATGCCTAAAGCTTTTATCTATGATCACCTCTGCCTCCCGAATGATCTGAAGTTCATCCAGGTCCACACTTATAATTAGGTTAGAGGAGATCTTCAGGTCGTCATTGGTCTCTGGTGTAGTCCCGGAGGATAGCGAATGTTGTCCCATTGTTTAAGAAGGGGAACAGAGACTTTGCCGGGAATTACAGACCGGTGAGTCTTACTTCTGTTGTGGGCAAGGTTTTAGAAAAAATTATTAGGGATAGGATTTATAGTTATTTGGAGTGTAATGAATTGATTAGAAATAGTCAGCATGGTTTTGTAGTGGGTAGATCGTGCCTTACTAACCTTATTGAGTTTTTTGATAAGGTGACCAAAGAGGTGGATGGGGGCAAGGCAGTTGATGTGGTGTATATGGATTTTAGTAAGGCGTTTGATAAGGTTCACCATGGTAGGCTTCTGCAGAAAATGCAGATGTATGGGATTGTGGGTAATCTAGGAAATTGGATCAGAAATTGGCTATCAGATAGGAGACAGAGGGTGGTGGTTGATGGTAAATATTCATCATGGAGTTCGGTTACGAGTGGTGTGCCTCAGGGATCTGTTTTGGGGCCACTGCTGTTTGTAATCTTTATTAATGATCTGGATGAGGGTATAGTTGGGTGGATTAGTAAATTTGCTGATGACACCAAAGTCGGAGGTGTGGTAGATTGCGAGGAAGGGTGTCATAGTCTGCAGGGAGACTTAGATAGGTTGCAGAGCTGGGCCGAGAGGTGGCGGATGGAATTTAATGCGGAGAAGTGTGAGGTAATTCACTTTGGTAGGAGCAACAGATGTGTCGAGTATAGGGCTAACGGGAGGACTTTGAATAGTGTGGATGAACAGAGGGATCTAGGTGTATGTGTACATAGATCCCTGAAAGTTGGGAATCAAGTAGATAAGGTTGTTAAGAAGGCGTACAGTGTCTTGGCGTTTATTGGTAGGGGGATTGAATTTAAGAGTCGCAGCGTCATGTTGCAACTGTACACTACTCTGGTACGGCCGCACTTGGAGTACTGTGTGCAGTTCTGGTCCCCACATTACAGGAAGGATGTGGAGGCTTTGGAGAGGGTGCAGAGGAGGTTTACTAGGATGTTGCCTGGTATGGTGGGGAGGTCCTATGAGGAAGACTGAGGGATTTGGGGTTGTTTTCGTTGGAAAGAAGGCGGCTAAGAGGGGATCTTATTGAAACATATAAGATGATTAGAGGTTTAGATAGGGTGGACAGTGATAGCCTTTTTCCTCGGATGGAGAAAGCTAGCACGAGGGGGCATGGCTTTAAATTAAGGGGGGTTAGCTACAGGACGGATGTCAGGGGTAGGTTCTTTACCTAGCGGGTGGTGAGGGATTGGAATGCCCTGCCTGCTGCAGTTGTAAATGCGCCTAGTTTGGGGGCGTTTAAGAGATCTGTAGATAGGTTTATGGACGAAAAGGGATTGGTATAGGCTAGTGGGTCATTGTTTTTGTAACTGGTCGGCGCAACATCGTGGGCCGAAGGGCCTGTTCTGCGCTGTAATGTTCTATGCTCTATGATTGGTATATGAGAGCACAACTTAATTGGCCGTGTCAAACTTCAGTTCCCAAGGTTCCATATGCCTGAAGAAATGGTCCTTCCGCTATATTCTGCTAAATAGTTTGGGGTGGCATTTGGGCCACACTTATTCTAGCCTTTTGGAAAGATATTGATTGGCAGCATGGTGACACAGCGGTTGGCGCTGCTGCTTCACAATGCCAGGGATCCGGGTTCAATTCTGGCCTCAGGTAATTGTGGAATTTGCACATTCTCCCCGTGGCGTCCCAGTTTACTCCCACACTCCAGAAATGTGTGGGGTTAGGTGGATTGGCCACGCTAAATTGCTCCATAGTGTCAGGGGGAATAGCTGATAAATATGTGAGGTTGTGGGCATCAGCCCTGGGTGGGATTGTGGTCGGTACAGACTTGATGGGCTGAAAGGCCTTTTTCTACACTGTAGGGATTCTATGATTTGATGATCTTTTGCCTGACTTTGTGGCTGTGAGTCAGGGCTGTCCTCACTTTAAATATTGCAGAATGAAAAAGAGAATGCAGACAGCAGGTTATGATGGGAAGATAAGGAAAGGTGAAGAGAAAACTGGATCAGAGAAATGATTTGATGAAGATTTTATAAAGGGACAGTGCAAAGTTGAGAGTTGGGAATGTTCAGGTGGGAATTCCAGGGAGTAGGTATGAGAAGACCGCTTCCTTGGCTACAAAATGTGGGGGTGATGCACCGGGGTCAGAACTAGAACACGCAAGAACGCAAAAAACAAAAAAAAAAGCTCCAGTTCCCTGAGGAGGTTTTTGAGGATGAAGATAGGTGCACTTTCCACAGGTGAAATCAGCAGGGACACTGACGGCATCCCTCACCTCAAACATTCTGCAGGAGGAACATTGCACTGTCTTTCCTGCCATTCCCACTAGATAAAAAGAAATAAAGATCTTGCCTGATATTCCCTCACCCCCTTAAGTTAGAGGAATAAGCTAAAAAAAAGAAAGCTTACCTGCTCTCACTCCAAGTCTTCGTTTTAAGGTTAGGGGAGGAGGAGGATGGGAGACTCCAGATGCTCAGGTTTCCTCCCCATTCAAATTTATTGGGCAAAAAAAAACTTCCTAGGTTTCACTGGGGCCGACTTATGGTTTTACACTCCTGGCTTAGAAAAAAAACTCCGAAAAAAGGTAAAAATCCCACTTATCTACAAGCTCTTTTCACTGAATCACCACTACAACTGCTCCTCTGGAAACAATGATTTAACGGAAACACAGAAACTAGAAGCCCATTCTAGTTTCAGTACATGTAGGCCATTCAGCCCTTTGAACCTGCTCTGCCATTCATTTAATCATGGCTGATCATCAAATTCAATATGCTGATCTCTCTTTCCCCACAATATCACTTGATACTTTTAGCCGCAAAAGATTGTCATCGACTTCAGGAATCGTAAAGGGGAACGTGCCCCTGTCTGCATCCATGGGGACAAAGTAGAAAGGGTTGAGAGCTTCAGGTTTTTCGGTGTCCAGATTGCCGACAATCTGTCCTGGTCCCCTCATGTTGACACTATGGTTAAGAAAGCCCACCTATGCCTCTACTTTCTCAGAAGACTAAGGAAATTTGGCATGTCAGCTATGACTCTCACCAACTTTTACAGATTCATCATAGAAAGCATTCTTACTGGTTGTATCTCAACTTGATGTGACTCCTGGTCTGCCCAAGACCGCATGGAACTACAAAGAGTCGTGAAAGCAGCCCAGTCCATCATGCAAACTAGCATATCATCCGCTGACCCTGTCTACACTTACTGCTGCCTCGACAAAGCAGCCAGCATAATTAAGGACCCCACACACCCCGGACATTCTTCCACCTTCTTCCATCGGGAAAAAGATGCAAAAGTCTGAGGTCACATCCCAACCAACTCAATAACAGCTTCTTCCCTGCTGCTGTCAGATTTTTGAATAGACTGACCTTGCGTTAAGTTGACCTTTCTCTGCACCCTAGCTATGACTGTAACACTACATTCTGTACACTCTCATTGCCTCACAAACTTGATTGAATTCTTTGAGGCGGTAACTAAATGTGTAGATGAAAGTAGAGCTGTTGATGTCGTATACATGGATTTTAGTAAGGCGTTTAAGAACATAAGAAATAGGAGCAGAAGTAGGACATCTAGTCCCTCAAGCCTGCCCCGCCATTCAATAAGATCATGGCTGATATGTCGTGTCTCAGTTCCACATTCCCGCCCTCTCCCCATAACCCTTAATCCCCTTGCCTATCAAAAACCTATCAACCCGCATCTTAAATATATTTAGCAAGGCCTCCACCATCTCAACGGGCAGAGAATTCCAGAGATTCACCACCCTTTGAGTGAAGAAGTTCCTCCTCAACTCTGTTTAAAAAGGTTCCCCATGATAGGCTCATGAAGGAATATGGAGGTATGTGATAGAGGGAAATTTGGCTGCTTGGATAAGTAACTGGCTATCTCATCGAAGACAGAGGGTGGTGGATGGAAAATTTTCAGACTGGAGGCCAGTGACCAGCGTTGTACCTCAGGGATCAGTGCTGGATCCTCTGTTATTTGTGATTTTTATCAATGATTTGGAGTACATAAGAACATAAGAAATAGGAGCAGGAGTAGGCCATCTAGCCCTTCGAGCCTGTCCCGCCATTCAATAAGATCATGGCTGATCTGTCGTGGCTCAGTTCCACCTTCCCGCCCTCTCCCCATAACCCTTAATCCCTTCTTTTATCAAAAACCCATCAACCCGCTTCTTAAAAATATTTAGCGAGGCAGCCTCCACCACTTCAACGGGCAGAGAATTCCAGAGATTCACCACCCTTTGAGTGAAGAAGTTCCTCCTCAACTCTGTTCTAAACCGCCTCCCCTTTATCTTGAGGCTGTGCCCCCTAGTCCTACTGTCTTTTTTGAGCGGGAAGAGTCTCTCCACATCTATCCTATCCATCCCATTCATCATCTTATACGTTTCAATGAGATCTCCCCTCATTCTTCCAAACTCTAACGAGTACAAGCCTAGTTTATTCAGCCTCTCCTCATAGCTCAATCCCCTCAACTCTGGTATCAGCCTAGTAAACCTCCTCTGCACTCCCTCCAGGGCCAAAATATCCTTGCGCAGGTGCGGCGCCCAAAACTGCACACAGTACTCCAGCTGCGGCCTCACCAATGCCCTAAACAGCTGCAGCAAGACCTCCCTACTTTTATATTCAATCCCCTTCTCTATGAAGGCCAGCATCCCATTCGCCTTCCTGACCACCTGCTGCACCTGCAAGCTGGGTTTTTGCGATTCATGCACAAGGATCCCGAGGTCCCTCTGTCCCGCTGCAGTTTTTCGCCACGTAAGTAATAGTCCTTCCTACCATTCTTCCTACCAAAATGGACCACCTCACACTTGCCAGCATTAAATTCCATTTGCCATTTCCTGGCCCATTCATCCAGCCTATCTAGATCCTTCTGCAGACTCTCCACACCCTCCGCACAATTTGCCGTTCCACCAATCTTGGTGTCATCCGCAAATTTCGACACCCTACACTCGGTTCCCTCCTCCAGATCATCTATATAAATGGTAAAAAGCTGACGCCCCAGCACCGACTCCTGGGGCACTCCACTAGTCACCATCCGCCAATCTGAATAGCACCCGTTGACCCCCACTCTCTGCCTCCTACTTGACAACCAATCCTCTATCCACGCTAACACCCTACCTCTAACTCCAAGTCCCCTGACCTTCTGCAATAACCTCTTATGAGGTACTTTGTCAAACGCCTTCTGAAAATCCAGAAAGACCACATCCACCGGCTCTCCTCTATCCACCGCCCTAGACACATCCTCATAGAACTCCAGTAAATTTGTCAGACACGACTTCCCTTTAATGAAACCGTGCTGCGTCTGCTCTATCAAGCAATTCCCTTCAAGATGCCTCGCAATTTCCTCCTTAATGACGGATTCTAACATTTTACCTACCACAGATGTTAAACTAACCGGCCTATAATTCCCTGCCTTTTGCCTGGCACCCTTCTTAAACAACGGCGTAACATTAGCTGTTTTCCAATCTTCCGGCACTTCCCCAGAATCCAGTGATGTCTGGTAAATAACCACCAATGCATCCACTATAACCTCCATCATTTCTTTCAGAACCCTCGGATGCATTCCATCCGGTCCTGGGGACTTGTCCACAATCAGCCCCTCCAGTCTGTTGAGCACCGCCTCTCTCGTAACAGTAATGTCATTAAGACCCTCCAGTCCTACCACCTTTCCATTGCTAACACCCGGCAAATTATTCACGTCCTCCTCCATGAAGACTGAAACAAAAAAGTTATTCAATACCTTAGCCATATCCCCATCCCCTACCACTAGGTCCCCTTTCTCAACCTCTAAAGGACCAACGTTCACCCTAGCCAGCCTCTTCCTTTTTATATATTTATAAAAACTCTTGCTATCCTTTTTTATATTAAGTGCTAGCCCAGCTTCATAGTTTCTCCTACCCTCCTTTATCAACTTCTTTGTCAATCTTTGTTGACTTTTAAACCTTTCCCAATCCTCTTCTCACCCACTACTCTTAGCTACTCTAAATTCCTCCGCTTTTAATTTAACACTTTCCTTCACTTCCTTCGTTATCCACGGCTTATTACCTCTCCTCCTACAGTCCTTTTTGACCATCGGAATAAATTTCTACTGAGCACCAAGAAAGATCTCCTTAAAGATCCTCCACTGCTCCTCAACAGACTCTCCCTCCAATGCACTCCCCCAGTCCACATTCGCCAATTCTTCTCTCATCCTACCGTACTCCCCTCTATTCAAACAAAGGACGCATGTCCGGGAACCCACTTTCTCCTCCTCCATCTAGAAACTCCACCATACAATGATCACTCTCTCCAAGAGGATCCTTCACCACAAGGTCCCTAATTCTACCCGCCTCATTACATAGCACCAGATTCAAGATAGCTTGCTCCCTCGTCTGCTCCAACACACACTGTTCAAGGAAATTATCCCGGCAGCATTCCAAGAACTCCTCCTCGAGCCCACCGTGTCCAACATGGGTCGACCAATCAATACACAGATTGAAATCCCCCATAACTACGGCCATCCCATTCCTGCACACCGTACTTATTTGCGCGTTAACAGCCCGCCCCACCTCCAGATCATTATTCAGGGGCTTATAGACGACACCCACCAGCGTCTTCCTCCCTTTGCTGTTCCTAATCTCCACCCACAACGATTCCACGTTCTGCTCCTTGGCTCCAATATCATCCTTGCTACCAACTTGATGCTATCCTTAATCAGCAGAGCCACGCCCCCCCCCCTTTTCCCTCCCGCCTATCCTTCCTAAACACTTGATACCCTTGGACATTCAGCTCCCAGTCCCTGTCACCTTGCAGCCACGTCTGTGTAATGGCCACCAGTTCATATCCGTTTGTGTCGATCTGCGCCACCAGCTCATCCACTTTATTCCGAATGCTTCGTGCATTCAGATAAAGCGCTTTCATCCCAGCCTTCACCTGGACCCTATTTGCCGTAACACCACCAACCATACACACGCCCCCTACTCCCTCTATTATTGGGACATCCTCGGCCTCTTCCCTTACCTGTACCCTCTCCTTAACTTTAGACCTCGTAAGGTCACCTACCCTCGCACCCTCATCCCCCTAATTAGTTGAAAGCCCTGTCTACAGTCCTCTTTACTCGATTCGCCAGCACTCTGGTCCCAGCACAGTTCAGACCAACCCCATCCCGCCCGGACAGATCCCACCTACCCCAATACTGGTGCCAATGCCCCATAAATTCAAACCCATTCCTCCCACACCAATCTCTGAGCCACCCATTCATTTCCTTAATCCTGTCAACCCTACGCCCGTCTGCACACGGTTCAGGCAGTAGCCCAGAGATGACCACCTTGTCGGTTCTACTTTTTAATTCCATTCCCAGCTTCTCATACTCCCTCCCCAGATCCTCAGTCCGCACTTTGCCTACGTTGTTGGCACCCACATGTACCACAACGACCGGATTCTCACCCTCCCACTCCAGGTTCCTCTGCAGCCCAGCTGCGACATCCTGTACCCGAGCACCAGGCAGACAACACACCCTTCTGTGCACTTTGTCATTGTGACAAAGGACAGTGTCAATACCCTTCACCCCACTGTCCCCAATTACTTCTGCGTTCCTTTTCCCCTTCTTTTTGCCTATGATCTGCTGCATCACTGTACCGTGTGCAATTTGCTCACCAACCTCGTCCTCTTCCAGACTGGCAGCAAGAACCTCAAACCTGTTTTGCAGATTAAGAGGCTGAGGCCTCCGCTCCTCACCCTCCTTCCTCTTCCCAGCAGCCCCCTCTTGTCCCTGACCCTTAGAGTTAGCCAGTCTAGGGGGGGTGGATGTCACTTGCACCCCATTGACAATGGCACCCTCTCTCCCCCTGATGAGCCTCAGTGTCTGTAGCTCAGAGGCCAGCTCATCCACCTTGAGCTGGAGCTCCTCCAGCAACCTGCACTTACTGCAGACATGGTCACTGGGGAGGACCCTGGGGTCCACCAGTTCCCACATCATACAGAAACCACACATCACATGCCTCTCCATTATTCACTGTAGTAGGTTTGAGAAAAAAATTTTTTTTCCTTGTTTTTTCAAACAAACTCACCTGGCCTTTTTTCCTTTAAGCCCTTTTTGATATTAAGCCCTATTAACTCACTCTGCTTCCCTCTCACTCCACTGCCTGCTCAGATGCTGCCCGCTGTCTACACCAGGCCTCCTTTTAAACCTGGCGCTGATTTAAAGCAGGCTGGTCCACAACTCCTTCTAAACATCCCATTTGCCTTCCTGACCACCTGCTGCACCTGTAGGCTGGGTTTTTGCGACTCATGCACAAGGACCCCCAGGTCCCTCTGCACCGTAGCATGCTGCAGCTTTTCGCCCTGTAAGTGGTAGTCCTTCCTACCATTATTCCTACCAAAGTGGATAATCTCACACTTGCCAACACTGTATTCCATCTGCCATTGTATTTCTCCTCACCTTAGTTCTAAAGGGTTTACCCCTTTTCCCCAAACTATGACCCCTAGTTCTGGACTCCCCAACCCCCTCCCTCACAGAGGGAAGCCAGAGGTTGCCAGAGGGAAGTACTGGGCTGAGAGCAACATGGCCAATGTTAAAAGCATGTACCAGTCAAAGCAGCATGATCATAACATTTAATGGTTGCAAAATCACAACTGAGAATGCAAACATTCACTCAATTCTACAAACAACAGATTAATGTTTTAACCTGATCTCAGATAATTAACACAGCATAATTCAAAAAGCAATCTGCAAAGATCACACAGGGATCTGAGTGACCTACCAGCTGGCCAATCATTGTGGTTTAAATGGCATTACACAAGTCACCATATAATACTGTCAAACACATACACCCAGACAAACACACACACCCAGACAAACACACACACTCAGACACACACCCCGACACACAGGCATGCACACAAGGCCAGACACACAGACACGGCCGGACACACAGGTACGCACATACAGTCAGACACACGCATGCCCAGACACAAGGACACACCTCGACGTCCAGGCAATCACACACCCATATACAT
Source organism: Prionace glauca (assembly GCA_037974335.1). NCBI lineage: Eukaryota > Metazoa > Chordata > Chondrichthyes > Carcharhiniformes > Carcharhinidae > Prionace > Prionace glauca. The sequence goes on along the minus strand of CM075733.1, from coordinate 2,010,466 downwards.
AGACACGCACACATGCTCAGACACACAGAGACACCCAGGCACACCCAGTCGCCCACGTCCAGACATCCGCGCACAGATACTCATGTTCACCCAGACAAGCTTGCTAAACACACACACTGACACAACTGCTCACTCACACTCTGATACTAGTTCATTCCACACACAAAACACACAAATCCCTGGTCTACTGTTGGTCATTTTCTCAACAGTATCATTTCTTTGTGAGTTTGAGTACTCGCTCCACCATCGCGCCAATCCCATCAAAGATGTGATGAAGTTTGGTTTCACACATAAAGGCCGGAGTCGTCACAATTTTATTCTCAGGGTCCACCAAAGCACAGTGAAAAGGGTTAAAGAAATCAATCAACTAAACACTGGGACAACAGCACCATACAGCAGCCAGTTAGAAAGCACAGAGACTGCAGCACTGAGGCCCCGGCCCCTGGCGTGAAGAGACCCCCCCCCCTGCCCCGGCCCCCAGTGCGGAAAGCCCCCGGCGCAGAGAACCCCAGGCCTCAGCACTAAAACCCCCAGCGCGGTGACCTGGCAAGGAGACCCTCACCCCTGGCACCGAGACCATCCTCCCCCCAGCATGGTGACCCTGGCTCCTGGTGTGGGGGTAGCAGTTATCCAGCCCAGTGATTCCCCGTTAAGCCCTGCTCTGTTTTCACTGGCCGACAGAAACAGCTGTAAAGGATATATCGACCTCGCTGACCGCGTGCTTTCCACCCATTGCAACAATAGCTGCGGCTGTTCCAGCATATGGCCATTTCCCATCATCATCCTTCTCATGGCCAACTGTCACCTCTACTCCAGGAAGGACTTTGGCAGCAAGGACAGGGGCAATGCAGCATAACCTGCAACAAATGTTACACAGGTCAGAGGGCAGCTGTGTTCCAGGTGGGAGCAAAGGTCAAAGCTCCAATTCAAACTGGGACAATGATTTACCCACTCACATTCCAGTGACATTTCATGGACTGCAATTTTAACCTGCATGTAGGGTGCCTGACAGAACATAAAATAGTGTTAATCTGGCTCCCTCACACTATCACTCAGTAACCCCTCTCCCCCCAGCACCCTGTGTTACTGACTGTATCTGTACTGATGTTAATCCGGCTCCCTCACATTGTCACTCAGTAACCCCTCTCCCCCCAGCACCCTGTGTTACTGACTGTATCTGTACTGATGTTAATCCAGCTCCCTCACACTGTCACTCAGTAACCCCTCTCCCCCCAGCACCGTGTTACAGACTGTATCTGTACTGATGTTAATCCAGCTCCCTCACACTGTCACTCAGTAACCCCTCTCCCCCCAGCACCCTGTGTTACTGACTGTATCTGTACTGATGTTAATCCAGCTCCCTCACACTGTCACTCAGTAACCCCTCTCCCCCCAGCACCCTGTGTTACTGACTGTATCTGTACTGATGTTAATCCAGCTCCCTCACACTGTCATCAGTAACCCCTCTCTCCCCCCCCCAGCACCCTGTGTTTCTGACTGTATCTGTACTGATGTTAATCCAGCTCCCTCACACTGTCACTCAGTAACCCCTCTCCCCCCAGCACCGTGTTACAGACTGTATCTGTACTGATGTTAATCCAGCTCCCTCACACTGTCATCAGTAACCCCTCTCCAACCCCAGCACCCTGTGTTTCTGACTGTATCTGTACTGATGTTAATCCAGCTCCCTCACACTGTCATCAGTAACCCCTCTCCCCCCAGCACCCTGTGTTACTGACTGTATCTGTACTGATGTTAATCCAGCTCCCTCACACTGTCACTCAGTAACCCCTCTCCCACCCCAGCACCCTGTGTTACTGACTGTATCTTTACTGATGTTAATCCAGCTCCCTCACACCATCATTCAGTAAAATAGCCTGTAACCACTCCCCTGATGCACCAGCTGCATTCCTTACCCAATGGGTTTCTTTGCCTTGTGGAACTCGGTGATGACACGCTCGATGTCAGGAATTACTTGGCAATCCTTACCGTCCATGGCAAAGGTCGATCTAGAGGTGAGACAGACAGAGCTTACACCCACGATTACTGAATAGAGAGACAATCTAACATGGCACCACACAGCAGTAATAACTGACCAGATCACAGCCACTATCGTGCTATACTTTGCAACCATCATAATGAAGCCAACACAGATTCAACATCCCTCTCCTCAGTACTGACCCACCGACAGTGCGGCACTCCCTCAGTACCGGCCCTCCGACAGTGCGGCACTCCCTCAGTACCGACAGTGCGGCACTCCCTCAGTACCGACCCTCCGACAGTGCGGCACTCCCTCAGTACTGACCCTCCTACAGTGCGGCACTCCCTCAGCACTGACCCTCTGACAGTGCAGCACTCCCTCAGTACTGACCCTCTCATAGTGCGGCACTCCCTCAGCACTGACCCTCTGACAGTGCAGTGTGGTGGTTAGTGGGGAGTCACTCAGTTCCATTACGAGCAGTTTCATTATGAGAAGAAATCTACTCAAGTTGAAATCTACTTGAGTTTAATGTGTGGAGTGAGAATGAGCTAACGTTAAGTTTGGATGATGCTTTGTCAGAGCTGAAGCCAAAGAAAATAAATTTGATTTGATTTATTACTGTCACATGTATGAGCATACAGTGAAAAGTATTGTCTCCTATGCACTACGCAGACAAAGCCATTCACAGAGAAGGAAACAAGAGAGCGCAGAATGCAGTGTTAGTCATAGCGAAGGTGTAGAGAAAGATCAACTTAATGCAAGATAAGTCCATTCAAAAATCTGACAGCAATAGGGAAGAAGCTGTTCTTTAGTCGGCTGGTACATGACCTCAGACTTTTGTATCTTTTTCCCAACAGAAGAAGGTGGAACAGAAAATGTCCGGTGTGCGTGAGGTCCTTAATTATGCTGGCTGCTTCGTTGAGGTCACAGGAAGTGTAGACAGAGTGGATGGGAGGCTTGTTTGCGTGATGGATTGGGCTACATTTATAACCTTTTGTAGTTTCTTGTGATCTTGGGCAGAGCAGGAGCCCATACCAAGTTGTGATACAACCAGAAAGAATGCTTTCTATGATGCATCTGTAAAAATTGACAAGAGTCGTAACTGACCTTTCTGAGAAAGTAGAAGCGTTGATGGGTTTTCTTAACTTTTACCTCTGTTATACTTTTAAGGTGAGACAGGGGGTTGGGGGGTCGGAATTATCAAAGATGTCATAGACAAAAAGACAAGGGGAATTGAAATGATGGTGATCAAGGCTGAAAATAGTGCTGATAGCGGCCATTCATGGCAGCACAAAGGGGTAGCAGAATATCAAGCTGAGCAATGTGGCATAGATCATGATAGAGTCATAGAGGTTTACAGCATGGAAACAGGCCCTTCGGCCCAACTTGACCATGCTGCCCTTTTTTTTTAAAAGCTCCTGAGCTAATCCCAATTACCTGCATTTAGTTCATATCCCTCTATACCCATCCTACCCATGTAACTGTCTAAATCCTTTTTAAAAGACAAAATTGTACCTGCCTCTCCTACCTCAGGCTGCTTGTTCCAGACACTTACCATCCTCTGTGTGAAAAAATTGCCCCTCTGGACACTTCTGTATCTTTCCCCTCACCTTAAACCTACACCCTCTAGTTTTAGACTCCCCTACCTTTGGGAAAAGATATTGACTATCTAGCTGATCTGTGCTCCTTATTATTTTATAAACCTCTATAAGGTCACCCCTCAGTCTCTTATGCTCCAGAGAAAAAAGTCCCAGTCTATTCAGCCTCTCCTTATAACTCAACCCATCAAGTCCCGGTAGCATCCTAGTAAACCTTTCCTGCACTCTTTCTAGTTTAATAATATCCTTTCTGTAATAGGATGACCAGAACTGCACACAGTATTCCAAGTGTGGCCTTACCAATGTCTTGTACAACTTCAACAAGACATCTATATTCAATGTACTGACCGATGAAACCAAGCATGCTGAATGCCTTCTTCACCACTCTGTCCACCTGTGACTCCACTTCCAAGGAGCTACAAACATGTACCCTTAGATCTCTTTGTTCTGCAAGTCTTCCCAACGCCCTATCATTAACTGAGTAAGTCCTTAGTAAGTAATATTAATGACAAATAACAGTGGACCCAGCACTGATTCCTGAGGCACACCGCTGGTCACAGGCCTCCAGATTGAAAAACAATCCTCTCCAAACCACACCTGGCTTCTGGCAAGAAGCCAATTTTATATCCGTTTGGCTACCTCACCCTGGATCCCGTGAGATTTAACCTTATGCAACAACATACCATGCGATACCTTGTCAAAAACCTTGCTAAAGTCCATGTAGGCAACCTTATCTACCTTCTTCAAAAAACTCAATCAAATTTGTGAGACATGATTTTCCACTCGCAAAGCCATGCTGACTGTCATTGGTCCAAATGAGGTGGTGCTCAGGAGAACAAGATGGAGAGTGAGACTTTAATCATGTGGACAATGAAATGATGGAAGGAATTAAAATTTGAAAAAATAAACGGAAATGAGGTGAAGGTGGAGGGGAGAGTTCATGCTCTGAAGTTGTTGAATTCAATATTCAATCGAAACTGCCCAATTGGAAGATGAGGTGCTGTTCCTCCAGTTTGTGTTGTGGTTCGCTAGAACAGTGCAAAAGGCCAAGGACGGACATGTGGGCAGGAGAGCAGGATGGTGTTGAAGTGACAGAAAGGTCTGGGTCCTGCTTGTGGACAGACTGAAGGTATTCAGCAAAGTGGTCACCCAGTCTGCATTTGGTCTTTCTGCTGCAGAGTAGACCGCATTGGGAGTGGCAAATGCAACAGACCAGGTTGGAGGAGCTGCATATGAAGCACTACTTCACCTGGAAGGAGTGTTTAGGACCTGAGACAGTGAGCAGGGAGGAGGTAACGGGGCAGGAGCTGCACCTTCTAAGATTGCATTGGGAAGGTGCTGTGGGCATGGGGTGAGGTGTTGGGTGTGATAGGGCAATGAACCAGGGCGTCCCAAAGAGCATGGTCCCTGCAGAATGCTGACAGGGGGAGCGAGGGGAAGATGTGTTGAGTAGTGGCATCATGTTGGAGTTGGCGGAAATGGAGGAGGATGATCCTTTGAATGCGGAGGCTGGTGGGGTGAAAAGTGAAGCCAAGGGGAACCCTATCCTGGTTGTTGGAGAGAGGGGAGGGGGTGAGAGCAGTGGCCCAGAGGATGGGCCTGACACAGCTGAGGGCCCTGTCAACCACAGTGGAAGACATATTAGCAGTGTCATTTTGGAGAGTGTCATCATCAGAGGTGAAAGAACTGCAAGAATGGGATACAGTCCTTAGAGGATGCAAGGTGTGAGCCTTATCCAGGTACTGGTGAGTCACAGAGAAAACAGCTCAGCTGCAGCACTCACAAATTCTTGGCTGCACCAAAGCCACCAGGGAAGATAACGGCATCGTGATCCTGCGCAGTCAGCCTGGCCAGATCCAGGATCTTACCACGAGCAATCCTGGCCGACTCCACCAGGACATTCCTGCAGGGAGGAATGAATTAGCATGATCTAGTCAAAAAAAACAAGTACGGCACATTGGGGGAGGGGAGGAGTGGAGATAGGGCGGCGGCGGGGGGGGAGGATTGGGGGGGAGATGGGGTGGGGGGGGGGAGATGGGGCGGTGGGGGGGGGTGGGATTGGGGGGGAGATGGGGCGGTGGGGGGGGAGATGGGGCGGCGGGGGGGGAGATGGGGCGGCGGGGGGGGAGATGGGGCGGCGGGGGGGGAGATGGGGCGGCGGGGGGGGAGATGGGGCGGCGGGGGGGGAGATGGGGCGGCGGGGGGGGAGATGGGGCGGCGGGGGGGGAGATGGGGCGGCGGGGGGGGAGATGGGGCGGCGGGGGGGGAGATGGGGCGGCGGGGGGGGAGATGGGGCGGCGGGGGGGGAGATGGGGCGGCGGGGGGGGAGATGGGGCGGCGGGGGGGGAGATGGGGCGGCGGGGGGGGAGATGGGGCGGCGGGGGGGAGATGGGGCGGCGGGGGGGGGAGATGGGGCGGCGGGGGGGAGATGGGGCGGCGGGGGGGGAGATGGGGCGGCGGGGGGGGGAGATGGGGCGGCGGGGGGAGATGGGGCGGCGGGGGGAGATGGGACGGCGGGGGGGGAGATGGGGTGGCGGGGGGGGAGATGGGGCGGCGGGGGGGGAGATGGGGCGGCGGGGGGGAGATGGGGCGGCGGGGGGGGAGATGGGGCGGCGGGGGGGGGAGATGGGGCGGCGGGGGGGGAGATGGGGCGGCGGGGGGGAGATGGGGCGGCGGGGGGGGAGATGGGGCGGCGGGGGGGGGAGATGGGGCGACGGGGGGGAGATGGGGCGGCGGGGGGGGAGATGGGGCGGCGGGGGGGAGATGGGGCGGCGGGGGGGAGATGGGGCGGCGGGGGGGAGATGGGGCGGCGGGGGGGGAGATGGGGCGGCGGGGGGGGAGATGGGGCGGCGGGGGGGGGAGATGGGGCGGCGGGGGGGAGATGGGGCGGCGGGGGGGGGATGGGGCGGCGGGGGGGGGGGATGGGGCGGGGGGGAGATGGGGCGGGGGGGGAGATGGGGCGGGGGGGAGATGGGGCGGGGGGGAGATGGGGCGGGGGGGGGAGATGGGGCGAGGGGGGGAAGATGGGGCGGGGGGGGAGATGGGGTGGCGGGGGGGAGATGGGGAGAACAGATCAAAACACATGTTCCAACCAGAGCACACTCAGGCAGACAGGCAATCTCTCATCCCCACACATCCACTTGCACCAACCCACTCACACCTGGGCTGACAAATACACGCATACTGAAGTCTTACTCACCGGCTCTCTCCACCAGGCTCACCCTTCAGGTGATCCACGACGTGCATCTGGGTAATGTCTGGAGCATAAACTTGGAACTCAGCCCCTCCACGACTAAGATGGACCAAAACCCTGAAACCAGACTGCGCAGTTAATTCCACCCAATGAGCAGACCACAGGTTCCAAAAACAAAGCTCTCTCAACTGTCCCCATCAAACACTCCCAGGACAGGTACAGCACAGGGGTACATAGAGAGTAAAGCTCCCTCTGCACTGTCCCAATCAAACACTCCCAGGACAGGTACAGCACAGGGGTACATATAGAATAAAGCTCCCTCTGCACTGTCCCCCATCAAACACTCCCAGGACAGGTACAGCACAGGGGTACATATAGAATAAAGCTCCCTCTGCACTGTCCCAATCAAACACTCCCAGGACAGGTACAGCATGGGGTTAGATACAGAGTAATGCCCCCTCTACAGCGTCCCCATCAAACACTCCCAGGACAGGTGCAGCATGGTGTTAGAAACAGAGTAAAGCTCCCTCTACACTGTCCCCCATCAAACACTCTCAGGACATAATGTAGGGATGCCAGCGTTGGATTGGGGTGGGCACAGTAAGAAGTCTCACAACACCAGGTTAAAGTCCATCAGGTTTATTTGGTAGCACGAGCTTTCGGAGCGCTGCTCCTTCATCAGGTGAGTGCAGAATTTGTTTCACAAACAGGGCATACATTGACACAAACTCAATTACAAGATAATGGTTGGAATGCGAGACTTATCAGGTAATCGACTCTTTACAAGTACAGACAATGCAAGTGGAGAGCGCGTTAAGCACAGGTTAAAGAAGTGTGAATTGTCTCCAGCCAGGCGAGTTAGTGAGATTTTGAAAGCCAGGCAGATCGTGGGGGTTACAGATACTGTGACGTGAACTCAGGATCCCAGTTGAGGCCATCCTCATGTGCGAAACTGATGAAGGGGCAGCCCTCTGAAGGCTCGTGCTACCAAATTAACCTGTTGGACTTTAACCTAATGTTGTGAGGCTTCTTACTATCCCACCTCAGTCCAATGCTGCCATCTCCACATCATGGCGACCATCGAAACCACAAACTGCCGCCTCCAAGTGGAGAGGATCTCCAAGCAGATCGCACATGTCAACACAGACATCAAGTTTCTACAAAGACGCAAGAAAACAGACACGATACCGAAAGGACTACAGATCACAAACCCACGCAGATCAACTTATAACACGGACTACACTGAGATATGGCGCTTGACTCATCGATTGACAGTTCCAGTGTATCACGGTGAAAAACCGCATCGACCTCCTCAGACGGCAAACACGGGACACGACGGACAGAGTACCCTTTGTCGCCCAGTACTTCCCCAGAGAAAAGATGCTAATATATTATCTTCTCCAACGTGTCATCAATGAAGGCGAATATCTCGCCAAGGCCATCCCCATATCCCCACTTCTTGCCTTTAAACAATCACGCAACCTCAAACAGGCCACTGTCCGCAGCAAATTATCCAGCCTTCAGAACAGTGACTGTGACACCACACAACCCTGCCATAGCAACTACTGCAAGACATGCCGGATCATCGAGACGGATGCCATCGTCTCACGAGATCATCCATCAGGTACATGGTACATACTCTTGCGACTTGGCGAATGTTGTCTACCTGATATGCTGCAGGAAAGGATGTCCCAAGGAATAGTACATTGGTGAGACCATGCAGATGCTATGACAATGGCTGAATGGACACCGCTGGACAATCACAGACAGAAGTGTTCCCTTCCTGTTGGGGAACACTTCAGCAATCCAGGGCATTCAGCCTCTGATCTTCGGGTAAGCATTCTCCAAGGCGGCCTTCATAACACACAACACAGAATCATCAAGCAGAAACTGACAGCCAAGTTCCGCACATATGAGGATGGCCTCAACTGGGGTCTTGGGTTCATATCACACCACAACTTGCCTGGTTGGCAAAATCTGACCAACTGTCCTGGCTTGAGACAATTCACACTTCTTTAACCTGTGTTTAATCCTCTCTCCATTCACATTGTCTGTATCTTTAAGACTTGATTACCTGTTAAGACTCGCATTCCAGCCATTATCTTGCAATTGAGTTTGTATCTATATATGTCCTGTTTGTGAAACAAATCCTGCACTCACCTAATGAAGAAGTGGTACTCCAAACGCTGGTGCTACCAAATAACTCTGTTGGACTATAGCCTGGTGTTATGAGACTTCTTCCTTGCCCATTCATAGGACAGGTACATTATGGGGTTAGAAACAGAGTAAAGCTCCCACTACACTGTCCCCATCAAACACTCCCAGGACAGGTACAGCATGGGGTTAGATACAGAGTAAAGCTCCCTCTACACTGTCCCTATCAAACACTCCCAGGACAGGAACAGCACGGGGTTAGATACAGAGTAAAGCTCCCTCTATACTGTTCGCCCATCAAACACTCCCAGGACAGGTACAGTATGGGGTTAGATACAGAGCAAAACTCCCTCTACACTGTCCCCATCAAACACTCCCAGGACAGGTACAGCACAGGGTAGACACAGAGCAAAGCTCCCTCTACACCGTCCTCCACCAAACACTCCCAGGACAGGTACAGCACGGGGTTTGATACGTGGAACATAACAGCGCAGACCAGGCACTTCGGCCCACGATGTTGTGCCGACCAATTAAGAAAAAACCCTCTAACCTAAACCAATCCCTTTCCATCCATAAACCTATCCACGGACCTCTTAAACGCCCCCAAACTAGGCGCATCTACAACTGCAGCAGGCAGGGCATTCTATTCCCCCACCACCCTCTGGGTAAAGAACCTACCTCTAACATCCGTCCTATAACTACCACCCCTTAATTTAAAGCTATGTCCCCTCGTGCTAGCTTTCTCATCCGAGGAAAAAGGCTATCACTGTCCACCCTATCTAAACCTCTAATCATCTTGTATGTTTCAATAAGGTCTCCTCTTAGCCGCCTTCTTTCTAACGAAAACAACCTCAAAACCCTCAGTCTCTCCTCATAGGACCTCCCCTCCATACCAGGCAACATCCTGGTAAACCTCCTCTGCACCCTCTCCAATGCCTCCACATCCTTCCTATAATGTGGGGACCAGAACTGCACACAGTACTCCAAGTGCGGCCGCACCAGAGTTTGTACAGTTGCAACATGACGTTGCGGCTCCTAAATTCAATCCCCCTGCCAATAAACGCCAAGACACCGTATGCCTTCCTAATAACCTTATCTACTTGATTCCCAACTTTCAGGGATCTATGTACACAAACACCTAGATCCCTCTGTTCGTCAACACTATTCAGAGTCCTACCGTTAGCCCTATACTCGACACATCTGTTATTCCTGCCAAAGTGAATTACCTTACACTTTTCCGCATTAGAACATAAGAACATAAGAAATAGGAGCAGGAGTAATGGAGAGGATCCTCAAGGATAGGATGTATGAGCATCTGGAGCGCTGCAATCTGATCAGGGATACGCAGCATGGCTTCGTTACAGGGAGGTCGTGCCTTACGAATCTATTGGAATTTTTTGAAGAGGTGACAAAAACGGTTGACGAAGGACAAGCCGTTGATGTTGTCTATATGGATTTCAGTAAGGCGTTTGACAAGGTCCCTCACGGTAGGCTGATAGAAAAGGTGAAGGCTCATGGGATACAAGGCCAGGTATGTAGATGGGTGAAGAACTGGCTTGGGAGGAGAAGACAGCGGGTAGTAGTGGAGGGCTCCTTTTCCAATTGGAGGTCTGTCACCAGTGGGGTGCCGCAGGGCTCGGTACTAGGACCTCTACTATTTGTAGTATATATTAATGACTTGGAAGAGGGGGTAGGTGGTGTGATCAGCAAATTTGCTGATGACACTAAGATGGTTGGATTGGCGGGTACTGAGGAGCAGTGCCTGGCAATGCAACAGGACATAGATAGGCTGGTAGATTGGGCAGATAGATGGCAAATGGAATTTAATCCGGAGAAATGCGAGGTGATGCACTTTGGCCGGAATAATGTGGAAGGGAGTTATATGATAAAAGGTAGAACTATCCGGAGTATAGATACGCAGAGAGACCTGGGGGTGCAGGTACACAAGTCCCTGAAGGTGTCGGTGCAGGTGCAGAATGTGATGAGGAAAGCGTATGGCATGTTAGCCTTCATAGGAAGGGGTATAGAATACAAGAGTAGGAGTCTGATGTTGCAGTTGTATAGAACGTTGGTTAGGCCTCACCTGGAGTACTGCGTCCAGTTCTGGTCGCCGTACTACCGGAAGGATGTAGAGATCCTGGAGAGAGTGCAGAGGAGATTTACCAGGATGTTGCCTGGTATGGAAGGGCTGTCTTACGAGGAAAGATTGAACGCACTTGGGCTGTTTTCCCTTGAGAGACGTCGGCTGAGGGGGGATTTGATAGAGGTTTATAAGATTATGAAGGGGACAGATAGAGTAGATGGTGATAAGCTTTTTCCGCTATTAGAAATGGATAGAACGAGGGGTCACGGGCTTAGGGTGAGGGGGGCTAGATATAAGACTAATGTTAGAGGGCAGTTTTTCACACAAAGGGTAGTGGGGATGTGGAATGCACTGCCGAGTAAGGTGGTGGAAGCAGGCACGCTAGGGTTGTTCAAGAGTCACTTGGACAGCCACATGAGCAGTTTACATATAGGGGGATATAGCAGGCCTTATTAAGCATTGTAGGCTTGGGGTCAGTTTTAGTCTCAGGGATATAGAGTCTTTAATAATGAAATTTTTATCCACAGGCACTTACCATCTCGAGGGCATCATGGCAGCACAGAGGCTATCTCTGTTGCTGTGCGGACACATGGAGTTGGGCCTGTGTCCGTGGGAGTTTGCGCGTTCTCCCCGTGGTTGCGTGGGTTTCCTCCGGGTGCTCCGGTTTCCTCCCACATCCCAAAAATGTGCTTTTAGGCTGATTGATTGGGTAACAAATTGTCCCTATATTGGAACTCCCTGATCCTCACACATTAGGCATAGACTAGAGTCATGAATAGGTCACTGACCATGGGACGGCGGCGCGGGCTCGTTGGGCCGAAGGGCCTGTTTCCCGTGCTGTTTTGTTCTTTGTTCTTTGAGTAGGCCATCTGGCCCTTCGAGCCTGCCCCGCCATTCAATAAGATCATGGCTGATCTGTCGTGGCTCAGTTCCACATTCCTGCCCTCTCCCCATAACCCTTAATCCCCTCTCTTATCAAAAACCCATCAACCCGCTTCTTGAAAATATTTAGCAAGGCAGCCTCCACCACTTCAACGGGTAGAGAATTCCAGAGATTCACCATCCTTTGAGTGAAGAAGTTCCTCCTCAACTCCGTTCTAAACCGCCCCCCCCCTTTATCTTGAGGCTGTGTCCCCTAGTCCTACTGTCTTTTTTGAGCGGAAAGAGTCTATCCACCTCTATCCTATCCATCCCATTCATCATCTTATACGTCTCAATGAGATCTCCCCTCATTCTTCTAAACTCCAACGAGTACAAGCCTAGTTCATTCAGCCTCTCCTCATAGCTCAACCCCCTCAACTCTGGTATCAGCCTAGTAAACCTCCTCTGCACTCCCTCCAAGGCCAAAATATCTTTGCGCAGGTGCGGTGCCCAAAACTGCACACAGTACTCCAGCTGCGGCCTCACCAATGCCCTAAACAGCTGCAGCAAGACCTCCCTACTTTTATATTCAATCCCCTTCGCTATGAAGGCCAGCATCCCATTCGCCTTCCTGACCACCTGCTGCACCTGCAAGCTGGGTTTTTGCGACTCATGCACAAGGACCCCGAGGTCCCTCTGCACCATCGCCTGCTGCAGTTTTTCGCCACGTAAGTAATGGTCCTTCCTACCATTCTTCCTTCCAAAGTGGACCACCTCACACTTGCCAACATTAAATTCCATTTGCCATTTCCTGGCCCATTCGCCCAGCCTATCTAGATCCTCTGCAGACTCTCCACACCCTCCGCACAATTTGCCATTCCCCCAATCTTGGTGTCATCAGCAAATTTCGACACCCTACACTCGGTTCCCTCCTCCAGATCATCTATATAAATGTTAAAAAGCTGAGGCCCCAGCACCGACCCCTGGGGCACTCCACTAGTCATCATCTGCCAATCCGAATAGCACCGTTGACCCCCACTCTCTGCCTCCTATTTGACAACCAATCCTCTATCCACACTAACACCCTACCCCCAACTCCAAGTCCCCTGACCTTCTGCAATAACCTCTTATGAGGTACTTTGTCAAACGCCTTCTGAAAATCCAGAAAGACCACATCCACCGGCTCTCCTCTATCCACCGCCCTAGACACATCCTCATAGAACTCCAGTAAATTTGTCAGACACGACTTCCCTTTAATGAAACCATGAATTCCATCCGCCACCTCTCGGCCCAGCTCTGCAACTTGTCCAAGTCTCTCTGTAAACTATGATACCCCTCTTCACTATCTACCACTCCTCCGACTTTGGTGTCATCAGCAAATTTACTAATCCATCCTTCTATACCCTCATCCAGATCATTTATAAAAATTACAAACAGCAGTGGCCCCAAAACAGATCCCTGAGGCACACCACTTGTAACCGAACGCCATGACGAATATTTTCCATCAACCACCACCCTCTGTCTTCTATCAGCTCAGTAAAAAGTCTGACAACACCAGGTTTTAGTCCAACCGATTTATTTGATAATATTCTCACAAGCAAGCAAGCAAGCTTTCGAGGTTACCCTCTTCGTCAGGTGAATGGAGAGTTCTGGCCTCAGACAGAGCATATAAAGCACAGACAGTTTAGAGATTGCTGCAATCAGCAATCTCTAAACTGTCTGTGCTTTATATGCTCTGTCTGAGGCCAGAACTCTCCATTCACCTGACGAAGAGGGTAACCTCGAAAGCTTGCTTGCTTGTGAGAATATTATCAAATAAATCGGTTGGACTAAAACCTGGTGTTGTCAGACTTTTTACTGTGTTTACGCCAGTCCAACGCCGGCATACCCACATCATGACTTCTATCAGCTCGCCAATTCCTGATTCAATTAACTAAATCACCCTCAATCCCATACATCTGCATTTTCTGCAGAAGCCTTCCATGGTGAACCTTATCAAACGCCTTACTAAAGTCCATATATACGTCAACTGCCTTACCCCCATCCACCTCTTTGGTCACTTTTTCAAAAAAAAGATACAGAGTAAAGCTCCCTCTCCACTGCCCCCCGTCCCAGGACAGGTACAACACGGGGTTGGATACAGTGTAAAACTCCCTCTACACTGTCCCCATCAAACACTCCCAGGACAGGTACAGCACGGGGTTAGATACAGAGTAAAGCACCCACTACACTGTCCCCCATCAAACACTCCCAGGACAGGTACAACACGGGGTTGGATACAGTGTAAAACTCCCTCTACACTGTCCCCATCAAACACTCCCAGGACAGGTACAGCACAGGGTTAGATACAGAGTAAAGCTTCTTTCTCCTTGCATATTTGTATAAATTTCTCTCACGCTGAAGCTTCATGAATTTCAGTTCCATCATAAACTCCGCAGCCGGAGAGAACCTGCAGGAAAAAACACACATACCATTCAAGCCCTCTGCTCTTCCCCTCAGGGGATCCTTCACTCCCCATCCACCCCGAGACACTCTTCCCCTCCCCCCCCCCCCAGACCAACCCCTGACACCCAGTACCCCCCCCCCACCCCAATCTTCCAAAAAACCCAGCCCCACAGACCCCATCCACCCAGGACATCCCCCCACCCAAAACTCCCACACCCTGACTCCCTCTGATCCCTCTAATTTCTCTCCCCCTCATAATTCCCCTGGATCCACTGTTGCTCCCCCTAAGGCAACCACTGCCCCCCCCCCACCCCCCGGGGCCCTAATCCAGCCCTGGGACCCATCCAATAGGAACCCCCCTCACCCCCAGAACCACCTTACCCAGATCTTCCCCTCCCAGACACCCCCCCAAGACTCCACACTCCCACCCCACCCCCCCGACTCCACACCCCCGCCCCCCCAGACTCCACACCCCCACCCCCCCGACTCCACAACCCCCCCCAGACTCCACACCCCCACCCCCCCCAGACTCCACACCCCCCCCAGACTCCACACCCCCAAGGCTCCACACCCCCACCCCCCCCCCAGACTCCACCCCCCCACCCCCCCCCAGACTCCACCCCCCCACCCCCCCCCAGACTCCACCCCCCCACCCCCCCCCAGACTCCACCCCCCCACCCCCCCCCCAGACTCCACCCCCCCACCCCCCCCAGACTCCACCCCCCCACCCCCCCCCCAGACTCCACCCCCCCACCCCCCCCCCAGACTCCACCCCCCCACCCCCCCCCCAGACTCCACCCCCCCACCCCCCCCAGACTCCACCCCCCCCCCCAGACTCCACCCCCCCACCCCCCCCCAGACTCCACACCCCCACCCCCCCCCAGACTCCACACCCCCAACACCCCCCAGACTCCACACCCCCAACACCCCCCCCAGACTCCACACCCCCCCCAGACTCCACACCCCCACCCCCCCCCAGACTCCACACCCCCCCCCCCAGACTCCACACCCTCACCCCGACACCCTCCTCCCATCCCCTCACCTTCAGGTCTCACCCCCAGATCCCCTTTGCCCCCTGCCTTCCCCTCCGTATTTATTCTCTCAGTCTATCTGTGTTTGTGTGTGTGTGGGTGGTTGGTGGGTGCGTGTGGGGGGGGGGGAGGGGTGGGTGTGTGTGGGGGGGTCGGGGGGGTGGGTGTGTGTGTGGGGGGTGGGTGTGTGTGTGGGTGTCTGTGGGAGGGTGTGTGTGTGGGTGTCTGTGGGGGGGGTGTGGGTGTCTGTGGGTGTGTGTGTGGGTGTCTGTGGGGGGGTGTGTGTGTGGGTGTCTGTGGGGGGGGTGTGTGTGGGTGTCTGTGGGGGGGGTGTGGGTGTCTGTGGGTGTCTGTGGGGGGGTGTCTGTGGGAGGGTGTGTGTGTGGGTGTCTGTGGGGGGGGTGTGGGTGTCTGTGGGTGTGTGTGTGGGTGTCTGTGGGGGGGTGTGTGTGTGGGTGTCTGTGGGGGGGGTGTGTGTGGGTGTCTGTGGGGGGGGTGTGGGTGTCTGTGGGTGTCTGTGGGGGGGTGTCTGTGGGGGGGGGTGTGTGTGGGTGTCTGTGGGGGGGGTGTGTGTGGGTGTCTGTGGGGGGGTGTGTGTGTGGGTGTCTGTGGGGGGGTGTGTGTGTGGGTGTCTGTGGGTGGGGGGGGGTGTGTGTGGGTGTCTGTGGGGGGGGGGAGGGGAGGTGTGTGTGGGTGTGTGTGTGGGTGTCTGTGTGGGTGTGTGTGTGTGGGTGTCTGTGGGAGGGTGTGTGTGTGGGTGTCTGTGGGGGGGTGTGTGTGTGGGTGTCTGTGGGGGGGGTGTGTGTGGGTGTCTGTGGGGGGGTGTGTGTGTGGGTGTCTGTGGGGGGGTGTGTGTGTGGGTGTCTGTGGGTGGGGGGGGGTGTGTGTGGGTGTCTGTGGGGGGGGGGGGGGGGAGGGGAGGTGTGTGTGGGTGTGTGTGTGGGTGTCTGTGGGGGGGGGGGGTCTCTCTCTCACCACCGCCACTCTGGGCCCGGGGTTGGCGCCGCTCGAGCGGAATCGGCAAAGCCTCAGCGCGAGAGACACACCGCGAATCAACATGGCAGCCTGGGGGCGGAGCCTGCACTGGGGGCGGGGAAACATGGCGGCGGGAGGCGGGCATTTAGATGGGGCGGGGTCAACATGGTCGCGAGGGCGGGGCAGCATGGAGACGGGGCTTGCGTTGGGGGCGGGGGCTGGAGATGGAGATGCTCCCTCTGGGTCCTAGCTCCCGTTCCCTTCATGGTCAGTGCTGGTCTTTACTGGTCTCCCTGCTGCCCCTTATTGCACAGGCTCTGAGCTCAGCCAATGGTTTGCATTACCCTGGTGTGGAGATGCGGCGTTAGATTGGGTTAAGCACAGAAAGACCCCCCCTCTCCCCACTTCATCTCCAGACCCTGCCTCACCTCAGACCCCTCCCCTATTGCATTACCTTAGCAAAGGCCTCTAGAAAATTCAATTCTGTTAAAATAATGTATTACTCTTACTCTGAAAGATGATTGAAACATGAAATAAAAGCAGTGGGCCATTCAGCCCCTCAAACCTGCTCCATCATTCAGTAAGATCTTAGCTAATCTGTTTATGTTTTGAATTCTATTTTCCCATCTATCCTTGATAACCGCTGATTTCCTTGCCTGATAAGTATCTACATCCACCTTCAAAATATTCCTGCTTCCATCACCTGAGACAGAACATCTCACAACCCTCAGAAAAAAATTCTCAACTCTGTCCGGAAAGGGCGACCCCTAATTTTAAAACAATTATTCCATATTTCTGGACTCACCCACAAGAGAAAATATTCTTTCCACATCCACCTTGTCAAGACCGTTCAGGGTCTTTTATACCTTAATCATAACACTCCTCATTCTTCACACTTGATGGAAAGAAGACCCACTCTCTGTCTAACGTTTCCTCATTCAACAACCCACTCATTGCAGTTATCAATCTGATAAATCTCCTCTGAACAGCCTCCATTGCATTTACATCCTTCCTTAATAAGGAGACCAAAACTGCACACAGTATTTGAGATGTGGTTTCACCAGTTCTCTGTACAACTGAAGCACATCTTTATTCTTGTAATCAATTATACCATTAGATTAGCCTTTTTAATTACTAATTGTATCTGCATACTAATGTTTTGTGAATCATGCACTAGAACATCCAGATCTCCCTGCACCTGTTCTCCATGCCAGTAATACTCTGCTTTTTTATTCTTCCTGCCATAGTGAACAATTTCATCTTCCCTAACATTCTATTCCATTGTGTGATTCTTGTCTACTCACTCAATCTATGCCCATTTGTAAACTCCCTTTGTCTTCTTTACAATATACTTTCCTACCTATTGATCTGTCTCTACGCTTTAGCTATGACTGTAACGCTACATTCTGTAGCCTTTTCTTTCCTTCTGTATGAACATTATGTTTTGTATAGCCCACAAAAAAACAATACTTTTCACTGTATGATAATACATGTAACAATAATAAATCAAATCTGTTGTTACATCATCTACAAATTTAACTGCCATGTCTTTGTTCCCTGCATCTAAGTCATTGATGTAAATTGTAAAAAGCTCAGTCCTCAGCACAGACCCCCACAAGACTCTATTCATCACATCCTGCCAATCAGAAAAAGGCCCATTTATACATACTCTGTTTCCTGCCAGTCAATCTTCCACCTAAGCTAATACATTACACCCTACGTCATGAGCTGTTAGTTTTTGCAATAATCTTTAACGTTTTTACACAATACTCCACGTGCAGTCTCACCATTCCCTTGTACAGTAGCAGCAACACCTCCCTCCTGCTATACTCTATTCATTTAACTCTAAGTGCCAAAATTCCATTTATTTTCCTTACTGTACCTGCTTACTAGTTTATTGTAACACCTGCACAAGGACACCCAGATCCCTCTGCACCAAAGCATTCCAAAGTCTGTCTCCATTTAGAAAGGTATTTTAAGCACATCCGCGCTGTTATAAGCAGCCCTGCTATTTTTCCATTGTGACACCGAGCTGCCTGGGTAGGTATCCTTTTATCACTGCTGAAATGATATAATGGGCCTTTCATTTATTTTTAATCCTGGCCTAGTGCAATCTCCTGGAGTTTTACAAACCTTTTGAATTGTTGGGGGAAGGTTGATTGGCCAACTGGGATTGGTACTTTGGAGTACCTCTTTGGCTCTTTAGTTTCAGTTTGAGCAGAAGCTGTTAAGATTCCAGGCTGGAAGTTTTTGTCTTTCTCCCTGGTATTGGAATTCTGCTGGCTGCTGGTTAGAAGTTGATTGGACTGCAGACTGGAAGCAGTCTTTTTTGCTTCTCTGGAAAATTCTGCTGTTGGTGATTTGCTAGCTAGAGGCAAACAATCTATCTCTGCCTCGAGGTGCTAGAAGTTCCAGCTCAGGGAAGTCCGAGTTTCAATTTTCCATCCAAAGGCCTAAGCCACAGCAGGTGTTGCAAAGCTGCAAAATCCAGCATCACTTCAGCATTCTTATTTTCTGTGTTAAGCCTGGGATGCAGGTGTGTGTTTGTCACGGTGAAACAGTATTTATAACTTATTATAACAGTATTTATAAATTATTCAATTTTTTTTGTAATTGGTAAAAGTTATAGCTAATTGTCTTATTATTTAACTATAGTCTTAAATAAACTTTGTTTAATAAAAGCTCCCTAGTAGAGCTGCACAGCACCAGGAACCCAGGTTCGATTCCTGGCTTCCTGTCTGTGTGGAATCTGCATGTTCTCACTGTGTCTGCGTGGGTTTCCTTTGGATGCTCCGGTTTCCTCTCACAGTCCGAAAGACGTGCTGGTTAGGGTGCATTGGCTATGCTAAATTCTTCTTCAGTGTACATGAACAGGCACCAGAGTGTGGCAACTAGGGGATTTTCACAGTAATTGCATCGCAGTGTTAATGTAATGTGCTGCAGCTGTATAGGGCATTGGTGAGGCCGCAGCTGGAGTACTGTGTGCAGTTTTGGGCGCCGCACCTGCGCAAGGATATTTTGGCCTTGGAGGGAGTGCAGAGGAGGTTTACTAGGCTGATACCGGAGTTGAGGGGATTGAGCTATGAGGAGAGGCTGAATAAACTGGGCTTGTACTCGTTAGAGTTTAGAAGAATGAGGGGAGATCTCATTGAGACGTATAAGATGATGAATGGGATGGATAGGATAGAGGTGGAGAGACTCTTCCTGCTCAAAAAAGACAGTAGGACTAAGGGGCACAGCCTCAAGATAAAATGGGGGCGGTTTAGAACGGAGTTGAGGAGGAACTTCTTCACTCAAAGGGTGGTGAATCTCTGGAATTCTCTGCCCGTTGAAATGGTGGAGGCTGCCTCGCTAAATATTTTTAAGACACGAGTTGATGGGTTTTTGATAAGAGAGGGGATTAAGGGTTATGGGGAGAGGGCGGGAAAGTGGAACTGAGCAGCGACAGATCAACCATGATCTTATTGAATGGCGGGGCAGGCTCGAAGGACTAGATGGCCTACTCCTGCTCTTATTTCTTATGTTCTTATAATGTAAGCCTACTATGACAAATAAATAAACTTTAAACTTTAGGTGGGTCATTTGCTTCATACCTGGAGT
Organism: Prionace glauca; assembly: GCA_037974335.1. Taxonomy (NCBI): domain Eukaryota; kingdom Metazoa; phylum Chordata; class Chondrichthyes; order Carcharhiniformes; family Carcharhinidae; genus Prionace; species Prionace glauca. The sequence continues at coordinate 1,990,545 of CM075733.1, read as the reverse complement.
GTTCAAAGTGCAAATCCTAAGCTCCAGGCTGACTTCATAAAACATCTTGGAGTTTCTGACCAGGATTATAACAAATGAAGTTGTCTTTCCGTCCTCACACTGATCCAGGTTAAAATGCACCTGACATATTTTGGCTCACTCGCTGAGCCTATCCATTTGTAAATTATTTCTTTATCACAACTCATTATCCCACCTGTTTTAGTGTCTGCTGCAAGTTTATCCCTCCTGGAATGCCTGGATCCATTATAATTCGCTTATCGCTGCAACAGACCCACAGCAGGTACCATCACCCTAGTCCTGCACTTAGAACACCTTGATAACAAAGACATCTCTATCAGACTCCTATTTATTGACTACAGCTCAGCCTTCAACACCATTATCCCTACGAAACTCATCTCCAAACATGGCTCGGGGCTCGGCTCCTCCCTCTGCGACTGGATCCTGAGCTTCCTAACCCACCGACCAAAGGCGGTAAAGATAGGCAACAACACCTCCTCCACAATCATCCTCAACACCGGTGCCCCACAAGGCTGTGTTCTCAGCCCCCTACTATACTCCTTATACACCTATGATTGTGTGGCCAAATTCCCCTCCAACTCGATTTTCCAGTTTGCTGACAACACCACAGTAGTGGGTCAGATCTCAAACAATGACGAGACAGAGTACAGGAATGAGATAGAGAATCTGGTGAACTGATGCGGCAACAATAATCTCTCCCTCAGTGTCAACAATACAATGAAATAGTCATTGACTTCAGGAAATGTAGCAAAGAACGTATCCCTGTCTACATCAATGATGAAGTAGAAATGGTCGAGAGCTTCAAGTTTTTAGGTGTCCAGATCACCAACAACCTGTTCTGGTACCTCTATGTGGACACTATAGTTAAGAAAGCCCACCAACACCTCTACTTTCTCAGAAGACTGAGGAAATTTGGCATGTCCGCTACAACCCTCACCAGCTTCTACAGATGCACTGCAGAAAGCATTCTTTCTGGTTGTATCACAGCTTGACATGGCTCCTGCTCTGCCCAAGACCACAAGAAACTATTAAGGGTCGTAAACAAAGCCGATTCCATCACATAAACCAGCCTCCCATCCATTGACACTATCCACACTTCCCACTACTTTGGAAAAGCAGCCAGCATAATCAAGGACATCATTGCATCCCGGGCACTCTCTCTTCCATTCAATAAAAGACACAAAACTAAGGACATCTACCAACTGACTCAAGCACAGCTTCTTCCCTGCTGCCATCAGACTTTTGGATGGACTTAACTCTCTTTACGTTGATCTTTCTCTATACCCTAGTTATGACTGTAACACTACATTCTGCACTCTCTCCTCTATGAATGTTATGCTTTGGCTGTACAGCCCACAAGAAACAATACTTTTCACTGTATGTTAATACACATGATAATAATAAATCCAATCCCTGTATCCAAGTCATTGATATAGATTGTAAATAGTTGGGGCTGGAGGACTGAACCTTGGGGCACCCACCTTGTTACATCTTGCCAAACAGAAAAAAGATGCATTTATCCCAACTCTCTGCTCTCTGTTGGTTAGTCAATCCTCTATCCCCGTGTGATCTTAATCTTAAAAGGTTTATCTCATATCCTTAGACAGTGACCCCTGGTTCTGGACTCTCCCAACATCAGGAACATTATTCCTGCATCTACCCTGTCTAGTCCTCTTGGTATTTTATAGGTTATTTGAGATCATAGGATCGCTACAGTGCAGAAGATGCCATTCAGCCCATTGAGTCTGCACTGGACCTCTGACAGAGCATCTTACCAGACCCTCTCCCAATCATATCCCTATAACCCAACACAATTCCCATGGCTATCCATACAACCTACACATCTTGGGACACTAAGGGACAATTTAGCATGGCCAGTCCATCTAACCTGCACATCTTTGGGCTGTGGGAAGAACAGTAAAAAGTCTGACAACACCAGGTTTTAGTCCAACCTATTTATTTGATAATATCCTCACAAACTTTCGAGGGGACTGCCTCTTCGTCAGGTGAATGGAGAGTTCTGGCCTCAGACAGAGCATAAAAAGCACAGTTTAGAGATTACTGATTAGAATGCGAATCCTTACACCTAACCTGCTGTTCAAGACCTAAAGTGGCTGATAATGTGAGTGGAAGGAGCACTGATCACAGGTTAAAGAGATGTGTATTGTCAAAATGTGTATCGCTCAAAAAAGACAGTAGGACTAGGGGGCACAGCCTCAAGATAAAGGGTTTAGAGCAGAGTTGAGGAGGAACTTCTTCACTCAAAGGGTGGTGAATCTCTGGAATTCTCTACCCGTTGAAGTGGTGGAGGCTGCCTCGCTAAATATTTTTAAGAAACGGGTTGATGGGTTTTTGATAAGAGAAGGGATTAAGGGTTATGGGGAGAGGGCAGGAAGGTGGAGCTGAGTCACGACAGATCAGCCATGATCTTATTGAATGGCGGGGCAGGCTCGAAGGGCCAGATGGCCTACTCCTGCTCCTATTTCTTATGTTCTTATGTCTCCAGACAATGTCGCACTATCTGTAACCCCCGTGACTTGCCTGGGTTTGCAAAACCTCACTTACTGTACTGTCTGGAGACAATACACATCTCTTTAACCTGTGATCAGTGCTCCTTCCACTCACATTATCAGCCACTTTAAGACTTGAACAGCAGGTTAGGTGTAAGGATTCGCATTCTAATCAGTAATCTCTAAACTGTCTGTGCTTTATATGCTCTGTCTGAGGCCAGAACTCTCCATTCACCTGACGAAGAGGCAGTCCCCTCGAAAGCTTGTGAGGATATTATCAAATAAATCGGTTGGACTAAAGCCTGGTGTTGTCAGACTTTTTACTGTGTTTACGCCAGTCCAACGCCGGCATACCCACATCATGTGGGAAGAAAACAGTCCCCAGAGCAAACTCACACAGACACAGGGAGAATGAGCAATTCCACAGTCAGTCACCCAAGGCCAGTATTGAACACAAGTCCCTGGCACTGAGGCAGAAGTGCTAACCACTGTGCCACCATGTCACCCATTCATTCTTCCAAACTCCAACGAATATAATCCTAATTGAGTCAATCTCCTCTTGTATGTCTGTCCTGTGATCCTAAGAATCAGCCTGGTAAACCTTCACTGCACTCCCTCGAGAGCAAGAACATCCTTCCTCAGAAAAAGAGATCAAAAATGCACCCAATACTCTAGGTGTGGCCTCACCAAGGCCCTGTATAATTGCAACAACACATCCCTGCTCCTGTACTCAAAACCTCTCGCTATGAATGCCAACATCCCATTTGCCTTCTTTACTTCCTGCTGCACTTGCACGCTTACCTTCAGTGACTGGTGCACAAGGACACCCAGGTCTTATTACACATTCCCCTCTCCTGATTTATGGTCATTCAGATTGTAGTATCGTAACTATGTTAGGAGCTGTGTGTTTTACCCAAAAAGAAAAGGATGTGGTTTGCACACTCAGATTCTGTTATATATTTTAGTGATTACATAATTATATTTAAGAGCTGTTCACATGATTTGATGGTGAGGTCATTGAAATGCTTCACGTCGTGAGCAAGCAGAAATGGTAGCTTTAAATTAAAATGAACCAATACTTCAGATTTCTGCAAAGCATCTATCCTTGTATGCTTTCTCACATTCTGTTTTCGGACCCATCACTGTTTCAGATATAGTAAATTGTGCAATAACTTCAATAATATAGCTAAATAATGAATATATTTGTCATAATAATTTACTAATCCTTAAAAAGACCTTAATTGCATTGCATTTGTTGGACATGGTACTTCTAGAATAGTTTCAATTTATTTGAGTGCTTACGTCTTTACTATCGGATAGACCAGTATGTGAAAAAGAAAATCACAATATTCTTTCTTGATACCCAGACCATGTGTTTGAAGGCATTCCAAGTTGCTTGTAAACTATCAAGTTCTCATTTTCACTGAACACTGTAATTCAACTATCATCCAGATAACATTGTACACCAGAGAGACCACTTCAAATCTGATCCATTCATCTTTAGTACAGAGCTGGTGGAGAAGTTATTCCAAAACACAATTTTTTAAAATGAAAAGACCTTTATGAGTAACGATGGTAAGCAATAGTTGAGATTCAACCACTACAATCACCTGTAAATATGTTTGTAAAAGATCAATCTTGCTGAATTTCTGCCCACCTAATAATCTAGCAAACAAATCTTCAATTAAAGGAAGTGGATATTGATCAGTGGCTATTTAAACATGTTTGTTTAAAAGTCACCACAAATATCAACTGAACCATTTGGTTTCATTACAGGTACGATGGGAGTAGCCCATTCATTGTAACTGGCTCTGACACACCAGTGTTAACAAGTTGTACTAATTCTCCTTCACATTGCTCTTGCTTTGAGACTTTTTGGTTGGCTATCAGGATTTATCTCGAGTTTCACCTGAACTCCCTTCGTTGAGACAAGAGACAATTCTTTACTCAGAGTAGTAAGGGCTTGGAATGCCCTGCCTGCAACAGTAGTGGACTTGCCAACATTGAGCAATTAAATGGTCATTGAATAAACATATGGATGATATTGGAATAGTGTAGGTTAGATGGACTTTAGATTGGTTTCACAGGTCAGCGCAACATCGAGGGCCTAAGGGCCTGTCCTGCGCTGTAATGTCCTATGAAGGAAGTTCAAGTGAAACTCAAGGGCAGCCCAGTGGCACAGTGGTTACCACTGTTGCCTCACAGTGCCTTGGTTCCATTCCAGCAATGCTCATGCTATAACATTCAAGGCTATGGGCCAAGGACTGGCAAGTGGAATTAGGTGGGCAAGTCAGTGCCTTTCATGTGTCAGTGCAAACTCAATGGGCTGAAGGGCCTCTTCTATACTTAGAATTCTGTGACTGTCTTTGTGAAGTTTGCACGTTCTCTCTGTGTCTGTGGATTTCCTCCGGGTTTTCAGTTTCCTCCCCACTCCAAAGATGCGCAGGTTAGGTTGATTGAACATATCAAATTGTCACTTAACGTTAGAGAGATTAGCAGCATAAATCGTGGGACTACAATCCCTGGGTGGGATTGTCAGTGTAGACTTGATGGGCCAAATGGTCTCCATCTGCACTGTAGGGAGTTTTCTTGTGTGCAGTGTTTACAGCCATTTCTTGATACCACATGGAGTGAATCAGATTAACTGAAGGCTTGTCTTATTCCCTTATGTGCTGGACTCTGCCCTAGAGACGGGTGGAGGCAGGTTCAATCCAGGCTTTCAAGAGTGAATTGGATTATTATCTGGAAAGGAAGAATGTTCAGAATTATGGGGAGAAGGCGGCAGATTGGCACGAGGGGGAGGGCCTGTGTAAACACAATAGGCCAACTGGTCTCCTATTCTAACACAGCAATTCAATGGGGATGTTTTGGGACCACAAAACCTCAATTTCTTAAACTAGTCAAAAAAAACACACATCTGTATATTAAAAATTTATTATACAGCAATTTACATCAAAAATCTCAGTGCAACAGGGCAAATAAGATGGTCAGCTTCTGCCCTTATTCAGAAAGTCAATGACAAAGAGCTTTAACACGGGGTTAGATACACAGTAAAGCTCCCTCTACACTGTCCCCATCAAACACTCCCAGGACAGGTACAGCACGGGGTTAGATACAGAGTAAAGCTCCCTCTACACTGTCCCCCCCATCAAACACTCCCAGGACAGGTACAGCACGGGGTTAGATACAGAGTAAAGCTCCCTCTACACTGACCCCATCAAACACTCCCAGGACAGGTACAGCACGGGGTTAGATACAGAGTAAAGCTCTCTCTACACTGTCCCCATCAAACACTCCCAGGACAGGAACAGCACGAGGTTAGATACAGAGTAAAGCTCCCTCTACACTGTCCCCCATCAAACACTCCCAGGACAGGTACAGCACGGGGTTAGATACAGAGTAAAGCTCCCTCTACACTGTCCCCCATCAAACACTCCCAGGACAGGTACAACACGGGGTTAGATACAGAGTAAAGCTCCCTCTATACTGACCCCATCAAACACTCCCAGGACAGGAACAGCACCGGGTTAGATACAGAGTAAAGCTCCCTCTACACTGTCCCCCATCAAACACTCCCAGGACAGGTACAGCACGGGGTTAGATACAGAGTAAAGCTCCCTCTACACTGTCCCCCATCAAACACTCCCAGGACAGGAACAGCACGGGGTTAGCTAAATATAGCAGATTGGCACGTGCCAATCTGCTACATTCCTATCCTTCAACTGCCCTGCATTGGCCTTGAAGATTTTCAATTAGGTACATGTGTATGGTGTTTTACTCCTTACCCCGCTCTATGTATATCGCTGCGTGCACTGTTACAGCAGTTCCTGACCCCTGTCCCCCTGCTGCAGCTGCTTGCTGGGAGAATGTGTTGTCGCTGTACTGTTACATTGCTGGAGGACAGGCAGCAATTGCCTCCACTGAGGTTCTCAGTTCTCATTCACGCGAATCCATCAGCTGCTCTGTGGCCACCTCACAACCGCTGCTCTCTCCGTCGCTCTCAGCCATTTCTGCTGGGCGTTTCATTCCTTGCTGTTTGGACAGTGCGAGAGTGTACTGGATATTGTAGCGATTCCATTCACACCTACAGAGCACAGTCAATAAAAGCAAACTGATCACCAGCTACACAGGGAGCCAGGGCTAAAATGTTTGTCCCACTGACCTCACTCTCCCCTCACCTCCTCCAAGCACACAGACTGCAGGAATTTGGGGAATCTTACCAAGAGGGGAAAATGAGTCTGGGACAGGGATCATTCCTATTTCAGACAGTGAGGAGGAGGCGGTTGAAGAATGCTGACTGTGTGTGTAACAAAATCAACTCTAACCCCACAGTAAAGTCCCTTCTTAAATACTAATTACCAGAATGCCATTGGGTGGGACCAACTTATGCCTGAGGATTGCCAGGGGCTAGAACAGGATAATGTCAGCAGTGGTTTACTGCCTGGGACCCAGTGAGTCACACTGAGGGTTCACAGCTCACTTCAAATACCTGAGCACGAAATCCAGCCTGTAACACCCAGTACTTTCAGAAAGTGTTTGACAAAGTCCCATACAAGAGATTATCATGCAAGATTAAAGCACACGGGATTGGGGAAACTGTACTGAGATGGATAGAAAACTGGTTGGCAGAGAGGAAACAAAGAATGGGAATTAATGGGTGCTTTTCAAATTGACAGGCAGTAACTAGTGGGGGTGCCACAGGGATCAGTGCTGGGACCCCAGTTATTCACAATATATATTAATGATTTGAATGAGGGAACAAAATGTGACATCTCAAAGTTTACAGGTGATGCCAAGTTGGGTGGGAGGGTGAACTGTGACGAGGATACAGAGATCCTTCAGAATGATCTGGACAGGTTGGGTGAGTGGGCAAATCAATGGCAGATGCAGTATAATTTGGATAAATGTGAGGTTATTCACTTTGGAAGCAAAAACAAGAAGGTAGATTACCACCTAAATGGCTGTAAATTGAGAGAGGGGAGTGTACAGAGGGACCTGGGTGTCCTTGTGCACCAGTCACTGAAGGTAAGCGTGCAGGTGCAGCAGGAGGTAAAGAAGGCAAATGGTATGTTCGCCTTCATTGCGAGAGGTTTCAAATACAGGAGCAGGGATATATACAGGAGGGTGATCTTATAAAATTCTAATAGGACTAGACAGGGTCGATGCAGGGAGGATGTTCCCGATGGTGGGGGGAGTCCAGAACCAGGGGTCACAGTCTGAGGATTCAGGGTAAACCATTTAGGACGGAGGTGAGGAGACATTTCTTCACCCAGAGAGTGGTGATCCTGTGGAATTCATTCCCACAGGAAATAGGTGATGCCAAAACATTGAACGTAGTCAAGAAACAGCTGGATATAACACTTGTGACGAATGGGATCAAAGGTTATGGGGAGAAAGCAGGATCAGGCTATTGAGTTGGATGATCAGCCATGATCGTAATGAATGGCGGAGCAGGTTTGAAGGGCCAAATGGCCTCGTCATGCTTCTATCTTCTATGTGCACAGGTTACAGCGCGTGCACCGAACAACATGCACAGGTTAGACTGTGTGCGCCGAACAATGTGCACAGGTTACAGCTCGTGCACCGAACAATGTACACAGGTTACAGCGCGTGCACCGAACAATGTACACAGGTTACAGCGCGTGCACCGAACAATGTACACAGGTTAGACTGCGTGCACCGAACAATGTGCACAGGTTACAGCGCGTGCACCGAACAATGTGCACAGATTAGACTGCGTGCGCCGAACAATGTGCACAGGTTACAGCGCGTGCACCGAACAATGTACACAGGTTAGACTGTGTGCGCCGAACAATGTGCACAGGTTAGACTGTGTGCGCCGAACAATGTGCACAGGTTAGACTGTGTGCGCCGAACAATGTGCACAGGTTACAGCGCGTGCACCGAACAATGTACACAGGTTAGACTGTGTGCGCCGAACAATGTGCACAGGTTACAGCGCGTGCACCGAACAATGTACACAGGTTAGACTGCGTGCACCGAACAATGTGCACAGGTTACAGCGCGTGCACCGAACAATGTGCACAGGTTAGACTGTGTGCGCCGAACAATGTGCACAGGTTACAGCGCGTGCACCGAACAATGTACACAGGTTACAGCGTGTGCACCGAACAATGTACACAGGTTAGACTGCGTGCACCGAACAATGTGCACAGGTTACAGCGCGTGCACCGAACAATGTGCACAGGTTAGACTGTGTGCGCCGAACAATGTGCACAGGTTACAGCGCGTCCACCGAATAATGTACACAGGTTACAGCGCGTGCACCGAACAATGTACACAGGTTAGACTGCGTGCACCGAACAATGTGCACAGGTTACAGCGCGTGCACCGAACAATGTACACAGGTTAGACTGCGTGCACCGAACAATGTGCACAGGTTACAGCTCGTGCATCGAACAATGTGCACAGGTTAGACTGTGTGCGCCGAACAATGTGCACAGGTTACAGCGCGTGCATCGAACAATGTACACAGGTTAGACTGCGTGCACCGAACAATGTGCACAGGTTACAGCTCGTGCATCGAACAATGTGCACAGGTTAGACTGTGTGCGCCGAACAGTGTGCACAGGTTACAGCGCGTGCACCGAACAATGTGCACAGGTTAGACTGCGTGCACTGAACAATGTGCACAGGTTAGACTGTGTGCGCCGAACAATGTGCACAGGTTAGACTGCGTGCACTGAACAATGTGCACAGGTTACAGCGCGTGCACCGAACAATGTACACAGGTTAGACTGCGTGCACTGAACAATGTGCACAGGTTACAGCGCGTGCACCGAACAATGTACACAGGTTAGACTGCGTGCACTGAACAATGTGCACAGGTTACAGCGCGTGCACCGAACAACATGCACAGGTTAGACTGTGTGCGCCGAACAATGTGCACAGGTTACAGCGCGTGCACCGGACAATGTGCACAGGTTAGACTGCGTGCACCGAACAATGTGCACAGGTTACAGCTCGTGCATCGAACAATGTGCACAGGTTAGACTGCGTGCACCGAACAATGTGCACAGGTTACAGCTCGTGCACCGAACAATGTGCACAGGTTAGACTGTGTGCGCTGAACAATGTGCACAGGTTAGACTGTGTGCACTGAACAATGTGCACAGGTTAGACTGTGCGCACTGAACAATGTGCACAGGTTAGACTGTGTGCACTGAACAATGTGCACAGGTTAGACTGTGTGCGCCGAACAATGTGCACAGGTTACAGCGCGTGCACCGAACAATGTACAGGTTACAGCGCGTGCACCGAACAATGTACACAGGTTAGACTGTGTGCGCTGAACAATGTGCACAGGTTAGACTGTGTGCACTGAACAATGTGCACAGGTTAGACTGTGTGCGCCGAACAATGTACACAGGTTAGACTGTGTGCGCCGAACAATGTACACAGGTTAGACTGTGTGCGCCGAACAATGTGCACAGGTTACAGCGCGTGCACCGAACAATGTACAGGTTACAGCTCGTGCATCGAACAATGTGCACAGGTTAGACTGTGTGCACCCAACAATGATTTGGCCAATAACTTACAGTTTGGACATGGTGTCGAAGTGATGTTGGATGCTCCTCTGCAGTGAATGAATCATTGGCAGCGAGCTCACTGACCTGTGAAAATAAACTTGAGTCAATTTCTGAACCGCGTAGAGAGATGCAGAAATAGCACAGCACCAAATCTAGTCTGGGCTCACTGTGTGAGGGGTTGTTCACAGGCCTGTGAATGAGGTTTCAGCAACTCTGCTGCCATCTTGTATTCTCAGTGTTAAGGAAACATTATTTCTGTGATGTTGTGCGCCGGATTGTGGAGGCTGTGTGTGAGAGACTAATGTCATTAAACTGAAGACAGCTGGACCCTGAGGTTCAAATCACCCAAAGTGGGCATTTGGAGTGGAGAAGCCAAGTTAGGATGTGCTACACGGGTAGAAATTTGCATTTGGATTTCAGTTGTTAACATTAAAAGGGAAACAAAAAGTTTTACAATTTAAAGAAAGCTGAGAAATAAACATGGGTGGGTTATTAGGTTTTATATAAGTGAGAGAGTAAGGGATCCAGGGGGCTTTGGCCTTGTGGATCCAGAACTGGCTTGCCTGCAGAAGGCAGAGAGTGGTTGTGGATGGGTCTTCTTCTGCATGGAGGTCAGTCACCAGTGGAGTGCCCCAGGGATCTGTTCTGGGACCCTTGTTGTTTGTCATTTTCATAAATGACCTAGATGAGGAAGTGGAGGGATGGGTTAGTAAGTTCGCCGACGAAATGAAGATTGGTGGTGTTGTGGATGGTCTGGAGGGATGTCAGAAGTTGCAGCAGGACATAGATAGGATGCAGGAATGGGCGGAGAAGTGACAGATGGACTTCAATGCGGATAAATGTGTAGTGGTCCATTTTGTCAGGATCAATGGGATGAAGGAATACAATATCAAGGGTAGGAGTCTTAGCAGTGTTGAAGAGCAGAAGGATCTTGGGGTCCGGGTCCACAGGACTCTTAAACTGGCTTCGCAGGTTGAGGATGTGGTCAAGAAGGCGTATGGTGTACTGGCCTTCATTAATCGAGGGATTGAGTTTAGGAGTCGGGAGGTAATGCTGCAACTTTATAGGACCCTTGTCAGACCCCACTTGGAGTACTGTGCGCAGTTCTGGTTGCCTCACTATAGGAAGGACATGGAAGCTATTGAAAGGGTGCAGAGGAGATTTACAAGGATGGTGCCTGGATTGGGAGGCATGCCTTATGAAGATAGATTGAGAGAGCTGGGACTCCTCCCTGGAGACACGAGTTGACAGGCGACCTGATAGAGGTTTATAAGATGTTGAGAGGAATATCTAGGGTGGATTCTCGGAGGCTATTTCCCCGGGCTGAAATGGTCGCTACGAGAGGACACAGATTTAAGGTGCAGGGAAGCAAGTACAGAGGAGATGTTAGGGGTAAGTTTTTCACTCAGAGGGTGGTGAGTGAATGGAATTGGCTGCCGTTGGTGCTGGTGGAGGCGAACTCGCTGGGGTCTTTTAAAAGACTTCTGGATGAGTATATGGAATTTATTGGGATTGGGGGTTATAGATATGATCGGTGCAACTTATGGGCCGAAGGGCCTGTTTGTGCTGTAGTGTTCTATGTTCTAAAAATAGCAGAAAATAGATATCATTAAATTTTATATTTTGAAGACCTTTAAATTCCAAGAGATGTATTTCAAGATAGTTGGTAAACTGTGTTAGGATTGTGGTCATGTAGCGCTGAGCGAGCAGGCAGGAGGCAGAGAGAAAGACAGAGAAAGAGAAACTCCGTGAAATCCCAACTCTTTAGCTTGTGCTAAGATTACTGGAATTTTACAGATTAAATATCTGCTTGTTGTTTAAAGGACGTTTACTTGTGTGTTTAGCTAAGTAAAAATAATCTTTGGAAATGTTCTACAAGAGTAAATGTTAATAGTTTAAATCTAATTGTTCTAAGTTTGCTTTTCATTGATTAGTAAATGATTTACTATTTGAAATGTCTAGATGTGCTATTGGAATTCCTGACTCGAGCACACATGTCCTACATTATAAAATACATTATAAAACTGGTTAGAGTCAGAGTCAGAGGTTTACAGCACGAGGGCCTCTCCAACCCAACTTGTCCATGATGCCTTTTCATTAAACCACTAAGCTAATCCGAATTGCCCACATTTGGCCCATGTCCCTCTATACCCATCTTATCCATGTAGCTGTCAATGCTTTTTAAAAGACAAAATTGTACCCACCTCTACTACTATCTTTGGCAGCTTGTTCCAGACACTTACCACCCTCTGTGTGAAAAAATTGCCCCTCTGGACCCTTTTGTATCTCTCCCCTCTCACCTTAAACCTACGCCCTCTAGTTTTAGACTCCCCTACCTTTGGGAAAAGATATTGACTATCTAGCTGATCTGTGCCCCTTATTATTTTATAGACCTCTATAAGATCACCCCTCAGCCTCCGACACTCCAGAGAAAAAAGTCCCAGTCTATCCAACCCCTCCTCATAACTCAATCCATCAAGTCCCAGTAGCATCCTAGTAAAATCTTTTCTGCACTCTTTCTAATGAAATAATATCCTTTCTATAATAGGGTGACCAGAACTGGACACAGTATTCGGTGTACAGTTCTGGTTGTGACAGCTTGCCAGGTTTGCCTTCAGGATTTGGTTAGCCCGGCACTAACCAGATTATAAAAGCAGGGTTAGGCTGTTGGAGGGTGTGGGAAATGTGACCAGGGGACAAGGAAGTTGAGGAAATCACCAAGAAAAGCTGAAAGCTCAGGCCAGTGCAATCCCAATCATTGTGAGAAATTGCCCATGTCTGTGTGACCCACACATGGCCCAAACAAAACAACAAACAGCCACACCAGCTGCTTCAGGAACTACAGGCTCTGCTGCTCATTCCGGGAACGTTCCCACAGTATCCCAGAAACAGGGACATTGCCACCTTCTTTTCTGCAACAAGTTGTTATGAGGTTAGGGACTCAATCCTCAATTCCCCAGCCCCCCACCCCACGTATCACTCAGTACTGTCCACCACCCGCCCCGTTAAATATTGGTTTGAACCAATATTTCTCTTCGGTGTTCACGCAAGTGGACATGAATGTAACTGAGGAGGACACTGGGGTGCAGGGATGTAAAATAGATAGTATTGCAGTTGATACGGGGGATGTTCTGGATATTTTAGAGGGTTTGAAAATAGATAAGTCCCCTGGTAATTCATTTCGGTAGGAATAACAGATGTGTTGAGTATAGGGCTAACGGGAGGACTTTGAATAGTGTGGAGGAGCAGAGGGATCTAGGTGTATGTGTACACAGATCCCTGAAAGTTGGGAATCAAGTAGATAAGGTTGTTAAGAAGGCATACGGTGTCTTGGTGTTTATTGGTAGGGGGATTGAATTTAGGAGTCGCAGCGTCATGATGCAACTGTACACAACTCTGATGCGGCCGCACTTGGAGTTTTGTGTGCAGTTCTGGTCCCCACATTACAGGAAGGATGTGGAGGCTTTGGAGAGGGTGCAGAGGAGGTTTACCAGGATGTTGCCTGGTATGGAGGGGAGATCCTATGAGGAGAGACTGAGAGATTTGGGGTTGTTTTCGCTGGAAAGAAGGCGGCTAAGAGGGGACCTCATTGAAACATATAAGATGATTAGAGGTTTAGACAGGGTAGATAGTGATAGCCTTTTTCCTAGGATGGAGAAAGCTAGCACGAGGGGGCACGACTTTAAATTAAGGGGGGGTAGTTATAGGACTGATGTCAGGGGTAGGTTCTTTACCCAGAGGGTGGTGAGGGACTGGAATGCCCTGCCAGCTGCAGTTGTAAATGCGCCTAGTTTGGGGGCGTTTAAGAGATCTGTGGATAGGTTTATGGACGAAAAGGGATTGGTTTAGGCTAGTGGGTCATTGTTTTGTAACTGGTCGGCGCAACATCGTGGGCCGAAGGGCCTGTTCTGCGCTGTAATGTTCTATGTTACATACCTGGCCTTCAGCTCATTGCCATGCAGGCACAGTAACTGCCTGACCCAGATCAGGTAGAATTCCAGATGCCGTGAGGTCTCCAGAGCCGTGGCCACAAACTGCAGAACCTTCTCCACGTACAGCAGAGGCAGGGTGGAGCACACAACATCAACTGGAACAGAGATAGAGAGGGTAAAGATCACAGCAGCATCAAACACACCTTCCCTGAATAGAGGGGGAGGGGGAGGGGCAGAGTGGCGGGGGGGGAGAGGCAGAGCGGCGGGGGGGAGGGACAGAGCGACTGGGGGGGAGAGAGGAGGGGCAGAGCGGCTGAGGAAAGGGGAGGAGTGGCCAGAGCAGCCAGGGAAGGGTGGGTGGGGGGCAGAGCAGCTGAGAAGGTTGGGGGGGGAGGGGGGGGGGGAGGAGGAGGGGCAGAGCGGCCGGGGTGGGGGGGCAAGAGTTAAGGATGTTCATTGGCTGTATTTGGATCTGCCCTGAGGTGATTCCTTACTCACTTTCTGCGTGAGGAACATTCTCCAGTACTTCCAGAATCAGCTTTTCTTCATTCAAACGGAATGCCATCATGATGGCCACTGTGAATTCCTTCTGCTGCAGGACACGTCGTATGCTGCTCGGAGTCACATCCTCACTCAGATCAAATGGATCAAAGACCACAGCACCATCCAGTGAGAAAATCAGCAGCCCCTCAGTGCTGGTAGCTGCCCATCTCCGGCCTGGAGAGAACAGAGGGAGCTTTACTCTATATCTAACCCCGTGCTGTACCTGTCCTGGGAGTGTTTGATGGGGGGATAGTGTAGAGGGAGCTTTACTCTGTATCTAACCCCGTGCTGTACCTGTCCTGGGAGTGTTTGATGGGGGACAGTATAGAGGGAGCTTTACTCTGTATCTAACCCCGTGCTGTACCTGTCCTGGGAGTGTTTGATGGGGGGGACAGTGTAGAGGGAGTTTTACTCTGTCTCTAACCCCGTGCTGTACCTGTCTTGGGAGTGTTTGATTGGGGGGACAGTGTAGAGGCAGCTTTACTCTGTATCTAACCCCGTGCTGTACCTGTCCTGGGAGTGTTTGATTGGGGGGACAGTGTAGAGGGAGCTTTACTCTGTATCCAACCCCGTGCTGTACCTGTCCTGGGAGTGTTTGATGGGGACAGTGTAGAGGGAGATTTACTCTGTATCTAACCCCATGCTGTACCTGTCCTGGGAGTGTTTGATGGGGGGACAGTGTAGAGGGAGCTTTACTCTGTATCTAACCCCGTGCTGTACCTGTCCTGGGAGTGTTTGATGGGGGGACAGTGTAGAGGGAGCTTTACTCTGTATCTAACCCCGTGCAGTACCTGTCCTGGGAGTGTTTGATGGGGGACAGTGTAGAGGGAGATTTACTCTGTATCTAACCCTGTGCAGTACCTGTCCTGGGAGTGTTTGATGGGGGACAGTGTAGAGGGAGATTTACTCTGTATCTAACCCCGTGCTGTACCTGTCCTGGGAGTGTTTGATGGGGGACAGTGTAGAGGGAGCTTTACTCTGTATATAATCCCATGTCAACCCTGTACAAGATGCACTGCATGAACTTGCCATGCTTCCTTCGACAGTGCCTTCCAAACCCAGAACCTAGAGGGACAAGAGCAGCAGAGACTTGGGAACACCACCACCTGCAAGTTCCTCTCAGAGTCACTCGCTGTCGTGATTTGGAAACATATCACCATTCCTTCACTGTCACTGGGTCAATATCTGGAACTTCCACCCTTACAGCACTGTGGGTGTACCCAGACCTCAGGAATTGCAGCGATTAGAGAAGGCAGCTCACCACCACCTTCTTATGGGCAATTAGGGATAGACAATAAAAGCTGACTTTGCCAGTGATGCCACATTTCATAAATGTATAAAGAAAATGAGACTGAATCTATAACTCCATTGTCTTCAGTCACAATTATCTCAAAAGTAACCACTTTACATTTGGCCTCATCTCCTGACAGCAATGACGAGAGCACAGAGATTGGATAGGTCCCTCACATCTCCCCAGTCCTCTCACACTGCATGTATTAATTAGTGAAAATCCAAAATCTCAGGGATATGGGACCACCTACAGGCAGACTGAGGACAAGGAAGTCATTGATTCATTACAGCATGGAAACAGGCTCTTCGGCCCAAATTATCCACGCTGTCCCTTTTTTTAACCACTGAGCTAGACCCAATTGCCCACATTTGACCCATATCCCTCGATACCCATCGTACCCATGTAACCGTCTAGATGCTTTTTTAAAGACAAAATTGTACCCGCCTCTACTACTACCTCTGGCAACTTGTTCCAGACACTCACCACCCTCTATGTGAAAAAACTGCCCCTCTGGACCCTTTTTGTATGTCTCTGTCACCTTAAACCTGCGCCGCCCTCTAGTTTTAGACTCCCTTACCTTTGGGAAAAGATATTGACTATCTCGCTGATCTGTGCCCCTCGTTATTTTATAGACCTCTATAAGATCAGGGCAGGAGGGGGAAATAGGTGGGCTGCGGGGATAGGAGCTGGGTGGGACAGCAGTCGGCGCAGACTCGATGGGCAGAATGGCCCCCCTCTGCACCATGGGGACTTGACAATTGAGTGGTACATGGGGCCATTATACCTGCACCCGGTTTGACTCTCAACCCTTGGCACAGATTCACCGAATCTCTTCCAGTATTGTGAAAAGAATCATGCTAATTTCACTAGTCATGGGATCACAACAGATAACGTTCCCAGATTCACTCATGAACTCTATCCACCAGCACATACCGCCAGACAGGAAGAGTTAATATCGAGCACAAACCCAAACATAATCAAAACATAAATAGCCTTTTCCAAATATTTTTGAAATTGAGAGAATATAACCCCTGACGCTTTAAATTCAACAGCAGCAGAGGCCAGTCAATCGGAGATGCTTTGACACAATAAGCAAACACTGTTGTGAGATTGCTCTCATTGCTTCCTACCTGTTGGAGAGAAGCGAAGGCACGTCACACGGATGTCCGGCTTAAAGTGGCGCAAGCTCATGTCACCTTATCCAGAATGACAGGACAGAGTTAGTTAGGGCATAGGATTGGTTCCAACTATCATCAGCTGAGGCAGAGTTCAAACATCAAATAACATTCTATTTCAATCCACACAGCAACAACTAAATCCGACTGCACATCTCAATAGCACAGCCACTGGAATTTTGGTAAATTACCATTGGTGCATTTGCTATTTCTCACGCCATCTTTTTTAGTTCCCTGGGATGTATTCCATCAGGGCCAGGAGACTTATCTACCTTTAGCCCCATTAGTTTGCCCAACGTTACCTCTTTTCTGATAATGAGTTTCTAGGTCCTCAACTGCCATAGCCTTAGATCCTGTTTGACTGATTTGGTGGAATTCTTTGAGAATGTCACACGTGCAGCGGACAATGGGGAACCTGTGGATGTGGTGTATCTGGATTTCCAGAAGGCATTTGACAAGGGCCCACAATTCTACCAGCTCAGTTTCACCAGGCAAACTATCAAATCTAATGACAGCATTCAACATAGTGCAGTGGAGAGATACAGGCACTGCCAGAGATCGCTACCTGGGAGGTCACCGGGGTCCTCTACTTGGAACCTAGAGAATTGGGAAGTCTTTAAAGGTCAACAGAAAGCCATGAAAAAAGCTATACAGAAAAATAAGATAGATTATGGGACAATAAAATATTCAGAATATAAAAACAGATAGCAATATATAAAATGAAAAAGAATGTCTAAAGTAAACATTGGTCCTTTAGAGGATGAGAAGGGGGATGTAATAACTGGAAATGAGAAAATGGCTAAGGCATTGAACAGATATTTTGTGTCAGTCTTCACAGTGGAAGACACAAATAACATGCCAAAAACTGATGACAGGAAGGCTATGACAGGTGAGGTCCCAGAAACTATCATTATCACAAAAGAGGTAGTGTTGGGAAGTTAATGGGACTAAAGGAAGACAAGTCTCCTGATAGAATGCACCCCAGTATACGAAGAGATGGCAGGAGAAATAGCAAATGCACCTGTGGTAATTTACCGAAATTGACTGAACTCTGGGGTGGTTCCGGCAGATCGGAAAACTGCAAATGTGACACCACTGTTTAAAAAAGGAGATTGACAAAAGGCGAGTAACTATAGGTGATTAGCTTAACTTCTGTAGGAGGGAAAATGCTCGAATCTAGCATCAAGAAAGAAATAGCGAGACATCTGGATATAAATTGTCCCATTGGTAAGACACAGCATGGGTTCACGAAGGATAGATCATGTTTGACTAATTTGGTGGAATTACATGTGCAATGGACAATGGGGAACCTGTGGATGTGTGTTTGGAGTTGCAGAAGGCATTTGACAAGGTGCTGCACCAAAAGGCTGCTACATCAGATAAAGGTGCACAGTGTTACGGGTAATGTATTAGCATGGACAGAAGATTGGTTAAGTAACAGCAAAGAGTTGGGGTAAATGGGTGTTTTTCTGGATGGTGATCAGTGACTAGTGCTGTGCCTCAGGGATCAGTGTTGTGACCGCAACTGTTTACTATTTATATGATGACCAGGTGTAGTGTGTCAAAATTCACAGATAACACTGAGTGGCAGAGCAAAGTGTGCAGAGGGCACTGAAAGTCCGCAATGGGATATAGATAGTTTAAGTGAGAGGGCAAGGGTCTGGCAGATGGAGAACAATGTTGGTAAATGTGAGGTCATCCATTTTGGGAGGAATGACTGCAAAATAGACTATTATTTAAATGTAAAAAATTGCAGCATGCTGCTGTGCAGAGGGACCTGGGTGTCCTTGTGCATGAATCTCAAGGAGTTGGTTTGCAGGTGCAGCAGGGAATTAAAAAGGCAAATGGAATTTTGTCCTTCATTGCTAGAGGGATGGAGTTTAAAAACAGCGAGGTTATGTTGCAGCTGTATAAGGTGCTGGTGAGACCACACCTGGAGTACTGTGTACAGTTTTGGTCTCCTTACTTGAGAAAGGATATACTGGCTCTGGAGGGGGAGCAGAGGAGATTCACTAGGTTGATTCCGGAGTTGAGAGGTTTGGATTATGAGGAGAGACTGAGTAGACTGGGGCTATACTCATTGGAATTCAGAAGAATGAGGGGAAATCTTATAAGATTATGAAAGGAATATATAAGATAAGATATATAAGATATAAGATACATAAGATAGAAGCAGGGAAGTTGTTTCCACTGGGGGGTGAAACTAGAACTAGGGGGCATGGCCTCAAAATAACAGGGAGCAGATTTAGGACTGAGTTAAGGAGGAACTTCTTCACACAAAGGGTTGTGAATCTGTGGAATTCTCTGCCCAGTGAAGCAGTTGAGGCTCCCTCATTGAATGTTTTTAAGGCAAGAATAGATAACTCCTTTATTGTTCAAAAATTTAAGGGTTATGGTGAGCAGACAGGTGAGTGGAACTGAGCCACGACAGATCAGCCATGATCTTATTGAATGGCGGGGCAGGGTCAAGGGACCAGATGGCCGACTCCTGCTCCTAGTCATAATGAGTGCCGGGGTCACTCATTATTACAAGCAGGATGGCCGTGGGGCAGTGCAGTTTCTCTTGCTCCCCTACCCCACAGCTCACACCAATAGTTTAAAACTTAAATTCACCAAAACAGCAATTTTCTGACCTTCGTGGCTGTCCAGCCCATAATAGGAGAGAATTAAACCTGATTTCTTTCAATAAAATCAGAATGATTTATTTATAACAAACACCTTTTTGATTACAGGAACTGGTTAACAGGAAGTGTAACTATCTCTTTTCACCCCAGCGTCAGAGAACATGCAACACAGCCCACGCCCCAACCCTCATCCCCACACACTAACCCCCCCACGCACACCACACACACAAACACATACACACACAGCCCACGCCCCAACCCTCATCCCCACACACTAACCCCCCCACGCACACCACACACACAAACACATGCACACACAGCCCACGTCCCAGCCCTCATCCCCACATGCCCATGTACACCACACACGCACTCCTACACACACAAACACATGCACATACAAATACCCAAACAAATGCACATACCAAGCACATGGCAAGTATACAAAAGACACACTGGCAGGCACACAAACACAAGCGCACGTGTGCACGCACGGGGGCCACTCCAAGTGTACACACTCTTTACCTTTCTTTACTCCAGGAAGGCCGATTGCCACTCCATCATCTCCTGCACCATCATCAATCAATGCCATACTGCCAAATTCCGTCATCTTCCGACGATCCAGGAATTCCTGAAACACAAACCTGCATCTGTGAAAACTGGGATCTGTCAGCAAAAAGGGCCATTCAACCCAGTATCTCCTATCCTACTCTAACATTATTGTTGGTTGAACTCATGTCTCTGCCAGTGTGTGTGGGACCCGTACCCCAGTGAGAGTCAGGATGTGTGGGACCCGTACCCCAGTGAGAGTCAGAGTGTGTGGGACCCGTACCCCAGTGAGAGTCAGTGTGTGTGGGACCCGTACCCCAGTGAGAGTCACGGTGTGTGTGGGACCCGTACCCCAGTGAGAGTCAGTGAGTGTGGGAGCCGTACCCCAGTGAGAGTCAGTGTGTGTGGGACCCGTACCCCAGAGAGAGTCAGTGTGTGTGGGACCCGTACCCAGTGAGAGTCAGTGTGTGTGGGACCCGTACCCCAGTGAGAGTCAGTGTGTGTGGGACCCGTACCCCAGTGAGAGTCAGTGTGTGTGGGGGACCCGTACCCCAGTGAGAGTCAGTGTGTGTGGGACCCGTACCCCAGTGAGAGTCAGTGTGTGTGGGACCCGTACACCAGTGAGAGTCAGTGTGTGTGGGACCCGTACCCCAGTGAGAGTCAGTGTGTGTGGGACCCGTACCCCTGTGAGAGTCAGTGTGTGTGTGGGACCCGTACCCCAGTGAGGGTCAGTGTGTGTGGGACCCATACCCCAGTGAGGGTCAGGGTGTGTGGGACCCGTACCCCAGTGAGAGTCAGTGTGTGGGGGACCCGTACCCCAGTGAGAGTCAGTGTGTGTGGGACCTGTACCCCAGTGAGGGTCAGGGTGTGTGGGACCCGTACCCCAGTGAGAGTCAGTGTGTGGGGGACCCGTACCCCAGTGAGGGTCAGTGTGTGTGGGACCCGTACCCCAGTGAGGGTCAGGGTGTGTGGGACCCGTACCCCAGTGAGAGTCAGTGTGTGGGGGACCCGTACCCCAGTGAGGGTCAGTGTGTGTGGGACCCGTACCCCAGTGAGGGTCAGGGTGTGTGGGACCCGTACCCCAGTGAGAGTCAGTGTGTGTGGGACCTGTACCCCAGTGAGAGTCAGTGTGTGTGGGACCCGTACCCCAGTGAGAGTCAGTGTGTGTGGGACCCGTACCCCAGTGAGAGTAGGTGTGTGTGGGGGACCCGTACCCCAGTGAGAGTCACGTTGTCTCTGAATTGTTACGGTGCTGGCAGAGGCAATTTGTCCCAGTGTGTCTCCATCGACTCTCCAAATGAGCATCATGATTTGGTGGAGGGATGGGACAGAGAATGGGGGGGGATGGAGGGGTGGTGGTGGTGGTGCTGGGCAAAAAGGAGAAGGGGATCCTTGATTGAGGTTCTGGAATGTGGGGAGAATTGTTGGGAAGTGGTGAACGTGCCCAAGAACGCTGTCCCCCACGGCACAGAAACGTTCTGCAGCTGAGGAAGTTGGAGCAATAGTGTGTAACCCATGTGTGCTGAAATGTGTCAGTGCTGGTGCCAAGAGAATACTCACTCCACCAAAAACACCCCCCAAGGGATCACTCACCACCATTCCATCCAGGGACAGATTACATGATATCTCAAACTTCTTCATAAGCAGCTGTTCTTTAACTTTGTAAATACAGATAAACTTGGATTGTCCTCCAGCCAGCACTGAGCATCCATCTGCCGAGTAACATAGTGTAGAGAATGACCTGGGAACGAAACACAAGGTTAACTAGTTGTGAGGCTGCACAGACCTCCATCTTGACACCCTGGCTGCTCCCTGACCCAGGACACTCACCTGCCCTTAGCCGACTGTTTGGCCGTGATCTTATCCAGTTCCTTGCGGCCCATCTGCAGATCGTGACGGCCTTCGATGGAACCAGTCT
Organism: Prionace glauca; assembly: GCA_037974335.1. Classification (NCBI taxonomy): domain Eukaryota; kingdom Metazoa; phylum Chordata; class Chondrichthyes; order Carcharhiniformes; family Carcharhinidae; genus Prionace; species Prionace glauca. Next base: position 1,968,438 of record CM075733.1, on the reverse strand, counting down.
GCACTGCATTCTGATGATCCCAGAAGGTGATCTGACCATCCAGAGTAACCACTGCCAGCTCCTTGCCGTCTGGACGGAACGCAATATCTAAAACTAAGTGGGGATGGTTTGGACAGATTAGAGACAGGGCTGCACTCATTGCTCATCACTACATACAACCACACTTCCAACTTCACAAATCTTCCTCACAAATTCTCAACAATGCTTCTCACACACTGTACAGGAAGCCATTCAGCCCATCACGTGTGCCCATGCCGGCTCTTTCAAACAGCAACCTGATTGGTCCCACTCCATCTCACTAATTTCCTCCTTCATGTGTTAAATTTCTGTAGAATTCTACCCATTCAAGCAGCATGTCCCAGATCACAACAACTCGCTGTTTCAAAAAAAATTCCTATTTCCTTTTCTTTGGCCAGCAATCTTACAGCTGTGCCCGTCAGGTAGGCATCATAGACACAAAGCAGACTGGAGCAGGAGGCCATTCAGCCCTTCGAGCCTGCTCCAACATTCATCACAATCATGGCTGATCATCCAACTCAATAGCCTAATCCTGCTTTCTCCCCATAACCTTTGATCCCATTCACCCCAGCTGCCTCTTGAAAACACTGAATAAGGCAAAGTAGAATCCAAAGAGCTTCACAATTACATAAATGCAAAACAGTAACTAGGGAGAGAGTAAGGATCAACAGGGTCACCTGTGTACAGATCCACAACAGACGGGTAAAATCCTAAATGAAGATTTTTCATCAGTATTTACAGTTGAGAAAAGCATGGATGTTGGGGAACTTGGGGAAATAAATAGTGATATCTTGAGGAGTGTACAGATTACAGAGGAGATGTTGAAAATCAAGGTAGATAAATCCCTGGGATATGAAGTGTATTCCAGGATATTGTGGGAGGCTAGGGAGAAAATTGCTAGTCCCCTAGCAGAGATATTTGAATCATCAATAGTCACAGGTGAGGTACCTAAAGATTGGAGAGTGGCAAACATTGTGCCTTTGTTTAAAAAGGGCTGCAGGGAAAAGCCTGGGAACTACAGGCCAGTGAGCCTCACATCAGTGGTGGGTAAATTGTTGGAAGGTATTTTGAGAGACAGGATCTACAGGCATTTAGGGACACAAGGACTGATTAGGGACAGTCAGCATGGCTTTGAGAGTGGAAAATCATATCTCACAAATTTGAGTTTTTTGAAGGGGTAAACAAGAAGGTAGATGAGGGCAGTGCAGTTGATGTTGTCGACATGGACTTTAGCAAGGCCTTTGACAAGGTACCACATGGTAGGTTGTTGCATAAAGTTAAATCTCATGGGATCCAGGGTGAGGTATATAAATGGATACAAAATTGGCTTCTTGACAGAAGCCAGAGGGTGGTTGTAGGGAGTTGTTTTTCAAACTGGAGGCCTGTGACCAGTGGTGTGCCTCAGGGATCAATGCTGGGCCCAATGTTATTTGTTATTTATGTTAACGATTTGGATAATATAGGGAGCATGATTTTGCAGACGACATCAAGATTGGTGGCATGGTGGACAGTGAGGAAGGTTATTCCCAATTGCAGCGGGATCTTGATCAATTGGGCCAGTGGGCTGACGAATGGCAGATAGAGTTTAATTTAGATAAATGTGAGGTGATGCATTTTGATAGATTGAACCAAGACAGGACTTACTCAGTTAATGGTAGGGCATTGGGGAGAGTTACAGAACAAAGAGATCTAGGGGTACATGTTCATAGCTCCTTGAAAGTGAAGTGACAGGTGGACAGAGTGGTGAAGGCGGCATTCGGCATGCTTGGTTTCATCGGTCAGAACACTGAATACAGGAGTTGGGGCACTGTGTTGAAGTTGTACTTGGAATACCGTGTGCAATTCTGGTGACCTTTTTATAGAAAGGGTATTATTAAACTAGAAAGATGCAGAAAAGATTTACTAAGATGCTACCGGGACTGGATGGGTTGAGTTATAAGCAGAGGCTGAATAGAGTGGGGCTTTTTGCCTCTGGACCATAGGAGGCTGAAGGGTGACCTTATAGAGTTTGATAAAATAATGAGGGACACAGATCAGCTAGATAGTCAATATCTTTTTCCAAAGGTAGGGGGGTCTAAAACTAAAGGGCATAGGTTTAAGGTGAGAGGGGAGAGATACAAAAGTGTCCAGAGGGGCAATTTTTTCACACAGAAGGTGATGAGTGTCTGGAACAAGCTGCCAGAGATAGTATAGAACATAGAACATTAGAACATTACAGCGCAGAACAGGCCCTTCAGCCCACGATGTTGCGCCGACCAGTTAAAAAGCAATGACCCTCTAACCTAAACCAAACCCTTACCATCCATAAACCTATCCACGGATCTCTTAAATGCCCCCAAACTAGGCGCATTTACAACTGCAGCAGGCAGGGCATTCCAATCCCTCACCACCCTCTGGGTAAAGAACCTACCCCTGACATCCATCCTATAACTACCACCCCTTAATTTAAAGCTATGCCCCCTCGTGCTAGCTTTCTCCATCCGAGGAAAAAGGATAGCACTGTCCACCCTATCTAAACCTCTAATCATCTTATATGTTTCAATAAGGTCCCCTCGTAGCCGCCTTCTTTCTAACGAAAACAACCTCAAATCCCTCAGTCTCTCCTCATAGGACCTCCCCTCCATACCAGGCAACATCCTGGTAAACCTCCTCTGCACCCTCTCCAAAGCCTCCATATCCTTCCTATAATGTGGGGACCAGAACTGCACACAATACTCCAAGTGCGGCCGCACCAGAGTTGTGTACAGTTGCAACATGACGCTGCGGCTCCTAAATTCAATCCCCCTACCAATAAACGCCAAGACACCGTATGCCTTCCTAACAACCCTATCTACTTGATTCCCAACTTTCAGGGATCTATGTACACGTACACCTAGATCCCTCTGTTCATCCACACTATTCAGAGTCCTACCGTTAGCACTATATTCTACACATCTGTTATTCCTGCCAAAGTGAATTACCTCACACTTTTCCGCATTAAACTCCATCCTCCACCTCTCAGCCCAGCTCTGCAACTTGTCCAAGTCTCCCTGCAGACTATGACACCCTTCCTCACTATCTACCATACCTCCGACTTTGGTGTCATCAGCAAATTTACTAATCCACCCAACTATACCCTCATCCAGATCATTAATAAAAATTACAAACAGCAGTGGCCCCAAAACAGATCCCTGAGGCACACCATTCGTAACTGAACTCCATGTTGAATACTTACCATCAACCACCACCCTCTGCCTCCTATCCGCCAGACAATTCCTAATCCAATTTCCTGGATCACCCTCAATCCCATACATCTGCAATTTCTGCAGAAGCCTTCCATGGTGAACCTTATCAAACGCCTTACTAAAATCCATATACACCACGTCCACTGCCTTACCCCTATCCACCTCTTTGGTCACTTTCTCAAAGAACTCGATAGGGTTAGTAAGGCATGACCTACCCTCCACAAAACCATGCTGACTATCTCCAATCAATTCATTACTCTCCAAATAACTATAAATCCTATCCCTAACAATTTTTTCTAAAACCTTGCCCACAACAGAAGTAAGACTCACCGGTCTATAATTCCCGGGGAAGTCTCTGTTCCCCTTCTTAAACAATGGGACAACATTCGCTAACCTCCAATCTTCTGGCATTATACCGTAGTAGAGGCGGGTGTAATTTTATCTTTTAAAAAGCATTTAGATAGTTAGGTGGGTACAATGGGTATTGAAGGATATGGGCCAAATGTGGCATTTGGATCTAGCTTAAAGGTTAATAAAAAATAAGGGCGGCATGGACAAATTGGGCTTAAGGGCCTATTTCTGTGCTGTTAACCTCTATGACTCAACGTCCAGTGACCGGTGTGTCTCAGTCCACTCACTCTCGAGTATACAGAGTTACTGTCTCACCATCGGAATTCAGGAGAAGCGTTTCCTTAGTTTTCCAGCTGTCGTACATATCCCACAACTGCACTGTTTTATCCCACGATGCACTGGCCAAGAGTGTGCGTGTTGGGCTGAAGGTTAGGCTGCTGATTGGACCCGTGTGTCCTGCCAGAACCTGGGAACAAGTTAATTAAACATTTCAGTCATGATACCGGTAGCCCGTTCCACCCAGCGCCAGACATTGCTGCTTGCAAACTAACACCATCTGCAGCCCTCACTCTCCAGCATTCCTTCACCATGTTTTACACCCACTCCTCAGTGTGTTTATCAACCCTCCAGCCACCCCGACTGACCTGTTCACCCCTGCCCTCTGTACGCTATCCTACAGTACGCCTGCCGGGACACGGGGAGAACGGGGGCACGCCTGCCGGGACACGGGGAGACCGGGGGCACGCCTGCCGGGGGCACGGGGAGACTGGGGTTTGGCTGTACTGTTCTTGTGCGCAGTATTTGGAACGTTTGCGCGTACACAGCAATGAGTAAGAGTCGTACATACATCGAGTAAGCGGCCAGTCTGCATCGACCACACAAATACTTCAAAGGAATCCTGTGAACCAGCGCAAACAATCTCCCCGCTCGTATCCAGAGCTAACGAGAAGAACTGAGTGGGCCGGGGTGATGTGAACGTGCGGAAATTCCGATACCTGAGAAAAATAAACAGTTAGTTCAGCAACCTCACCCTGAACCCCGACAATCCGAGCGACAGCCTCACCCTGAACCCCGACAATCCGAGTGACAGCTTCACCCTGAACCCCGACAATCCGAGCGACAGCCTCACCCTGAACCCCGACAATCCGAGTGACAGCCTCACCCTGAACCCCGACACTCCGAGTGACAGCCTCACCCTGAACCCCGACAATCCGAGCGACAGCCTCACCCTGAACCCCGACAATCCGAGTGACAGCCTCACCCTGAACCCCGACACTCCGAGTGACAGCCTCACCCTGAACCCCGACAATCCGAGCGACAGCCTCACCCTGAACCCCGACAATCCGAGTGACAGCCTCACCCTGAACCCCGACAATCCGAGTGACAGCCTCACCCTGAACCCCGAAAATCCGAGTGACACAGCTTCACCCTGAACCCCGACAATCCGAGTGACAGCCTCACCCTGAACCCCGAAAATCCGAGTGACACAGCTTCACCCTGAACCCCGACAATCCGAGTGACAGCTTCACCCTGAACCCCGACAATCCGAGTGACAGCTTAACTGGAGGAGGCTGTAGGAAGGAAAAGGGACGGCTGGAACATGGGAGACTTTCAAAAGTGTGTTAACCAGGGTTCAGGGTTCAACATTCCTCTTAGAGTGAAGGGCAAGGCTGGCAGAAGTCAGGAACCCTGGGTGACTCAGGATATTGAGGCCCTGGTCAAGAAGAAGAAAGAGGCACATTTAATGCTTAGGCAGCTGGGATCAAGTGAATCCCTTGAAGAGTATAGTGGGTGGAGGAGTTGAGTTAAGAGAGAGATAAGAGGCCAAAAAGGGGACACAAAATTGTTTTGGCAGACAAGGCAAAGGAGAATCCAAAGAGCTTCTACAAATACATAAAGGACAAAAGAGTAAAAAGGGAGTGGGGCCTCTTAAGGATCAACAAGGTCATCTACGTGCAGATCCACATGAGATGGGTGAGATCCTAAATGGATATTTCTCATCAGTATTAACATCAGGACGTTAGGGAACTTGGGAATTAAATATTGTTGTCTTGAGGAGTGTACATATTATAGAAAAGGACATGCTGGAAGGCTTAAAATGCATCAAAGTAGATAAATCTGCAGGACCTGATGTCGGCAGTGTGGATGGCAAGTGGCAATAACCTGCTCAGCAACGCCCAGTTTGGGTTTCACCAGGGGGTCACTCAGCTCCTGACCTCATTACAGCCTTGGTTCAAACATGGATAAAAGAGCTGAATTCCAGAGGTGAGGTGAGAGTGACAGTCTTTGACAGCAAGGCCGCATTCGATTGAATGTGACATCAAGGAACCCGAGCGAAACTGGAGTCAATAATGGGGGGGGGGAAATCATTCGCTGGTTGGAGTCATACCAGCACGAAGAAAGATGATTGGGGGTCAATCATCTCAACCCCAGGACATGACTGCAGGAATTTCCCTGGTAGTGTCCTAGACCCAACCATCTTCAGCTGCTTCAATGACCTTCCCTCCATCTTAAGGTCAAAAGTGGGGACGTTCGCCAATGATTACACAACGTTCAGCACCACTCTCAACTCCTGAGCTACTGAAGCATCCATGTTCAAATGGAACAAGATCTGGACAGTATCCAGGCCTGGGCTGACAAGTGGCAAGTAACATTCGCGCCACACAAGAACCAGGCAATGACCATCTCCAACAAGAGAGGGTCTAACCATCTTCCCCTGATATTCAATGACATTACCATCCACAAGGCACAAGTCAGGAGTGTGATGGAATGCTTTCCACTTGCCTGGATGGTGCAGCTCCAACAACACTCAAGAAGCTCGACATCATCCAGGACAAAGCAGCTTGATAGCTACCCCTTCCACAAACATCAAATCTCTCCAATACCAATGCACAGTAGCAGCAGTGTGTACCATCTACAAGATGCACTGCAGCAATTCACCAGGGTTCCTTAAGCAGCACCTTCCAAACTCACGACCATTTCCATCTAGAAGGACAAGAGCACTAAATACTTGGGAACACCCCCACCTGCAAGTTCCCCTGCAACTCGCTCACCATTCCGACTTGGAAATATAATGCCGTTCCTGCACTGCGATTAGGTCAAAATCCTGGAACTCCCTCCCTAACAACACTGTGGATGTATCTACCCCTCAGGAACTGAAGCAGTACATGAAGGCAGCTCACCATCCCCTTTGCAAGGGGCAATTAGAGATGGGTAATAAATGCTGGTCTAGCCAGCAACACCACAACCCATGAAAGAACTTTAAAAACTAGGTTTTGCTACATCTGGTCACAGACAGTTCTGGTATTTGAAGAGGTATGAATGGCAGCATCAACGTATGAAGTACACTAACTGAACAAGCCACGGCTGAGCTAAATCCGCAGATAACTCACCTGTGAAGGTCGAATGCTCGTACTGTCCCATCCAGAGATGCACTGAGTACCACAAATCCAGTGGAGTTAAAGGTAACCGCGGTAACACTGCTCGTGTGTTCAGTAAATGTTACGACGCAGAAACCACTGCTTGTATTCCAAATCTTCACCTGATGAAAGGGCAAAGGGCATAGGTCAGTCACTGGAACCTACTCAACAAGAGGGCAGTTATAGAGAACATACCAATGACAGAGGGCAGAGGGCACAGGTCATTTCCAGGGAACAACTGAACCAGAGAGCAAACAATAATAGCCCAGACACCTTGATTAGTGATCACCTACCCAGATTCCCCCTCAATCCCAGCACCTGCTCTTTTGAAATAATTCTGAACTAAGGAAATAAGCAGGACAGAAGTGAACAGTAATAATATCCTCATTTAATGGTCATGTCACTGGATTCTAAGCCATGTGGTCAGACTAGCATTCTGGGGATGTGGGTTCCAATCCCAGTTGGTGTTACTTAAATTTAATAAATACATTGGAATGATTAATAAAAATCTGAAATTACAAGATTCAGTAATGGTGACCACAAAACTGTCTCTGATTATCTGGCAAATGTTCTTTAGGCAAGGAAATCTGCGGTCCTTATCCGGTCTGGCCAACACGTGACTCCAGAGACTGGCTAAATGTCCTCTGAAATTACCGAGTGAGATACTCGGTTGTAAGAAAAATCGGGACAGAAAGACTGCAGAGGTTCAAAGTGGCAGCTTTCCACCACAATCAACAAAACACTCACAGCCCAGGTAGGAAAGAAAAAGAACGCTCAGTAAAACCATCGCTTGTCGATGCTTCAATCTGAGTTAAGTGACTAAGCTACTTTACAAAGAGAAGCTGAGTATTGATATTGAACGAAGGCTGCACCTTCCCATCATCTCCCCCAGTGACGATATATTGAGCATCTGGAGAGTAGCACAGGGCAGCCATGTTGTTGAAGTGTCCTTGTTGTTTGAGTACATAGGATTCACTCTGCCACTCCCACACCAGGAGCTGGCCCACACCTGAAACATACACAGAAAATATTACAGCTGGCGGCCCCTTTACCTGATACACACCGTCTCAAATAAATCAGCTGCAGCACTAAATCCCCAATCCCAGCCCTACATCACTCAATCTCACCCACCACAGTGCTGAATCCTAACTTCGCACCATTCCCCTCAGCCCCTTCTTTCCCCAACACATCCACAAGTGTTTCAATTCCTCCAATTAGATCACTGCCTCTGTCAAAGCTCTGATCACAAGTGACTGAGACTGAGCTAAATCTTCCCTCCACATCCTGTCTACAGTCTCTGATACCTTTTCCCTGAACCTGCAGGAATCTCCTCCAACAGCACGTGGGATTACTGAAGTCAATGTCTGCAGTCGATTATAAATCTCATTCCCGAGTCCCCAGCTCCATCACTGTTCCAGGCAAAGTCTGTGTCATATTTCACCTCCAGCTTCTGACACTTCAATGAGGTTACCTCTCATTCTGCACAGTGACATAATGGTTAGCACTGCTCTCTCACAGCACCAGAGACCCAGGTTCAATTCAGGTCCTGGGTCACACTCTGTGTGAAGTCTGCATGTTCTCCCCATGTCTGCATGGGTCTCCTCCGGGTGCTCCGATTTCCTCGAACACTCTGACGATGTGCAGGTTTGGAGGATTGGCCACAGTAAATGGAGGGTGTTATGGGAATAGGGTTTGGAGGTGGGCCTGGGTAAGATGTGCTTTTGGGGAGTCGGTGCAAACTCGATGGGCTGAATGGCCTCCTTCTCCACTGCAGGGATTCTATGATTCTTCGATTTGAACCCAATTTACTCCGCCTCTCATCACAGGACATCCCCTCATCCAGGGGCCAGTGAACCTTCACTCTGCTGCCTCCAATGCCAGTATATCCTTTCTTAAATATGGAGACCAATTTTTGTTTAAAACTGTTTCTTCATGGGATGAGAGTATCGCTGGCTAAAACAGCATTTACTGCCCATTCGTAATTGCCTACGAGAAGGTGGTGGTGAGCTGTTGTCTTGAATCAGTGCATCACTGTACTGTAGGTACACCCACAGTGCTGTTAGGGAGGGAGTTTCAGGATTTTGACCCAGTAAGAGTGAAGGAACAGTGATATATTTCCAAGTCAGGGGTAGGTTCTTTACCCAGAGGGTGGTGAGGGACTGGAATGCCCTGCCTGCTGCAGTTGTAAATGCGCCTAGTTTGGGGGCGTTTAAGAGATCCGTGGATAGGTTTATGGATGAAAAGGGATTGGTTTAGGTTAGAGGGTCATTGTTTTTTTAACTGGTCAGCGCAACATCGTGGGCCGAAGGGCCTGTTCTGTGCTGTAGTGTTCTATGTTAAGTCAGGATGGTGAGTGGCTTGGAGGGGAACTTGCAGCTGGTGATGTTCCCATGTAGCTGCTGCCCTTGTCCTTCGAGCTGTAAGTGGTCATGGATTTGGAAGGTGCTGCGCTACCCTTGTCCTTCGAGCTGTAAGTGGTCATGGGTTTGGAAGGTGCTGCCTAAGAAATGTTGGTGAATCACTGCAGTGCATCTTGTGGACGATGCAAATGGCTGCCACTGTGTGTCAGTGATGGAGGGATTGAATGTTTGTGGATGAGCTATAACTAGGACTGTAGATAGGGCTTTAAACTAATTAGGGGGAGGGAGGGTGCAAGGGTAGGTGAAATTACAGTGTCTAAAGTAAAAGAGAGGGTACAGGTGCGGGAAGAGGTCAAGGATGTCCCAATTAGGGGCGGCACGGTAGCACAGTGGTTAGCACTGCTGCTTCACAGCTCCAGGGTTCGATTCCCGGCTCGGGTCACTGCCTGTGTGGAGTTTGCACATTCTCCTCGTGTCTGCGTGGGTTTTCTCCGGGTGCTCCGGTTTCCTCCCACAGTCCAAAGATGTGCGGGTTAGGTTCATTGGCTATGCTAAAATTGCCCCTTAGTATCCTGGGATGTGTAGGTTAGAGGGATTAGCAAGTAAAATGTATGGGGATAGGGTCTGGGTGGGATTGTGTTCGGTGCAGACTCGATGGGCCGAAGGGCCTGTTTCTGCACTGTAGGGTTCTATGTCTATGTTAATAATAAAGGGAGAAGGGGGCATAAGAAAGGTTGGTAGCGTTCCTTCAAATAGGGTACAGATAAAGGCTGGGATAAAGACACTTTACCTGAATGCACGAAGCATTCGGAACAAAGTGAATGAGCTGGTGGCGCAGATCGACACAAACGGATATGATCTGGTGGCCATTACAGAGACGTGATTGCAGGGTGACAGGGACTGGGAGCTGAATGTCCAGGGGTATCAAGTGTTTAGGAAGGATAGACGGGAGGAAAAAGGGGGAGGGGTAGCTCTGCTGATTAAGGATAATATCAGGGTGGTAGTAAGGGAAGATATAGGCTCCAAAGAGCAAAACGTGGAATCGTTGTGGGTGGAGATAAGGAACAGCAAGGGGAGGAAGACGCTGGTGGGTGTGGTCTATAGGCCCCCAAATAATGACGTGGAGGTGGGGCGGGTTATAAACACACAAATAAATGATGTGTGCAGAAATGGAACGGCGATAATTATGGGGGATTTCAATCTGCATATTGATTGGTCGACCCATGTTGGACGCGGTGGGCGTGAGGAAGAATTCTTGGAATGCTGCCGGAATAGTTTCCTTGAACAGTGTGTGCTGGAGCCGATGAGGGAGCGAGGTCTCTTAGATCTGGTGTTATGTAATGAGGCAGGTAGAATTGGGACCTTGTGAGGGATTCTCTTGGGAAGAGCGATTATTGTATGGTTGAGTTTTTGATGCAGATGGAGGATGAAAAAGTAGGATTCTGGACCTGTGTCCTCTGTTTGAACAGAGGGGAGTACGATAGGATGAGAGAGGAATTGGCAAATGCAGACTGGGGACGCAGATGGGTTGGTAGGACTGCTGAGGAACAGTGGAGGATCTTTAAGGAGATCTTTCTTGGTGCTCAGCAGAAATTTATTCCGATGGTAAAGTAGGATCATAGGAGAAGGGATAATCAACCGTGGTTAACGAAGGAAATAAAGGAGAGTATTAAATTAAAAGCTGATGCGTTTAGTGGCTAAAAGTAGTGGGCAAGTAGAGGATTGGGAGAGGTTTAAAAATCAACAAAGAATGACCAAGAAGTTGATAAAGAAAGGAAGGATAGACTTTGAAGCTAAACTAGCGCTAAATATAAAAAAGGACAGTAAGAGTTTTTATAAATATATAAAGAGGAGGAGGCTGGCTAGGGTGAATATTGGACCCTTAGAGGACGTGGTGGGGGATAAGGAAATGGCTGAGGCTTTAAATAAGTTTTTTGCTTTGGTCTTCATGGAGGAGGACACGAATAGTTTGCTGGGTATTAAAGATAGAAGGATGATAGGAGTTGAGGGCCAGAATGCGATCACCATCACTAGAGAGGTAGTGCTTGATAGACTAACAGGACTGGTGGTGGAAAAATCCCCAGGACCGAATGGAATGCATCCCAGGGTTCTGAAGGAAATGGCAGAGGTGATAGTGGATGCCTTAGTGATTATTTTCCAAACCTCGCTGGATTCCGGGGAAGTGCCAGAAGATTGGAAAACGGCTAATGTTACGCCACAGTTTAAAAAGGGTGGCAGGCAAAAGGCAGGGAATTATAGGCCGGTTAGTTTAACGTCTGTTGTAGGAAAAATGTTAGAATCCGTCATCAAAGAAGAAATAGCGAGGCATCTTGAGAAGAATTGTTTGATAGAGCAGACGCAGCACGGATTCGTTAAGGGGAAGTCATGTTTGACGAATTTATTGGAATTCTATGAGGATGTGACTAGTGCGGTGGACGGAGGGGAACCGGTAGATGTGGTGTTTCTCGATTTTCAGAAGGCATTTGATAAGGTGCCGCACAAAAGGTTGTTACAGAAGGTCAGGGGGCATGGAGTTAGGGGTAAGGTGTTAGCGTGGATAGAGGATTGGCTGTCAAATAGGAGGCAGAGAGTAGGTGTTAATGGGTGCTATTCGGATTGGCGGTTGGTGACTAGTGGAGTGCCCCAGGGATCAGTGCTGAGGCCTCAGCTATTAACCATTTATATAGATGATCTGGAGGAGGGAGCCGAGTGTAGGGTGTCGAAATTTGCTGATGACACAAAGATAAGTAGAAAAGCAAATTGTGCAGAGGGTGTAGAAAGTCTGCAGAGGGATCTAGAGAGGCTGAGTGAGTGGACGAGGACCTAGCAGATGGAGTACAATGTTGGCAAGTGTGAGGTTATCCATTTTGGCAGGAATAATAGTAGGAGGGACTACTATTTAAAGGGCGAAAAGCTGCAGCATGCTACGGTGCAGAGGGACCTGGGGGTCCTTGTGCATAAGTCGCAAAAACCCAGCCTGCAGGTGCAGCAGGTGGTCAGGAAGGCAAATGAGATGCCAGCCTTTATAGCGAGGGGGATTGAATATAAAAGTAGGGAGGTCTTGCTGCAACTGTACAGGGCACTGGTGAGGCCGCAGCTGAAGTACTGTGTGAGGTTTTGGTCGCCGCACTTGCGCAAGGATATTTTGGCCTTGGAGGGAGTGCAGAGGAGGTTCACTAGGCTGATACCGGAGTTGAGGGGGTTGAACTATGAAGACAGGCTTGTACTCGTTGGAGTTTAGAAGGATGAGGGGGAAACTTATTGAGACGTATAAGATGATGAAGGGGATGGATAGGGTAGAGGTGGAGAGACTCTTCCCGCTCAAAAAAGACAGTAGGACTAGGGGGCACAGTCTCAAGATAAAGGAGGGGCGGTTTAGAACAGAGTTGAGGAGGAACTTCTTCACTCAAAGGGTGGTGAATCTCTGGAATTCTCTGCCCGTTGAAGTGGTGGAGGCTGCCTCACTAAATATTTTTAAGAAACGGGTTGATGGGTTTTTGATAAGAGAGGGGATTAAGGGTTATGGGGAGAGGGCCGGAATGTGGAACTGAGCCACGACAGATCAGCCATGATCTTATTGAATGGCGGGGCAGGCTCGAAGGGCCAGATGGCCTACTCCGGCTCCTATTTCTTATGTTCTTATGTTCTTAATCTCTGGAATTCTCTGCCTGTTGAAGTGGTTGAGGCTTCCTCGCTAAATATATTTAAGACGTGGATAGATAAGTTTTTGGTAGGCAAGGAGATTAAGGATTATGGGGAGAAAGAGGGAAAGTGGAACTGAGCCACTTCAGATCAGCCGTGATCTTATTGAATGGCGGGGCAGGCTCGAAGGGCTAGATGGCCTACTCCTGCTCCTATTTCTTATGTTCTTATGAGCTGCCAAGCAAGCAGGCTGCTTTGTCCTGGATGGTGTTGAGTTTTGAGTGTTGTTGGAGCTGTACCCAAGCAGGCACGGTGATTATTCCAGGTGTGGGCCAGCATGGTGGCACAGTGGTTAGCACTACTACCTCACAGCTAGGGACCCCAATTCTGATCCCAGGTCACTGTCTGTGTGAAGTTTGCACATTCTCCCTGTGTCTGCATGGGTTTCCTCCCAGTCCAAAAATGTGCAGGTTAGGTGGATAGGCCCCTTAGTGTCAGGAGCCAGCTAGGTCAAATACACAGGGTTATGGGGGTGGGGTCTGGGTGGTAGCTGCAGACTCAATGGGCCAAATGGCCTCTTTCTGTACTGTAGGGTTCTTTGATTCTAACCAAGACCTGTATAAATGTCATTAGAATTCCTCATTCCTATATTCTAATCTCCTTATTATTAAAGATTAAAATGCCAATTGACCTCCTAACTGCTTGCTGCAGCTCTTTGCTAACTTTCTGCATTCCTTGCACAATCACACCCAAGTTTCTCTGATCAACATTTCAAAAAACTTAATGGCCTTTTAAAAAGGATTCTGTTTTTCTATTCTTATGACCAAAGTGAAGAATGTCACACTGCCCGCATTATAATCCATCTGCCATCTTGCTCCCGCTCACCTCTGCTGTCCCCCCCACAGCTTACCTTCCTCTCTAGTTTAGTTTCATCAGTAAACGCTGTCCCAGTCAACGTAACAGAGGCTTTCTCACCTGGGCACCCGAATGCGATCCAGTCCCCGGATATGTTAATGGAAATGGACTCGATCCTTTGGTCTGAAATACTGGAAACACAAGAGGAGTTAGGAGCAGCACACTATCAGAGGCTGGAAACACCCACTCAACATTCCCACTCAGTGGGCTCAGACCAAACCCCCGCCCCACCCACACTCCGTCTCCACGAGGGGATACTGAGCTATGAAGCTGGAAGCCCACACCACAGGCATTAGTCCTGGGGCTGACAGTAAATTAGATTCAGCGACATTTTTCCAATTATTCACCCTTCCCACTCTCCATAACCTGCCCCCAGCTTGCTGCCCTCCCCATTTCACACGTTAGCCTTTACCTGAGGGAGTGGATGAGGTTAAATTCAGGCAGCTCATGAAGGTGGAATATTCCTGAGGCAAATCCAGTGACCAGGAGGTGAGTTTTCTTATGGAAGGCAGCAGCTGTGAGGTCATTGAAATCCTTCTCTTTGTTGAAGAAATACCTTGGAGGGAAAAAAGTGAAAATACTGAGGCAGAATCATAAACAGAGAAAGTGGGAGAGCACTAGATAACCGGGGACAGGCCAGAGACGGCACAGCAGAGAGAGAGCACCTTGGCACATAGAGAGAGGGCTGGGGGAAGCGCAGGCAAGGAAGTTCTTGTGTAAATGGTGAGATTGCAGAGGGATCCAGGTGTCCTACTGCATGAATCACAAAAGGCTGGTAATCAAGTACAGCAAATAATTAATAAAGTTAACAGAATGTTATCATTTATTGCAAAGAAACTGATTACAAAAGCAGGAAGGTCATGCTTCAGTTACACAGGACATTGGTGAGACCACATCTGGTGTGTTGTGAACAGTATTGGTCTCCTTCTTTAAGGAATAATGTAAATGTGTTGGACGCAGCTGGAGAAGGTTTACCAGGTTAATATCTGGAATAGGTGGGTTATGCGGAGAAAAATCAGACAGTCCAGGCCTCTGTCCAGCGGAGTTTAGCAGAGTAAAAGGTGACTTAGTTGAAAGATGCAAGATCCTGAGGGGTATTAACAGATTGGATGTGGGGAGGATGTTTCCTCTTATTGATGAATCTACAACTGGGGCTCACTGTTTAAAATGAGGGAAAGTCCATTTAAAACAGAAACCAGGAGGAACCTTTTCTCTCAGAGAGTGCTGCATCTCTGCAACTCTTTCTGAGAAAACACCGGAAACAGAGTCTGAATATTTTTTAAGGCTGTGGTGGATAGATTCTAGGTAGGGTGAAGGTGACAGGTTATTGGTGGGGAGGAGGGAGTAGGATGCAAATTTGAGGTTACCTTCAGATAAGCCATGATCTTATCAAATAGCAGAGCAGACTCAAGGGGCTGAATGACCTTCTCCTCCTCGGTTGTACTAGAGGGAGACCGTGCGAGAAGAATTTTTAATCCAACCCAGAAGCACAGCGTTGAGAGAGAGGACAGCAGGTTTGCTGGCCAGCCGGCGATTAAGAGGGCAATGATGCCAATTAGAGAGGTAATGAAACTGATTTAAGGCAACCCGTCCATATTTACAGTCAGCGGATGGAAAAACCAGTGAGAGATTGTGTTCAGAAACGCGTACAGCAATGAGCACAGGATTCAGGTCAAAACGCATGACAGAGTGTATAAGAGAGAGGTAGAGATAGAGATGGCCAGAGACATTTGCAGACAGACTGACAACAACAACAGACACATTGTCAGAGAGAAACAAAACTGTATGTGTCTGGATCATTTCTTACTTTGCAGCACGTGAATATTTCACTTTCTCAGTCTTCTCCTGCTCGGATTTCACTTCCCCACGAATCACATCCGCACTTGACTCCCCGAATTCCTCATTCTGATTGCTCTCTGCTTTTCTCTTGCTCTTTGGGGGCTGCAGGTCCTCAATGTCTATATCACACTGCCACACACAGAGACTAGCATCCTGACTCAGAGTGTAAATCTGCAGCAACAAAACATAACCTTTATAACTTACCCCCCACACAGCAGAGACACTAGCAGCAAGATTCAAACTGCAGCACCCCTTCAGCCTAACCCTGGACTCTGAGACCAACACTGCCTCCTCAGGCTGACAGCTCTGAATCCCAGATGATGTGGGGGCAGAATCATAGAATCCTACAGTGCAGGAGAAGGCCATTTGGCCCATTCAGAGTTCTCTGTTTAGTAAGCAAATGAAATTGACAGCTACTCACATCCAAACTCTTCTCTTCAAAAAAGCAGGCGACAATGGCATCTTTGTGTCCTCCCAGTGAGTAGTAAATGAGATTTTGCCAGCGTTCTGCTCCAAACACCCAGGTACTGCTGTCCATGCTGCCCACTGCAAAACATCTACAACACACAACACAGCCCTTCAAGCAGCTAGATTCCAGCTTACAGCAATCAGACTGAACAATTCACTCAAAGATACATCAGAAAATAACACTCAGCAGGCAAAGCAATGCAGATACTGGAAATCCAAAATAAAAATAACCAAAATCCAAAATAATAAACTCAGACCGTATCAGGATTGCTTCATCTATAATTCCCTGTTTTCTCTCTACCTCCCTTTTTGAATATTGGAGTGACATTGGCGACCCTCCAATCTGCAGGGACTGTTCCAGAGTCTGTAGAATCCTGGAAGATGACCACCAATGCATCCACTATTTCTAGAGCCACTTCCTTCAGTACTGTGGGATGTAGATGATCAGGCCCTGGGGATTTATCCGTCTTCAATCCCATCAACTTTCCCAGCACCATTTCTACTAATATTGATGTCCCTCAGTTCTTCACTCTCACTAAATCTTGCATTGTCCAACATTTCTGGTAAGTTATTTGCCTCCTCCTTTGTGAACACAGAACATCAGTGTGTATTTACCTGGTTGGCCATTTACTTGTTCCCCATTTCTGACTGTAAGGGAACTACAGTTATCTTCATTAATCATTTTCTCTTCACATACTTGTGGAAACTTTTAGTCAGTTTATATGTTCCCCAGAAGCTTACTCTTGCATTGTATTTCCCACTTCTTAATCAATCCCTTTGTCCTCCTTTGCTGAATTCTAAACTGTCTCCAACCTTCAAGTCTGCTGGTTTCTATTCTGGCCAATATTTGCTTCTTCAATAGCTTTAGACTGTAACCTTTTCCGTTCACAGTGACTCCCCTTTTGTAGTTTATTCTTTTTCAGCTCCCTCGCCTACCCCAACATAACCCCACCCTCCCCCACATGGTCACCTGTCCTTTGCCGTTCAGTTGCTCCCATTAACACATTCTGCTACCTCCTCTTTTGCCACCATTAGCACTCTTCATCCCTTCCTAGCATCATTAATGCTCCTCTGTCCATGACAGCTTCATCAATCTCTCCTTTGCCCTGACCTACCCTTGTTATTCTATTCTGCCTCACCCCCTCCATCCAGCTCTCCTACGATATAATTCATTACGTTTCAACTTTTCTTCCGTTCTGTAGAAGGGTAATTTAGACTCAAAACATTAACTCTGATTGTCTCCATAGACACTGCCAGGCTTGCTGAGTTTATCCAGCATCTTCTGTCTTATTGGGAAAATAGCGATCTGAACCTCTGTGTCACACTGACACCAGAGGGGGAACAGAGGCTGTGTGTTTCAGTCCCACTCCAGGAGCTTTCTATCCCAGGCTGAAACAAGCATGGCCACATTTATCTGCTCATTATCTCAGGAGTGTTTGTGACATCTTGCTGTGTACAGGTTGCACTGTCTGTGTGGGACATCGAGAAGGTGAAAGGTTCTTACTTTGAATCGTCAGTCCAGTCAATACACGTTGTCTCATCATAGGGTCCAAAATAACTTTTATCCAGAACAAAGGGGTTGAATTCTCGGCTCTTGCCAGGTGCGTGATACATCAAGACAACATTCTCCTTGCTCACCACAAACTTCCTGTTAAACAACAACAGCAAATCAGACTAAACACAGCAGCTGGGATAACACAGGTCCACCCACAGTCTGGCTGCTCCTGACACACAGCACCACCCGGGTGACCCGTCTAACTGGACAGTGGTCTCTGGGTGCAGCACATGTCCTGACGGGCCGGGCTGGGCTGTGAAGGAAGACGCCTCTTTCTAACAGGGCAGAGCTGCCGGATTGATGTTTCTTACCTGCCATCAGGTGAGAAGCTGACACTGTGGACCCGAGTGTGGAAGTGGAAATGATGCAACACAGACTTACTGATCAAACTGACCAACAAGGCAGCCCCCTCTGTAAACAAACACAAACACCAGAGTTAGAGAGTGCACACAGCACAGAGAGAGGGGGCAGGGAGCAGACGGGGCAGGGGCCGGGCAGGGTGGGAAGGGGGCCAGGCGCGGCGGGGCCAGACAGGGTGGGGAGGGGGCAGACAGGGCGGGGAGGAGCCAGACAGGGCGGGAAGGGGGCCAGGCGCGGCGGGGCCGGACAGGGTGGGGAGGGGGCAGGATGGAGTGGGCTTGAGGTCCAATACTTGCTGAACCATTTTGGAGATTTCATTGTCCCTGTGGCCAACTGCAATGTGAAGGAACACAATGCAAATCCAAAGCACGACATCTCTTTCAGGGACTACCTCAGTTACTGGATAGGACACAGGGAGAGTGACTATTCATCTCCGCAGGGAGGCTTGGACGGGGTGGGGAGGAGCCAGACAGGGCGGGGAGGAGCCAGACAGGGCGGGGAGGAGCCAGACAGGGCAGGGAGGTGGGGCATTATTCACCTACCTTCATCAATCAGAATGGCCAGAAGTCCATCTGGAGACAGCCCCACACACAGAATGTTTCGTTGAGTGGCAACTGGCAGTGTCTCTGACTTGTTACTGCAACAAAATCAAACATGGTCAGGTTCAGGGCAAACCCCCCCCTGCCAAATACAACCAAATCCATCCTGCAGGAAACACACCAAACCTCCCCCCACCCCAGGGAACATACCAAACCCAAACCCCACTCCCTACAGAGTGTGTAACTGATATTGTATCAGTGAGCAGGATTTCATCAGTGGTAAAGCACATTGTGATCACCACAGATTGAAAGAGGCTGGAGAAGAATGCAAGTCTATCCCCACCTCTCCCTCGCTCATACTGTTCCACAGGACTCCCAGAGTTTCTCAAACAGTTTCAAAGTTCAACAAACTCACTTTTTTAGATCAAAAATTGTGACTCGATTTCCAACTGGACTGATAACAGAGTTTCCATCCAGCGAAAAGTTCAGGTTTCCGTGTCGATAAACCGTCCCCAGCAGGTTCGAGAACTGAGAGATGGAAAAACATTTATTCAGAGAGGTAGCAAGAGCTGGGCACTGGGAAGGAGACGGAATACAGGTACAAGGGAGGGTAGGAAGTCCCATTACCACTATTATGTACAAATCTTCTCTTCAACGTATCTCCAAAATTCTGCTCCCCCCCATTCCTTTCACACTAAAACTATTCCAGTTAATATCAAGGTAGTTAAAAGCCCTGACTATACCACCCTATTGTTTTTGCACGTTGCAGAGATTTGCCTATTCTGTGTGTAACTGTTTGGAGTTTCACAGTACTTTCTCAATGAGACTACTTGCGTCCTAAGCTCCATCCACAAAGCCTCACTTGACAATCCTTCAAACACATCATCCCTCCTCACAGCTCTAATTGTTTCTTGTACAGAGTTGCAACCCCACTCTTCTCTACCCCTCTCTCTAACTCGTCTCAAATGTTGAGCTTTAATTCCTGTCCTGCTTTCAGGCTACCATTAACTGAGTAAATCCTGCCCTGGTTCAATCTGCCAAATGCATCACCTCACATTTATCTAAATTAAACTCCATCTGCCATTTGTCAGCCCACTGGCCCAATTGCTCAAGATCCCACTGCAATTGGTGGTAACTTTCTTCACTATGCCACCAAACTAGGTGTCATCTGCAAACTTACTAACCATGCCTCCTACATTCTCATCCAAATCATTAATATAAATGACAAATAACAGTGGGCCCAGCACTCATTCCTGAGGCCCACTGCTGGTCACAGGCCTCCAGTTTGAAAAACAACTCCCTACAACCACCCTCTGGCTTCTTTTATCAAGTCAATTTTGTATCCATTTAGATACCTCACCCTGGGAGATTTAACTTTATGAAACAACCTACCATGCGGTACCTTGTCAAAGGCCTTGCTAAAGTCCATGTAGACAACATCAACTGCACTGCCCTCATCTACCTTCTTGGTTATCCCTTCAAAAAACTCAATTAAATTTGTGAGACATGATTTTACATAAGAACATAAGAACATAAGAACATAAGAAATAGGAGCAGGAGTAGGCCATCTGGCCCTTCGAGCCTGCCCCGCCATTCAATAAGATCATGGCTGATCTGTCGTGACTCAGCTCCACCTTCCCGCCCTCTCCCCATAACCCTTAATCCCTTCTCTTATCAAAAACCCATCAACCCGTTTCTTAAAAATATTTAGCGAGGCAGCCTCCACCACTTCAACGGGCAGAGAATTCCAGAGATTCACCACCCTTTGAGTGAAGAAGTTCCTCCTCAACTCTGTTCTAAACCGCCCCCCCTTTATCTTGAGGCTGTGCCCCCTAGTCCTACTGTCTTTTTTGAGCGGGAACAGTCTCTCCACCTCTATCCTATCCATCCCATTCATCATCTTATACGTCTCAATGAGATCTCCCCTCATTCTTCTAAACTCTAACGAGTACAAGCCTAGTTTATTCAGCCTCTCCTCATAGCTCAATCCCCTCAACTCCGGTATCAGCCGAGTAAACCTCCTCTGCACTCCCTCCAGGGCCAAAACATCCTTGCGCAGGTGCGGCGCCCAAAACTGCACACAGTACTCCAGCTGCGGCCTCACCAATGCCCTATACAGCTGCAGCAAGACCTCCCTACTTTTATATTCAATCCCCTTCGCTATGAAGGCCAGCATCCCATTCGCCTTCCTGACCACCTGCTGCACCTGCAAGCTGGGTTTTTGCGACTCATGCACAAGGACCCCGAGGTCCCTCTGCACCGTCGCCTGCTGCAGTTTTTCGCCCCGTAAGTAATAGTCCTTCCTACCATTCCTCCTACCAAAGTGGACCACCTCACACTTGCCAACATTAAATTCCATTTGCCATTTCCTGGCCCATTCGCCCAGCCTATCTAGATCCTTCTGCAGACTCTCCACACCCTCCGCACAATTTGCCTTTCCCCCAATCTTGGTGTCATCAGCAAATTTCGACACCCTGCACTCGGTTCCCTCCTCCAGATCATCTATATAAATGGTAAATAGCTGAGGCCCCAGCACCGACCCCTGGGGCACCCCACTAGTCACCAACCGCCAATCCGAATAGCATCCATTGACCCCCACTCTCTGCCTCCTATTTGACAACCAATCCTCTATCCACGCTAACACCCTACCCCCAACTCCATGTCCCCTGACCTTCTGCAATAACCTCTTGTGAGGTACCTTGTCAAACGCCTTCTGAAAATCCAGAAAGACCACATCCACCGGCTCTCCTCCATCCACTGCCCTAGACACATCCTCATAGAACTCCAGTAAATTTGTCAGACACGACTTCCCTTTAATGAAACCGTGTTGCGTCCGCCCTATCAAGCAATTCCCCTCAAGATGCCTCGCTATTTCCTCCTTAATGACGGTTTCTAACATTTTACCTACCACAGACGTTAAACTAACCGGCCTATAATTCCCCGCCTTTTGCCTGCCACCCTTCTTAAACAACGGCGTAACATTAGCCGTTTTCCAATCTTCCGGCACTTCCCCGGAATCCAGCGACGTCTGGAAAATAACCACCAAGGCATCCACTATCACCTCCGCCATTTCTTTCAGAACCCTCGGATGCATTCCATCCGGTCCTGGGGACTTGTCCACAATCAGCCCCTCCAGTCTGTCGAGCACCACCTCTCTAGTAACAGTAATGTCATTAAGACCCTCCATTCCTACCACCTTTCCATCGCTAACACCCGGCAAATTATTCACGTCCTCCTCCGTGAAGACAGAAACAAAGAAGTTATTCAAGACCTTAGCCATATCCCTATCCCCTACCACTAGCTCCCCTTTCTCATCCTCTAAAGGACCAACGTTTATCCTAGCCAGCCTCTTCCTTTTTATATATTTTGCACTCACAAAGCCATGCTGATTGTCCCTAATCAGTCCTTGCATCTCTAAATGCCTGTAGATCCTGTATCTCAAAATACCTTCCAACAATTTACCCACCACAGATGTGAGGCTCACTGGCCTGTAGTTCCCAGGCTTTTCCCTGCAGCCCTTTTTAAACAAAGGCACAACATTTGCCACCCTCCAATCTTCAGGTACCTCACCCGCGAACAATGGATAATTCAAATATCTCGACTAGGAGACCCACAATTTCCTCCCTAGCCTCCCACAACGTCCTGGGATGCACTTCATCAGGTCCCAGGGACTTATCTACTTTGAGAGAGACCAGGAGACTAGCAGAGTGAGGATTACTCCTAGGAATGCCAGCACCAACATGATAGCTGAATGGCCTTCTATGCTGTAACTAAACTATGTCCCACTGCTTTCTGTCCTTAAGCTAATAGTTTATCCAACTAGATATTGCCTTTCCTGCTCCATGAAGCTCAATCTGAAGCAGCCTTTTATCTGGTTATTTGTCACACTTTCTTAAATTCCAACATCCAGTACATTCCTCTCATTACCACCTTCCCAACTCCGGTCTGGCTTCTCCAAAATCACCTCTGCTCCATTTCACCCACGTCCATCCTTGCTATCCAGTCACACCCATCCCTGTCCTCTCCCCTCCCCCAGCTGGGGGTCTCTCCTGTCTGCAGCTTGTGGGTCCGATTCCAGCCTGCGGAACGTTGATGAAAGCCAGACTGAGGGAACACACCCTGTCACTGTCCAAATCCACAATTCATTCTTCCACACGCTCCTGGAAGGACAGAGCTTATCCAAACCTCTGCCGCCTGTGTCCAAAACACGATATCTCCTTGCTACCTTATTTTGATCATCATGACCCTATGAAGCAGCTCGGGATGATTCATGAAAGACATAAAAGGTGTTGTTGTCAGAGGGGCTGTACAAAGGGAAGGCTGCATTATCAGAGGTGATGTTAAACTTATGCCCTGTCCACCCTGTTGGCTGCACAGAAAGATTCCAGGCACTATGGGAAGTGAAGGGGGGTTGGATCTTGGCCAATATTTAACCCTGAACCCACATCACTAAAAATATTCTACTTGTCCAGAAATGACATCAACGCTTGTAGGATCTTGCTCTGCACAAATTGACTGTCAAACCTCCTACAGGACAACAGAAAACACACATCCAAACTACATCATCACAAAGCACCATACCCTGAAAATATTTCACCCATAAACTACCTTGATTGTATTACAACATTCTGCCATAACTTGTGCGAGGTGCTGTGGAAAATACACGTTCTGATTTTCTTCCTACTTGTCCAACAGGCTAAATGTCATCACCTCCATCACACGGATTGGTCCAGTTCAAGGGAACATAGAACGTTACAGTGCAGAAAGAGGCCCTTTGGCCCATCGAGTCTGCACTGAACACAATCCCACCCAGGCCCTACCCCCATAGCCCGACATATTATACCCACTAACCCCATCTAACCTATGCATCCCTGGACACTCAGAGGCAATTTCTTAGCATGGCCAATCAACCTTAACTTTTGCCTGGTGATTGTGGAGTGATGTTCATTCATCTGTTGTCGTAGTGTCATATCCACATCATGACTACTAGCAGCACGGTAGCACAGTAGTTAGCACTGCTGCTTTACAGCTCCAGGGTCCTGGGTTCAATTCCCAGCTTGGGTCACTGTCTGTGTGGAGTTTGCACATTCTCCTCGTGTCTGCGTGGGTTTCCTCCGTGTGCTCCGGTTTCCTCCCACAGTCCAGACTGTTCCCTTCCTGTTGGCGAACACTTCAGTGGTCACGGGCATTCAGCCTCTGACCTTTGGGTAAGCATTCTCCAAGGTGGCCTTCACGACACACGACAGTGCAGAGTCGCTAAGCAGAGACTGATAGCCAAGTTCCACACACAGGAGGACGGTCTCAACAGGGATCTTGGGTTCATGTCGCACTATCTGTAACCCCCGTGACTTGCCTGGGTTTGTAAAACCTCACTTACTGTACTGTCTGGAGACAATACACATCTCTGTAACCTGTAATCAGTGCTCCTTCCACACACATTGTCGGCCACTTTAAGACTTGAACAGCAGGTTAGGTGTAAGGATTCG
This sequence comes from Prionace glauca, assembly GCA_037974335.1. Taxonomy (NCBI): domain Eukaryota; kingdom Metazoa; phylum Chordata; class Chondrichthyes; order Carcharhiniformes; family Carcharhinidae; genus Prionace; species Prionace glauca. The sequence goes on along the minus strand of CM075733.1, from coordinate 1,944,262 downwards.
CATTCTAATCAGTAATCTCTAAACTGTCTGTGCTTTATATGCTCTGTCTGAGGCCAGAACTCTCCATTCACCTGACGAAGGGGCAAACCCCAAAAGCTTGTGAGTTTACTATCAAATAAATCAGTTGGACTTAAACCTGGTAACGTGCTGCCCCACAGGTTGGGAAAAGGACTCTGTCTGACTGGAAAATGGACGGTTTTCCAATCAGACGCCAAGATCGAAACGGGAAATGGCATCATTTTTCTTCACCTCGCGATACCTTTCCGGGCACACCCCACGAAGCAATCGGATTAGAGGTCTGATTGCTATATAGACCTGCACCACCCAGAGCTCCTTTTTCAGTGGAGATGGACGCTCAGGTAAGATCGCAGGGTTGGTTAAAAAGGATCGTAGGAGGAGAGATAATCAGCCGTGGATAACGAAGGAGGTAAAGGAAAGTATTAAATTAAAAGCGGGTGCGTTTAGAGTAGCTAAGAGTAGTGGGCGAGAAGAGGATTGGGAGAGGTTTAAATATCAACAAAGAATGATGAAGGAGTTGATAAAGAAGGGTAGGATAAACTATGAAGCTGGGCTAGCGCTTAATATAAAAAAGGATAGTAAGAGTTTTTATAAATATATAAAAAGGAACAGGCTGACTAGGGTGAACATTGGACCCTTAGAGGACCCTTAGGGTGAACATTGGACCCTTCCCCATCCCTTACCCCTTAGTGGTAGGGGATGGGGAAATGGCTGAGGCCTTGAATAACTTTTTTGTTTCAGTCTTCACAGAGGACGCGAATAGTTTGCCGGGTGTTAGCGATGGAAAGATGGTAGGAGTGGAGGGCCTGAATGACATTATTTTTACTAGAGAGGCAGTGCTCGAAAGACTGGAGGGACTGATTGTGGACAAGTCCCCAGGACAGGATGGAATGCATCCAAGGGTTCTGAAAGAAATGGCAGAGGTGATAGTGGATGCCTTGATGATTATTTTCCAAACATCGCTGGAAGATTGGAAAATGGCTAATGTTACGCCGTTGTTTAAGAAGGGCGGCAGGCAAAAGGCAGGGAATTATAGGCTGGTTAGTTTAACGTCTGTTGTAGGTAAAATGTTAGAATCCGTGATCAAGGAGAAAATAGCGAGGCATCTTGAGGAGAATTGTTTGATAGAGCAGACGCAGCACAGTTTCGTTAAGGGGAAGTCGTATCTGACAAATTTATTGGAGTTCTATGAGGATGTGTCTAGGGTGGTGGATAGAGAGCCGGTGGATGTGGTCTTTCTTGATTTTCAGAAGGCGTTTGATAAGGTGTCAAGAGGTTATTATAGAAGGTCAGGGGGCATGGAGTTGGGGGTAGGGTAGGGGTTAGCGTGGATAGGGGATTGGCTGTCAAATAGGAGGCAGAGAGTGGGGGTCAATGGGTGCTATTTGGATTGGTAGTTGGTGACTAGTGGAGTGCCCCAGGGGTCGGTGCTGGGGCCTCAGCTGTTTACCATTTATATAGATGATCTAGAGGAGGGAACCAAGTGTATGGTGTCGAAATTGCAGCAGGACATAGATAGGATGCAGGAATGGGCGGAGAAGTGGCAGATGGACTTCAACGCGGATAAATGTGTAGTCGTCCATTTCGGCAGAACCAACGGGATGAACGAGTACACTATCAAGGGCAGGAGTCTTAGTAGCGTTGAAGAGCAGAAGGATCTCGGGGTCCGGGTCCACAGGACTCTTAAATCGGCCTCGCAGGTGGAGGAGGTGGTCAAGAAGGCGTATGGTGTACTGGCCTTCATTAATCGAGGGATTGAGTTTAGGAGTCGGGAGGTAATGCTGCAACTTTACAGGACCCTCGTCAGGCCTCATTTGGAGTACTGTGCGCAGTTCTGGTCGCCTCACTATAGGAAAGACGTAGAAGCTATTGAAAGGGTGCAGAGGAGATTTACAAGGATGTTGCCTGGACTGGGAGGCATGCCTTATGAAGATAGGTTGAGGGAGCTGGGACTCTTTTCCCTAGAGAGGCGAAGGTTGAGAGGCGACCTGATAGAAGTTTATAAAATGTTGAGAGGAATAGATAGGGTGGACTCTCAGAGGCTATTTCCCCGGGTTGAAATGGTCGCTACGAGAGGACACAGATTTAAGGTGCGGGGAGGGAAGTACAGAGGTGATGTTAGGGGTAAGTTTTTCACTCAGAGGGTGGTGAGTGAATGGAATCGGTTGCCGTCATCGGTGGTGGAGGCGAACTCGCTGGGGTCTTTTAAAAGACTTCTGGATGAGTATATGGGGTTTAATGGGATTGGGGGTTATAGATAGGTCTATAGATTGGTGGGGTTGATGTGATCGGCTCAACTCGAGGGCCGAAAGGCCTGTTTGTGCTGTAATGTTCTATGTTCTAAAACTTGAGTTCCTCTTGGGAAATAAGGGCAGGTGACAAAAGTGTTAATGAGGGATCACTTTGGGACCAGTGACCATAATTCTATTAGTTTTAAGATAGCTATGGAGAATGATAGGACTGTCCCAAAAGTTAATATTTTAAATTGGGGCAAGGTCAATTTTGATGGTATCAGGCAGGAACTTTCAAAAGTTAATTGGCAGAGTCTGTGGGAAAGAAAAGGGACGTCAGGTAAGTGGGAGGCTTTCAAAAGTGTGTTAACCAGGGTTCAGGGTTCAACATTCCTCTTAGAGTGAAGGGCAAGACTGGCAGAAGTCAGGAACCCTGTGTGACTCAGGATATTGAGGCCCTGAACAAGAAGAAAGAGGCACATTTAATGCTTAGGCAGCTGGGATCAAGTGAATCCCTTGAAGAGTATAATGGGTGTAGGAGTAGAGTTAAGGGAGAAATCAGGAGGGCAAAAAGGGGACACAAAATTGTTTTGGCAGACAAGGCAAAGGAGAATCCAAAGAGCTTCTACAAATACATAAAGTGCAAAAGAGTAACAAGGGAGAGAGTAGGGCCTCTTAAGGATCAACAAAGTAATCTATGTCGGATCCACAAGAGATGGGTGGGATCCTAAATGGATATTTCTCATCGGTATTTACTGTTCAGAAAAGCATGGATGTTAGGAAATTTGGGGAATTAAATAATGATGTCTTGAGGAGTGACATATCACAGAGGAGGTGCTGCTGGAAGTCTTAAAGTGCACCAAGGTAGATAAATCCCCAGGACCTGATGAGGTGTATCCCAGGACGTTGTGGGAGGCTAGGGAGGAAATTGCAGGTCTCCTAGTAGAGATATCTGAATCAATAGACATGGGTGAGGTGCCTGAAGATTGGAGGGTGGCAAATGTTGTGCCTTTGTTTAAAAAGGGCTGCAGCAAAAAGCCTGGGAACTACAAGCCAGTGAGCCTCACATCTGTGGTGGGTAAATTGTTGGAAGGTATTCTGAAAGACAGGATCTAAGGCATTTAGAGATGCAAGGACTGATTAGGGACAGTCAGCATGGCTTTGTGAGTGGCAAATCATGTCTCATAAATTTGATTTGCGTTTTTTGAAGGACTAATCAAGAAGGGATATAGGGCAGTGCAGTTAATATTGTCTACATGAACTTTAGCAAGACCTCTGACAAGGTACGGCTGATCTTTTTCTGGACTCAGCTCCACTTACTTGCCTTCTTACTACAACCCATAATTCCTTTACTGTTCAAAAATTTATCTATCCTTGCCTTAAAAACATTCAATGAGGTAGCCTCAACTGCTTCACTGGGCAGGAAATTCCAAAGATTCACAACTCTGTGAAGAAGTTTCTCCTCAACTTAGTTTTAAATCTGTTTCCCATTATTTTGAGGCCGTGCCCCCTAGTTCTCGTTTCACCCGCCAGAAGAAACAACTTCCCTGGTTGGTGAGATATAACCACTGGGATGTCACAAGGTTTGGTCTTTGGGCCCCAACTATTTGTATTCTATATTAATGACTTCAACACAGGGTTAGAAGGCTCTACAGCCAAATTTGCAGAGGATGCCATAATAGGTGGGACAGTAAGTTGTGTCAAAGAAATAAGAAATTTACAAGTTTATTTATTAATGTCACAAGCTGACTTACATTAACACTGCAATGAAGTTACTGTGAAAATCCACTAATCACCACTCTCTGGTGCCTGTTCAGGTCAGTGGTGTTGTGGATGGTCTGGAAGGATGGCAAAAGTTGCAGCAGGACATAGATAGGATGCAGGACTGAGCGGAGAAGTGGCATAATGGACTTCAACGCGGATAAATGCGTAGTCGTCCATTTTGGCAGAACCAACGGGATGAACGAGTACACTATCAAGGGCAGAAGTCTGAGTAGTGTTGAAGAGCAGAAGGATCTAGGGGTCCGGGTCCACAGGACTCTTAAATCGGCCTCGCAGGTGGAGGAGGTGGTCAAGAAGGCGTATGGTGTACTGGCCTTCATTAATCGAGGGATTGAGTTTAGGAGTCGGGAGGTAATGCTGCAACTTTATAAGACCCTTGTCAGGCCTCATTTAGAGTAATGTGTGCAGTTCTGGTCGCCTCACTATAGGAAAGATGTAGAAGCTACTGAGAGGGTACAGAGGAGATTTACAAGGATGTTGCCTGGACTGGGAGGCATGCCTTATGAAGTTAGGTTGAGGGAGCTGGGACTCTTTTCCCTGGAGAGGCGAAGGTTGAGAGGCGACCTGATAGAAGTTTATAAAATGTTGAGAGGAATAGATAGGGTGGACTCTCAGAGGCTATTTCCCCGGGTTGAAATGGTCGCTACGAGAGGACACAGATTTAAGGTGCAGGGAGGGAAGTACAGAGGTGATGTTAGGGGTAAGTTTTTCACTCAGAGGGTGGTGAGTGAATGGAATCGGCTGCCGTCGTCGGTGGTGGAGGCGAACTCGCTGGGGTCTTTTAAAAGACTTCTGGATGAGTATATGGGGTTTAATGGGATTGGGGGTTATAGATAGGTCTATAGATTGGTGGGGTTGATGTGATCGGCGCAACTCGAGGGCCGAAGGGCCTGTTTGTGCTGTAATGTTCTATGTTCTATAATACTCCTAACCAGCCGGTCCTTCAGACTGTGACAGGAAATCTGAGCACCCGGAGGAAACCCACGCAGACATGGGGAGAATGTGCAGCCTCCACACAGACAGTGACCCAAGCCGGGAATCGATGTGAGACAGCAGTGTTAACCCACTGTACCGCCCCACATGTCTCAGTGAGAGGGAAAAGGGAAACCATCTGAATGAGAGATTAGCGGGGGGGGGAGAGGGAGAAGAGTTCAGCACAGGGCGGTGTGCCCCCCCGGCCCCCTCTCTCGCCCGGCCCCCCCCCCCGCTCCCCCTCTCTCCCCCGGCCCCCGGCCCTCCGGCCCCCCGCTCACCCTGAATCCCAGCCCCATGCTCTCTCCGGCTCTCTCGGCCTCGCGCCGCCTCTCGCGATTCTCCCTCTCGCGCCGCGGGATTTCGGGGAAGTCTCGCGAGATTGCAGTCCCTTCACTCTGATTGGCTATCTGGCCGTCACTGGGAATCGTCCAATCAGTAGACGCGACATCACTGCCCGGGGGCGGGGCCATGCTGTCACTATCCCAGCCCCCTCACAGGCCATTCGGCCCACCCCAACTGTGGTAGCCCCAGACCGATCCCCCCCCCCAACCAAAGGAGCTAGTCCCCCACCCCAGGCACTCAGCACAGCCAATACCCAGCACCCCACACTGTGCAGGGAGCACCCAGAGGAAACCCACACAGACACGAGGAGAATGTGCAAACTCCACACAGACAGTGATCCAAGCCGGGAATCTAACCTGGGCCCCTGGAGCTGTGAGGCAGCAGTGCTAACCACTGTGCCACATTGGATATGCGGCAATGTACTGTAATGGATTGAAGATTTGATTTGATTTGATTTATTGTCACATGTATTAGTACATAGTGAAAAGTATTGTCTCTTGTGCACTACACAGACAAAGCATACCGTTTGAAAAGAAGAGAGTGCAGAATGCAGTGTTACAGTCATAGCTAGGGTGTAGAGAAAGATCAACTTAATGCGAGGTAGGTCTATTTAAAAGTCTGACAGCAGCAGGGAAGAAGCTGTTCTTGAGTCAGTTTCGACGTGATCTCAGACTTTTGTATCTTTTTCCCAATGGAGGGAGGTGGAAGAGAGAATGTCCAGAGTGCACAGGCTTCTTAAATATACTGGCTGCTTTGCCGAGGCAGCAGCAAGTGTAGACAGAGTCAATGGAGGCTGGTTTGCATGGTGGACTTTTTGTAGTTCCTTACAGTCTTGGACACAGCAGGAGCCATACCAAGCTGTGATACAAGCAGAAAGGATGCTTTCTATAGTGCATCTGTAGAAGTTAGTGAGTCGTAGCCTACATGCTGAATTTCTTCAGTCTTGAGAAAGTAGAGGCGTTGGTGGGCTTTCTTAACTATAGTATCGGTTTGGAGATCAGGACAGATTGGTGATCTGGACACCTAAAAACTTGAAGCTCTCGACCGTCTCTACTTCATGCCCATTGATGTAGACAGGGGCACGTTCTCCTTTACGTTTCCTGAAGTTGATGACAATCTCATTCGTTTTGTTGACATTGAGGGAGAGATTATTGTTGCTGCACCAGTTCACCAGATTTTCTATCTCATTCCTGTACTCTGTCTCTTCATTGTTCAAGATCCAACCCACTATGGTGGTGTCATCAGCAAACTTGAAAATCGAGTTGGAGGGGAATTTGGCCACACAATCATAGGTGTATAAGGAGTATAGTAGGGGGCTGAGAACACAGCCTTGTGGGGCACCAGTGTTGATGATTGTGGAGGAGATGTTGTTGCCGATCCTTACTGTTTGTGATCTGTGAGTTTGGAAGTTGTCGCAAAAGGAGGTGTCAAGCCCCAAGCCATGGAGTTTGGAGATGAGTCTGGTAGGAACAATGGTGTTGAAAGCGGAGCTGTAATCAATGAATAGGATTGGCTAACAAACAGAAAACTAGAAAGCTTGTGATACCAAATAAACCTATTGGACTTTAACCTAGTATTGAGAGACTTCTTTTCAAGGATGTTCTTTGTGCTCGCTCAAAATTTCATCCCTCTGAGCCTTTCACACTTGAATATCCCAGTTAATATTGGGAAAATTTCTCAGTCAAAACAGATGTGATGGGCTGAATAGCCTCCTACTGTACTGTCAAGCTATGTTTCTCTGTTAAATTGTAATCTCTCTGCTCCAGGATGGTAACAGCACACTACCTCAGTGACTGGCTTCTCCTTACAAGGAACCTTGCTCTTTAAGCACAAGGAATCACTGACACACTGAATTCCATTCTCAAGGCTACATCTCGTTCACATCCGCTCTCTGCTTTTCCAGGTGAATTCGCGAGCTGTGAACAGTTGGGCTCAGTTAATTGCCATGTGGTTCAGAGTAACACTAACAGCTTGTTTGATTCCTGTTCCGGCTGAGGTAGATTTGTGAGCTGCTCCTTTTGCTGAACCTGAGCCCAATGACATTTTTTTTGGGAATTGGACATTGAGCATCTCGGGCTGGAAGCGAATGCAGCATTTTGGAAACACAATTAATGAAATGTTAGTCACAGTGAAAACAACTGGTCGTGGTGAATCGGCAATATTTCCTCCCACTCCTTCCTTCACAGAGAAAGTGCAGGAGCTGTTTCACTCCCCACACCCCCCTCCAATCACAAAGTCAACACAAGTGTCCCCACCCAACCCTTCCCAATCCACCCCACCACCCTTCCCTATCCCCACTCCATCTTCCCAGTCCAGCCACAATGCACTGTTTCCCCCCCACACTCCAACCCTGTCACCCCCGGCACACTCTCACTTCGCCACCCATATCACCCTCCCTGCATTGCCCACCCCCCACCTCTCTGCCTCTTTAAAGAATTTAGTGTGAGCAGCAGTTTCCCAGAGACACAAAGTCAGACACTCTCAGTCAGCTGTTGAGGAAGTTGATTTTTATAATGTTTTTACATTTACTGAACATCCAGTATTTGCACTCCGTAATGACTAATGCAAGGCTGAAATTTACAGGGTGACAATCTGAGATTTATCCAATCTCCTGCGAGTGCCGCAGATCAGAGCTCCCCGATCAGGTCCGGGTCTGAGCCCCTCGGTGTGGATACAGAGTTGTGGGGAGCTGGAGATGGGGTGAGGCGGTCACAGGTTCCGAATGAACTCCCTCCCATCCAGATGTTCCAGTCTCTGTTAGTGTCAGTAATCCCACTTACACCAACAAAAATTTCTAAACTTTATATTAATCTTTCTCTATATATAATATATATATTTATATAATTAAACATGGATGAGGAATTATGCAAATAAATAATGATTCAATTTGACCACAGTCTGATTCTGAAACCTGGAACACTCAGCTGGGGGGGTGGGGGATGACTGAGGTGTACTCGGTGTGCAGAGCAGTTGGGTCACAGGGCAACTCTGTACATTCCACACACATTAACAGCTTCACTCCAGGACTGGCACTGCTTTGAGAGAGAGCTTCACCCAGGAGCTAGTCTCAAGTGGAGTGGGCACAGGGTCACTCCTATTCCCTGAATATCAGGATATACTCAGCGAGAGTCCAGAGACTGTGCAGGTTTGCTTGGGGTGTGAGGGGCTGAACAGCACCTGTAAATCCTGCTGAGGGAGTGATTTCTCTATCAAATCTCATCATTTTCATTTCAAAGGTCACTATTCTTTCAGTGTAACTGGTACAAAGACAGAACATAATTACAACACCACTCCCACATTAACTCACTGTACAGAAACATTTACAGAGAGTGACAGCTCGGGTCACGTTACATTCCAGCACTGCTGTGAGACGACAGAACGCTGTAATATCACATTACAGCACACAGGATCGTTACATCACAACACGCTCAGGTAACATGATCGAGCACAGACAGTTCATCAATTGCAAGTCACGTCACATTAACCTCCAACATGTGGTCATCTTGACTGGGAATAACCAAGATCTGCATACTGGCACTGGAGTTAAAAACCTGCCCCGTTGAGAATGGTAACAAGCGTGGCATTGGCACACCCTTGTGTTCACTGCTGCCCGAGGAGTGGGTGCTCCCGCGACTCCTCAAACTACTGCTGTCAACCTGATCATCAAGATTCCTGTCCAAGGACAAGTTGTCGTTTTCAATCCAACTATCTGTGGAGGGAGAGACAAGACAATCAGACCAGGTGTAACCATAACCCATCCCCACCAGTACTGTATCCCAGAGATACACAGTGACAGACCCGTCCCCACCAGTGCTGTACCCCAGTGTTATACAGAGACAGACCCGTCCCCACCAGTACTGTATCCCAGAGATAGACAGTGACAGACCTGTCCCCACCAGTACTGTATCCCAGTGTTATACAGTGACAGACCCGTCCCCACCAGTACTGTACCCCAGTGTTATAGTGACAGACCCATCCCCACCAGTACTGTACCCCAGTGTTATACAGAGACAGACCCGTCCCCACCAGTACTGTACCCCACTGTTATACAGTGACAGACGCGTCCCCACCAGTACTGTACCCCAGTGTTATACAGCGACAGACCCGTCCCCACCAGTACTGTACCCCAGTGTTATACAGCGACAGACCCGTCCCCACCAGTACTGTACCCCAGTGCTATACAGCGACAGACCCGTCCCCACCAGTACTGTACCCCAGTGTTATACAGTGACAGACCCGTCCCCACCAGTACTGTACCCCAGTGTTATACAGCGACAGACCCGTCCCCACCAGTACTGTACCTCAGTGTTATACAGAGACAGACCCATCCCCACCAGTACTGTACCCCAGTGTTATACAGTGACAGACCCGTCCCCACCAGTACTGTACCCCAGTGTTATACAGTGACAGACCCGTCCCTACCAGTACTGTATCCCAGTGTTATACACTGACAGACCCGCACCCCCCCCAGTACTGTACCCCAGTGTTATACAGCGACAGACCCGTCCCCACCAGTACTGTACCCCAGTGTTATACAGTGACAGACCCGTCCCCACCAGTACTGTATCCCAGTGTTATACAGCGACAGACCTGTCCCCACCAGTACTGTACCCCACTGTTATAGAGCGACAGACCCGTCCCCACCAGTACTGTACCCCAGTGTTATAGAGGGACAATCCTGTCCCCACCAGTACTGTACCCCAGTGTTAGACAGGGACAGACCCGTCCCCACCAGTACTGTACCCCAGTGTTATATAGAGACAGACCCGCACCCCCCCCAGTACTGTACCCCAGTGTTATACAGCGACAGACCCGTCCCCACCAGTACTGTACCCCAGTGTTATACAGAGACAGACCCGTCCCAACCAGTACTGTACCCCAGTGTTATACAGTGACAGACCCGTCCCCACCAGTACTGTACCCCAGTGTTATACAGTGACAGACCCGTCCCCACCAGTACTGTACCCCAGTGTTATACAGTGACAGACCCGTCCCCACCAGTACTGTACCCCAGTGTTATAGAGCGACAGACCCGTCCCCACCAGTACTGTACCCCAGTGTTAGACAGGGACAGACCCGTCCCCACCAGTACTGTACCCCAGTGTTATACAGTGACAGACCCGCCCCCCCCAGTACTGTACCCCAGTGTTATACAGTGACAGACCTGTCCCCACCAGTACTGTACCCCAGTGTTAGACAGTGACAGACCCGTCCCCACCAGTACTGTACCCCAGTGTTATACAGTGACAGACCCGTCCCCACCAGTACTGTACCCCAGTGTTATACAGAGACAGACCCGTCCCCACCAGTACTGTACCCCAGTGTTATACAGAGACAGACCCCTCCCCACCAGTACTGTACCCCAGTGTTATAGAGGGACAATCTTGTCCCCACCAGTACTGTACCACAGTGTTATACAGTGGCAGACCCGCACCCCCCCCCGGTACTGTACCCCAGTGCTTTACAGCGACAGACCCGTCCCCACCAGTACTGTACCCCAGTGTTATACAGAGACAGACCCGTCCCCACCAGTACTGGACCCCAGTGTTATACAGCGACAGACCCGTCCCCACCAGTACTGTACTCCAGTGTTATACAGTGACAGACCCGCCCCCACCAGTACTGTACCCCAGTGTTAGACAGGGACAGACCCGTCCCCACCAGTACTGTACCCCAGTGTTATACAGAGACAGACCCGTCCCCACCAGTACTGTACCCCAGTGTTAGACAGGGACAGACCCGTCCCCACCAGTACTGTACCCCAGTGTTATACAGTGACAGACCCGCACCCACCAGTACTGTACCCCAGTGTTAGACAGGGACAGACCCGTCCCCACCAGTACTGTACCCCAGTGTTAGACAGGGACAGACCCGTCCCCACCAGTACTGTACCCCAGTGTTAGACAGGGACAGACCCGTCCCCACCAGTACTGTACCCCAGTGTTATACAGTGACAGACCCGTCCCCACCAGTACTGTACCCCAGTGTTAGACAGGGACAGACCCGTCCCCACCAGTACTGTACCCCAGTGTTATACAGCGACAGACCCGTCCCCACCAGTACTGTATCCCAGTGTTATACAGCGACAGACCCGTCCCCACCAGTACTGTACCCCAGTGTTAGACAGGGACAGATCCGCCCCCACCAGTACTGTACCCCAGTGTTATACAGAGACAGACCCATCCCCACCAGTACTGTACCCCAGTGTTACAGTGACAGACCCGTCCCCACCAGTACTGTACCCCAGTGTTATACAGCGACAGACCCGTCCCCACCAGTACTGTACCCCAGTGTTATACAGTGACAGACGCGTCCCCACCAGTACTGTACCCCAGTGTTATACAGTGACAGACCCATCCCCACCAGTACTGTACCCCAGTGTTATACAGTGACAGACCTGTCCCCACCAGGACTGTACCCCAGTGTTATACAGTGACAGACCCATCCCCACCAGTACTGTACCCCAGTGTTATACAGTGACAGACCCGTCCCCACCAGTACTGTACCCCAGTGTTATACAGTGACAGACCCATCCCCACCAGTACTGTATCCCAGTGTTATACAGTGACAGACCTGTCCCCACCAGTACTGTAACCCAGTGTTATACAGTGACAGACCCATCCCCACCAGTACTGTACCTCAGTGTTATACAGTGACAGACCTGTCCCCATCAGTACTGTAACCCAGTGTTATACAGTGACAGACCTGTCCCCACCAGTACTGTAACCCAGTGTTATACAGTGACAGACCTGTCCCCACCAGTACTGTAACCCAGTGTTATACAGAGACAGACCCGTCCCCACCAGTACTGTACCCCAGTGTTATACAGGGACAGACCCGTCCCCACCAGTACTGTACCCCAGTGTTATACAGTGACAGACCTGTCCCCATCAGTACTGTAACCCAGTGTTATACAGTGACAGACCTGTCCCCACCAGTACTGTAACCCAGTGTTATACAGTGACAGACCTGTCCCCACCAGTACTGTAACCCAGTGTTATACAGCGTTTGATATTTGATAAGATGCTGCATAAGAGGCTGTGCATAAAGGAAAGTCTATGGAATTGGAGGAAATGTGTCAGCATGGATTGAAAAACTGGCCGTCACATAGAAAACAGAGTTGGAATAAATGGCTCATTTTCAGAATGGAAAGATGCAACTAATGGAGTACTCGTGGGGCAGCACAGTGGTTAGCACTGCTGCTTCACAGTGCCAGGAACCCAGGTTTGATTCCCAGCTTGGGTCACTGTGTGTGTGGAGTTTGCACGTTCTTCCCATGTCTGTGTGGGTTTCCTCCGGGTGCTCCAGTTTCCTTCCAAACTCCAACCATGTGATAAGGCCATGCTAAATTGCCTCTTAGTGTCAGAAGATTTGGAGAGTAAATACAAGGATAAGACTTGTATGGAATTGTTGCTGGTGCAGGCTCGATAGGCCAAATAGCCTTTTTCTGCATTGTAGATTCTATGATACCGCAAGGATCAGTTCTTGGCCCACAATTGTTCACTATTTACATTAGTGACCTGGAGGAAGGAACAGAATGTAAAGTTTCCAAATTTGCCGATGATATGAAGATAGGTGGAAGGGCAGGTTGTGATTAGGATGTGGATAGATTGGGGACTGGGAGAAAACCTAACAGATGAAATCTAACATGATGTCATACACTTTGGTAGGAGGAATCAAAAGACAGATTATCTAAATGGAGAGTGACTATAGGTGAGTGACATGAAGAGGGATCGAGGTGTTCTCGTGCAGGAATCACAAAAAGCTACCAAGCAGGTCCAACAAGTTAAGGCGGTAAACAAGATTTTGCCCTCTATTGCAAATGGTTGGAGTTTAAAAACAGGGAGGTTTTGTTGCAATTGGACAGGGTGTTGGTGGGGCCTCACCTGGAATACTGCACATGGTTTTGGTCCCCTTACCTAAAAAAGGATATAGTAACATTGAAGGCGTTCCAATGGAGATTCACCAGGCTAACTCCTGGGATAAAAGGGTTGTCCTATCTAGAGAGCCTAGATAGTCTGGGTCTGTCTTCCTTGGGTTTAGAAGAGTGAGGGGTGATCTAATTCAAACAGATAAGATCCCCAAGGGGTTTGACAGGGTAATAGGTGAGACGGTTTCACCAATGGGAGAGTCTCGAACAAAGGGACACAGCGACAAGATAAAGGGCCTGTTATTTAAAACTGAGGCGTGTAGAAATGTCTTCTCACAGAGGGTGGTGAATCTCTGAAATTCTCTGCCCCAAAGAGCGCTGGACATTTGACCATTAGAAATATTTAAAGTGGAATGTTTGATAGGTTGAGGAATACAGGATGATGGGGAAATGGCACATAAGAACATAAGAAATAGGAGCAGGAGTAGGCCATCTAGCCCTTCGAGCCTGCCCCGCCATTCAATAAGATCATGGCTGATCTGTCGTGGCTCAGTTCCACTTTCCCGCCCTCTCCCCATAACCCTTAATCCCTTCTCTTATCAAAAACCCATCAACCCGGGTCTTAAAAATATTTAGCGAGGCAGCCTCCACCACTTCAACGGGCAGAGAATTCCAGAGATTCACCACCCTTTGAGTGAAGAAGTTCCTCCTCAACTCCGTTCTAAAACGCCCCCCCTTCATCTTGAGGCTGTGCCCCCTAGTCCTACTGTCTTTTTTGAGCGGGAAGAGTCTCTCCACCTCTATCCTATCCATCCCATTCATCATCTTATACGTCTCAATGAGATCTCCCCTCATTCTTCTAAACTCCAACGAGTACAAGCCTAGTTTATTCAGCCTCTCCTCATTGCTCAACCTCCTCAACTCCGGCATCAGCCTAGTAAACCTCCTCTGCACTCCCTCCAAGGCCAAAATATCCTTGCGTAAGTACGGCGCCCAAAACTGCACACAGTACTCCAGCTGTGGCCTCACCAATGCCCTATACAGCCGCAGCAAGACCTCCCTACTTTTATATTCAATCCCCCTCGCTATGAAGGCCAGCATCCCATTCGCCTTCCTGACCACCTGCTGCACCTACAAGCTGGGTTTTTGCGACTCATGCACAAGGACCCCGAGGTCCCTCTGCACCGTCGCCTGCTGCAGTTTTTCGCCCCGTAAGTAATAATCCTTCCTACCATTATTCTTACCAAAGTGGACCACCTCACACTTGCCAACATTAAATTCCATTTGCCAGTTCCTGGCCCATTCGTTCAGCCTATCTAGATCCTTCTGCAGACTCTCCACACCCTCCGCACAAAGGAGCTGAGCCCGGCATAGAACAGCTGTGGTTGAACTGAATGACGGGGCAGGCTGAGGGACCGGGTGGCCTAATCCTGTTTCTATTCCTTGTGATGTGGTGTATATGGACTTTCAGAAAGCATTCAATACAGTGCCACACAACAGGATTGTGAGAAAAGTTATAGCTGATGGAATAAAAGGGGCAGCAGTAACATGGATATGAAACTTGCTGAATAACAGGAAGCAGAGAGTAACGGTCAATGGATATTGTTCATTCTGGAGGAAAGTTTGTAATGGAATTTCCCAGGGGTCAGGATTGGGATCCTTACATTTCCTGATATTTATTAATGATCAAGATCTTGGTGTGCAGGGAACAATTTCAGAATTTACCGATGACACAACACTTGGAAGCATTGTAAACTGTGAAGAGGGGAGTGTAAAACTTCAAAAGGACAGAGACAAGTTGGTGGAGTGGGCAGATCGATGGTAGATAAAATTCAATGTGGAGACGTGTGAGCTAATGCATTTTGTTAGGAAGAACATGGAGAGACAATATAAAATAAGAGGAGCAGGAGCAGAGGGACCTAGGTGTAAACGTGCACAGATCATTGAAAGTGGCAGCATAGGTAGGGGGAGCAGTTAATAAAACATAGTATTCTGGGTTTTGTTAATAGGGACATAGTGTACAAGAGCAAGGAGGTTATTCTGAACTCATAGAAAACACTAGTTAGACCTCAGCTGAGTAGTGTGTACAGTTCTGAGTGCCACACTATAGGAAGGCTGTGAATACATTGGACAGAGTGCAGAAGAGGTTGACAAGAATGGTTCCAGGGGTGAGAAATTTGGTTATAAGGACTGATTGGAGAAGCTGGAACTGTTCTCCTTGGAGAGGAGCTGACTAGGATGAGATTTGATAGAAAGGCTCAAGGTTGAGGGGTTCTGCAACAAGTAGATATAGAGAACAATCATAAAGGGTCAAGAATAAGAGGGCACAGATTTAAAGTGATTTGCAAAATAAGCAATGGTGATGCGAGAAGAATCCATTCCACACAGCGAGTGGTTTGGGATCTGGAATGTTCCATCTGGAAGTGTGGTGGAGGCAGATTGAATTGAGGTGTTTGAGAGGGCGTTAGATGATTATTGGAATGGAAACAATGTGCAAGGGGTACGAGGTAAAGCAAAGGAATGACACTATGTGCAAGGGGTACGAGGTAAAGCAAAGGAATGACACTATGCAGACACAATGGACCAAATGGCCTCCATGGAAGCAGTTCAGAGGTTCACCAGATTAATACCAGAATGGACGGGTGCTCAAACGAGGAAAGATTTCAGAGGTTTAGATCTGCTGGAACTTAGAGTGAGAAGTGACTCAGTTGAAAGATGAGGGGTATTGACAGGGTGGATGTGGAGAGGATATTTCCTCTTGTGGGAGGAGCTGGAACTCGGGCTCACTGTTTAAAAATAAGGGGTAGCCCAGTCAAGACAGAGATGAGGAGAACTTATTCCTCTCTGAGGGTGTTGAATATCTGGAACTTTCTTGCTCAAAAGACAGTGAAAGCGGAATCTTTGAATATTTACAAGGCTAAGCCAGAGAGAGTTTTGGTTTACATGGGGGTGAAAGGTTATCAGCAGCAGGGAGGAGGTTCCAGTCAGATCAGCCATCATCAAATAGAATGACAGAGTAGGCTTGAAGAGTCAAGTGGCCTCCTCCTGCTCCTTTTTCTCACGATCCCTTGTTCCAAATGTCTGCGGCCTTCCACATCATCCAGCAATACTTTGTTAAAAATGTATCATCTCACACAATGAATTCCCTCCAATATTTCTCCCCATTCCAGCATCTTGTCAAGTTTATCCTGCACCTTGCTGTGGGTCTCAGCGATCAGATTGGGGAACGAACTCTGTACCACCTTGTTCCTCACTCACTCAAAGACCACCCTCTTCCCTTTCAACCACCCTCGGGAACAGTCTGTCGAGGGATCTTACCTGTGTCTATTTGTCCACATTGGCTAGGTTGGAATGGGAGGTATTTGAAGAGCCGGACATCAGGAAATGGGAGGAATCCAGCAAATAAAGGCATCACTTCCATATGAACTTTGTGAGTGGCACGGGCAGCAACAGGCATGGAAATTACTCCAGAACTCTTCCCGCACACAGCCCAATTACTGCTGTTGTCAACAACTAGAAAGGAAAATCAAACTTAAAGCTTTACAGATCTGAAAGATTGACACAGGACTCAGTTTATTCACACCCTCCATCCAAATCATTTCCAACAATATTTCAATTTCCATCATTGTGGCATCAGGAATCAGAGAATGTTTCACTTTATGTGGTAAAGATACAAAGTAAAGCTCCCTCTACACTGTCCCCCATCAAACACTCCCAGGACAGGTACAGCACGGGGTTAGATACAGAGTAAAGCTCCCTCTACACTGTCCCCATCAAACACTCCCAGGACAGGTACAGCACGGGGTTAGATACAGAGTAAAGCTCCCTCTACACTGTCCCCATCAAACACTCCCAGGACAGGTACAGCACGGGGTTAGATACAGAGTAAAGCTCCCTCTACACTGTCCCCATCAAACACTCCCAGGACAGGTACAGCACGGGGTTAGATACAGAGTAAAGCTCCCTCTACACTGTCCCCATCAAACACTCCCAGGACAGGTACAGCACGGGGTTAGATACAGAGTAAAGCTCCCTCTACACTGTGCCCCCCATCAAACACTCCCAGGACAGGTACAGCACGGAGTTAGATACAGAGTAAAGCTCCCTCTACACTGTCCCCCATCAAACACTCCCAGGACAGGTACAGCACGGGGTTAGACAAAGAGTAAAGCTCCCTCTACACTGTCCCCCATCAAACACTCCCAGGACAGGTACAGCACGGGGTTAGATACAGAGTAAAGCTCCCTCTACACTGTCCCCCATCAAACACTCCCAGGACAGGTACAGCACGGGGTTAGATACAGAGTAAAGCTTCCTCTACACTGTCCCCATCAAACACTCCCAGGACAGGTACAGCACGGGGTTAGATACAGAGTAAAGCTCCCTCTACACTGTCCCCATCAAACACTCCCAGGACAGGTACAGCACGGGGTTAGAGATAGGTTTGGAAGAGTGAATGTGACTAAGGAAAAGGGAGTGAATTAGAAAAAAAGAATTTAAGATAAAGAGCTGCAAGAAAGAACAACACCCATGCCAACCTCAGTGTCCGTACATGGTCCTCAATTTGTTCACAGTCCAAACGTATACTGATCTGTCAAAAACAGAGCTTGCACAGTCCCCGGGATAAAACATCCCAAAGATTTACAACCCTTTAGGAATCCAATCAGTCCCGAATGATCAGGAATGATGTTAAACTCTGCCCATTACTGCAATCTCCAGCCACACCTCTCACCAGCCTCCCTCTTCAATCAGATCACCTCACATTGTTTTGAACTCAGGAAAATCTTGGCCAATCCAGGCAGAGAGGTTTGACTGGATTACAGCAGCACCTATCAAAGCTTCCGACTAACACAACGAGCCGTAAAGCTTGAAACACTGAAGCTTATTGGTTAAAATGGGACACAGTTGAGTGGATCATTGTGCCCCTGAAACACCATACCTTCATACATCAGCTTGGTGGTACAGTAACCATCACACTCCACTAACGCCTCATCCTTATCCACCTCACCCAGCTCAGAGAGACGCACAATCGAGACTTCCAGGTTGCACAGGGTTCCTGTTTTACACATCTCTGCTCCAAGCGGAGGAAAAATCTCAGCTTTAACATTATACAGTGTCTGAAAAGAAAAAATACACAGAGTTACTGTGCTGTACAGAGTCTGGGGGCAGAGTTACTGCACAGGACAGGGTCAGGGAGCAGCAAGTTCCTTACGTATGTTATACGTTGCTAACAAAGAGTGAGTCAGTGTAATTGAAGAAAACATGATGAGAAATTGTCAAGGATACAGAAACTGGGCATTTCCAGTAAAGATGCAAGGAAACGGTCACACTGATCTTTAATTTCTTACTGTTGGATGCTAAGGACCCTGGATTCCAGAATTGTTTCAACTTACACAGAAATTGTCCAGTTTGAACTCGTAGGTGAATGGTTTCATCAATCCCAGCTCTTGGTCTGGAAGTGGAGTGAATGCCACACTGAATCGACAGTGTAGAGCAGCCCCTGGCTCCCGACTCCAATTGAACTCCCACAAGAAGAAGGTAGCTTGCTTGCTGTACATGTGCTGAGGCAGTAAAACAGATCACAGACAGATCAACAGGTAGACAATTCCAATCTTAATCTCTCACACCTCCAGCCTATCAGGACTGCATTAATACAGGTTAATAAGGTTGAATGCAGATAAACCCTCAGAGCAAGAACATTGAGGTAGTAAGGAGGACGAGACAGGCGAGGCACTGACCAGCTAGAGTTCCAAATATTAATAGGAACAGGAGTAGGCCATATGATCCTCAACTCTGCTCCAACATTCAAGGTGGCCAGGACTGAATCTCTACGTTAACTCCACTTTTATGTCCTGTTCCTATATCCTTCCATTCCCCCAAGTCCAAAAATTTTTCAATCTCTATCCCGAATACGTTCAATTTGATTTGATTTTCTATTGTCATATGTATTGGTATACAGTGAAAAGTATTGTTTCTTGCACAGTATACAAAGCATACTGTACATAGAGCACATAGGGGAATAGGAAAGGAGAGGGTGCTGAATGTAGTGTTACAGTCACAGTTGGAGAGTTGTAAGAGTTGGTGTAGAGTTTTAAAAGCTTAAAATGAGAGTAAAACAGAATTAGAGGGTATCTGGGGACAGCTCGCAAATCCTGAAACTCATTCACTGGGGTAGAGAATTCCACAGAATCACAACCTTCCTCACTTCAATCCGAAAAGATCAAAACTTTACTCTGAAATTGTAACCTTTCACCTGTATTCCAGAGTTTTTAACCAATGGAAAAAGCCTGTCAGCATCAAGCTCCTCAAGATCTCAAAATGATTGGCCCATTCTCCCCAACAGGAATGGTGATTGGCCCATTCTCCCCAACAGGAATGGTGATTGGCCCATTCTCCCCAACAGGAATGGTGATTGGCCCATTCTCCCCAACAGGAATGGTGATTGGCCCATTCTCCCCAACAGGAATGATGATTGGCCCATTCTCCCCAACAGGAATGATGATTGGCCCATTCTCCCCAACAGGAATGATGATTGGCCCATTCTCCCCAACAGGAATGATGATTGGCCCATTCTCCCCAACAGGAATGATGATTGGCCCATTCTCCCCAACAGGAATGATGATTGGCCCATTCTCCCCAACAGGAATGATGATTGGCCCATTCTCCCCAATGATAAGTAGGTCAAACATCTGGAAAATGAAATCTTTTACATCTCTTGTCAAGAATTGGATAATCTAATGACCCAGGCAGGCTCATCAGCCAAATGACCTCCTTCTGCACTGTAGAGCTTCTATGAGATGTGCTGTAGCGGTAATGCCACAGGGCTAATCCAAAGACCAGGAGTCCGAAAGCAGAGGTAGTTTTAAGTATGAATAAAAGCAAATTATTGCAGATGCTGGAATCTGAAACCAAAAGAGAAAATGCTGGAAAATCCCAGCAGGTCTGGCAGCGTCTGTAAGGAGAGAAAAAAGCTGACGTCAAGTCCAGATGACCCTTTGTCGAAGCTTTTCTCTCCTTACAGACGCTGCCAGACCTGCTGGGATTTTCTAGCATTTTCTCTTTTGGTTTAAGTAACCTATATTTGTACTGTTGGATATTGGGAATAAGGTACACCCATATCCCTCTGCCTATCAATATTCTTAAGGGTTCTGCCATTTACTGTCTATTTCCTATCTGTATTAAACCTTCCAAAATGCATTTCCTCACATCTATCCAGGTTAAACTCCATCTGCCATCTCTCTGCCCAAGTCTCTAACCGATTTATATCCTGTTGTATCCCCTGATGGTTCTCATCACGATCCACAAATCCATCAACCTTTCTGTCATCCCTTTACATTTTCCTCCAAATCATTTATATACATTACAAACAGCAAAGATCCCAGCACTGATCCCTGAGGAATACCACTTGTCACAGCCCTCCATTCAGAAATGCAGTCTTTCACTACTACTGTCTGTCTGCCTCTGATCGAGCCAGTTTTGTATCCACCTTGCCAGCTCACCTCTGATCCCCTGCAACTTCACCTTCTGTACCAGTCTGCCATGAGGGAACTTGTCAAAGGCCTTACTGAAGTCCATGTAGACAACATCCACTGCCACTCTCATCAATCACCTTTGTCACTTCGTCAAAAAACGAGACACGATCTCCCCTTCACAAAACCATGTTGCCTCTCGCTAACACGTCCACTTATTTCCAAGTGGAAGTCTTGTATCGACAAATCCTCTCCAATAATTTCCCTAGCACGGACATAAGGCTCACCGGCCTATGATTACCTGGATTATTCTTGCTACCCTTCTTAAACAAAGGAAGGACATTGGCTATTCTCCAATCCTCTGGGACCTCCCCTGTAGCTAAGGTCTATTCAAGTTCCAAATAAGATTTCTAGGGTCAAGAACAATCAAATTCCAGAGCATCGCATACAACCAAAGAGGAAAGGATGTCCTCCTGATTGACTCTCTTATTGATTGTGTTTAATGATCAATGACGCACCATACTGTCGCTGGAGTATTATTGATCCTGTGTATAACTCTGCAGTAATTTGTTGTCATGACCACAGTAGTAAAAGGGGAAAGATGATATATATTTAAAAGGGTTATTTTAAGTGCTGATCACATTTGATGGCAATGTCATTAGGGTGTTGCGCAGGCTGCTGTTTGATTTTCAGTTCTCTGTATAGGAAGAAACTTCTAGAATAAACCCTGATGTTAGTTTGAATCTACGCGGGTAAACCACATTCTTTTCTTGTTTAATACCCACAACTCCTAATATAGTTAAAACATTAAAATCAGTAACCAGGACACAGATTGAGGATTATCACTGGTTAGTTAATCAATAACTAGGGATAGACTGGGGATTGGCACTGGTTAGTGAATCAGTAACCAGGGATGCAGATTGAGGATTCTCATTGGTTAGTGATTCAGTAACAAAGGACATAAATTAGAATTATTACCAGTTACAAAATCTATAACAAGCCACCCAAACTGAAAATAATCACTGGTTATTAAGTCAGCAACCAGGGGCCTGCATTGAGGATTCTTACTAGTTCATTGATCAGTAACCAAGGAAACAAATTGAGGATTATCTGGTTAGTTAATCAGTAACTGAGGACATGGATTGACAATTATCATTGAATCATTGAGCCATAATGTGGGGCTGAGGGGGGTAAAGGGGTGAAGGAGTAAAGAGAACACAGTCCACAGGAAGCTTACCTGCTGTTTGAGGGAATTCATTGATACGAAACTCAGGTCTGAGCAATCAGAAACTTCCACCAACTGAGGGTCAAACAACTGGAAAGCAAGGTGTGACAGATTGTGGACACACACCTGCAGATACTTCCTACACGGCAGAGCAGAAATAGAGACACTCAGTAATCAGTGCAGATCCAGGGGGACGTGACCATCAAACATTCAGTATAACCAGTTATACATAGCAGAGAATACCAAAACAGTCACACTAACACGGCACGGTAGCACAGTGGTTAGCACTGCTGCTTCACAGCTCCAGGGTCCTGGGTTCGATTCCTGGCTCGGGTCACTGCCTGTGTGGAGTTTGCACATTCTCCTCATGTCTGCGTGGGTTTTCTCCGGGTGCTCCGGTTTCCTCCCACAGTCCAAAGATGTGCGGGTTAGGTTCATTGGCTATGCTAAAATTGCCCCTTAGTGTCCTGGGATGTGTAGGTTAGAGGGATTAGCAGGTAAATGTGTAGGGATATGGGGATAGGGTCTGGGTGGGATTGTGTTCGGTGCAGTCTCGATGGGCCGAAGGGCCTGTTTCGGCACTGTAGGGTTCTATGTTCTAGGGATCTATTAGTAGACACGCAGGGTAGAGTAGGTGTGGGGTGATGGGGCGGCACGGGCTCGTTGGGCCGAAGGGCCTGTTTCCCGTGCTGGGTTGTTCTTTGTTCTTTGTAACAGAGAGAGGGGCTGAGGGGGTTGTGGGGGGGGGGGGGGTGGTGTGTGAGAGAGAAAGGCAACACAGTAAAGGTTTGCTCAGTTGTCCCCTGGGATGTGAGGAGAGGCAGAATAAATTGGGTTTAAATTCTCTGGCGTTTAGAAGAATGAGGTAATCACATTGAAAGGTATAAGATTCGGAGTGGGTTTGATAGGGTGCTCACAGAGAGATTGTTTCCGGGAGACGGAGAATCTAAGACACGGGGCCACAGTCTCAGGATAAGGGGCTGATCATTTTGGACTGAGATAAGGAGAAACTCCTTCACTCAGAAGGCTGTGAATCTTTGGGGTTTGCTGCCCCAGATGGTTAAGGTGCTCCATCATTCAGTACATTTAAGGCTGGGGTAGATGGATGTTTGGTGTCTCAGAGAATTAGGGGATGTGGGGACGGGCAGGAAAGTGAATCTGAAGCCAAGGTCAGCCATGACCATGTTGAATAACAGAGCAAGCTCGATGGGCTGAATGGTTCACTCCCGTCTCTTGGTCTTTTTTTCAGAGGGAGACTCAAACATGGAGACAAAGGGGAGGGAGAAAAAGAGATAGGCACAATCAGAATTCCACTTCATTCCCATTCCCTCTCCCCGCGCCCGATCCCTCTCCCATTCTCCACAATCAGTAAGAATTGGCAATGCAGATGGACAGTTCAGTTTATACCTGGGACCTGATGACAGGAGCAGGTGTTTTGCAGTAAATGGTATGTTGAAGGTCAAGGAGATGAGTGTGGAATAAATGGACCAGGGGCAATCAATGGAAATCTGCAAAATAAAAACACAAAACAGTGATTAACACAATGTTATCGGGGAACTGAGCCCGACACGGCACACTCGGTATATTCCCGACACGGCACACCCAGTATACTCTCCCCGACATGGTATACTCTGGACACAGACCATAGAACATTACAGCACAGTACAGGCCCTTCGGCCCTCGATGTTGTGCCGACCAGTGGAACCAATCTAATGACCCTCTAACCTAAACTATTCCAATGTTATCCATATGCCTATCCACTGACCATTTGAACGCCCTTAAAGTTGGCGAGTCTACAACTGCTGCAGGCAGGGCATTCCACGCCCTTACTACCCTCTGAGTAAAGAACCTACTTCTGACATCCGTCCTATAATTATCACCCCTCAATTTAAAGTTATGTCCCCTCATGTTAGCCGTCACCATCCGAGGAAAAAGGCTCTCACTGTCCACCCTATCCAATCCTTTGATCATCTTGTATGCCTCAATTAGGTCACCCCTTAACCTCTAATGAAAATAACTTCAAGTCCCACATAAGACCTTCCTCATAAGACCTTCCCACCATACCAGGCAACATCCTGGTAAATCTCCTCTGCACCCTTTCCAATGCCTCACATCTTTCTAATAATGTGGTGACCAGAACTGTACGCAATACTCCAAGTGTGGCCACACCAGAGTTTTGTGCAGTTGTAACATGACCTCATGGCTCCGAAATTCAATCCCTCTACCAATAAAAGCTAACACACCGTACGCCTTCTTAACAACCTTATCAACCTGGGTGCCAACTTTCAGGGAGCTATGCACATGTACCCCGAGATCTCTCTGCTCGTCAACACTACTAAGGGTCCTTCCATTAGCCCTATATTCTGTAATCCTGTTACTCTTACCAAAGTGAATCACCTCACACTTTTCCGTATTAAACTCCATTTGCCACCTCTCGGCCCAGCTCTGCAGCTTATCTATATCCCTCTGCAAACTGTAACATCCATCCTGTCTACAACTCCTCCAACTTTGGTGTCATCAGCAAATTTACTAATCCATCCTTCTACACCCTCATCTAGGTCATTTATAAAAATGACAAACAGCAGTGGCCCCAAAACAGATCCTTGAGGTACACCACTTGTAACTGAACTCCAGGTTGAATATTTCCCATCAACCACCACCCTCTGTCTTCTATCAGCTCGCCAATTCCTGATCCAAACTGCCAAATCACTCTCAATCCCATGCATCTGCATTTTCTGCAGTAGCCTACCATGGGGAACCTTATCAAACGCTTTGCTAAAATCCATATACACCACGTCAACTGCCTTACCCTTATCCACCTCTTTGGTCACCTTTTCAAAAAACTCTAAGGTTTGTGAGGCACGACCTACCCTTCACAAAACTGTGTTGACTATCCCTAATCAATTTATTTCCCTCGACATGATTATAAATCCTATCCTTTATAATTCTTTCCAAAACCTTGCCCACAACAGATGTAAGGCTCACTGGTCTATAATTCCCAGGATGGTCTCTACTCCCCTTCTTGAACAAGGGGACAACATTTGCTATCCTCCAGTCTTCCGGCACTATACCTGAAGCCAATGACGACATGAAGATCAAAGCCAAAGACTCTGCAATCTCCTCCCTAGCCTCCCAGAGAATCTGAGGGTAAATCCCATCCGGCCCAGGGGACTTATCTATTTTCACACACTCAAGAATTGCCAACACCTCCTCCTTATGCACCTCAACCCCGTCTAGTCTACTACCTGATATTACAGTATTCTCCTCGACTACACTGACTTTTTCCTACGTGAATACTGACGAAAAATACTCATTCAGTGCCTCTCCTATCTCTTCAGGCTCCACGCACAACTTCCCACTGCTGTCTCTGACTGGCCCTAATCTTGCCCTAACCAATCTTTTATTCTTGACACCTGTAGAAAGCTTTAGGGTTCTCCTTGATCCTATCTGCCAAAGTCTTCTCATGTCCTCTTCTAGCTCTTCTTAACTCTCTCTTTAGGTCCTCCCTGGCTAATTTATAACTCTCCAGTGCCCTAACTGAGCCTTCACGTCTCATCTTTACATAAGCCTCCTTCTTCCTCTTCACCAGAGATTCAACTTCCTTAGTACACCAGGGTTCCCTCGCTCCACCACTTCCTCCCTGCCAGGTACATATTTATCAAGGCCTCGCAGTAGCTGCTCCTTGAATAAGGCCCATGTTTCAGACCCCGACATAGCACACCAATACACTCGGTATACTCCCTTGGCACAGCCCCTTCCCCCTCCCCCCAATCCTTCTCAATAAGGCAGTGTTCTGACTGTACCTTCTGTTCGATGGAGGTCATGCAGGGTACATCCAGTTTAGTTTTCTCCTGAGCTTTACGATTTGTCTTGAAGTCAGTGCTTGGTCTCTCAGAATCTGGTGGTGTTGGCAGTGTGGATGGCAAGTGGCAGATTACAGGAAGTTGAAACTCAATCTGATGATAAGCTGGAGTCAGCGGTAAGGTGATGCTGGTGAGTTTTCCAGACGACTGAATGGTTAAGGGACACTCGGAGACTTTGTCTATTTCAAAAGAATACATTAGTTGGATGAAAACCAAATGTTTAAGAACTTCATTAGAAGCTGGCAGGAGCGTGCTGAAGGCTTGGAAACCGGCTCCCTCCCTGCTCAATACAGCTTTCAAATATCCTTTATCCAGAAATCCCAAAATCAACCAATGGAAGACTGTGACCCAAACCAACACAAAGCTGCCAGCTGATACTTTGGTTCTAATTTAGACCACAGCTAGTGAAAAAGTTCAGGCATTGTAATCCCATTGGATAAATGTAGAGTAGCACCAAAAACTCCAAAATATCTGAATACCAAAATACAATCAATCAATCACAGGAGTTTTAGATAAAGGATATGCAACTGATACCACATTCTTCTATTCACAGCATCAATACAGCGCCCCACACGACTGTGTTCTCTGCCCCCTTCTATACTCCTTCTACACCTATCACTCTGCGGCCAAATTCCCTTCCAATTCAATTTTCAAGTTTGCGGATGACACCATTGTAGTGGGTCAGATCGTAAACAATAAAGAGATAAAGTACAGAAATGAGATAGAGAATCTGGTGAATTGATGCAGCAAAAATAATTTTTCCCTTAATATCAGCAAAATGAAGGAGATTGTCATCAACTTTAGGAACTGTAAAGAAGAACATGCCTCTGTCTACATCAACGACTCTCACTAACTTTTACAAATGCCCCATAGAAAGCATTCTTTCTGGTTGTACCTCAGCTTGGTCTGGGCTCCTGTTCTGCCCAAGACAGCAAGGAACTACAAAGGGTCATGAACGGAGTCCAGTCCATAACACAAACCAGCCTCCCATCCACTGACTGTGTCTGCACTTCCCGCTGCCTTGAAAAAGCAGCCAACATAATTAAGGACCCCCCCGCACCCCAGACATTCTCTGTTCCACCTTCTTCCATCGGAAAAAAGATACAAAAGTCTGAGGACGTGTGCCAACTGACTCAAGGACAGCTTCTTTCCTGCTGCTGTCAGACTTTTGAATGGACCTACCTTGCATTAAGTTGACCTTTATCAAAACCCTCGCTATGACTGTAACACTACATTCTGCACTGTCTCATTTCCTTCTCTATGAATGGTATGCTTTGTCTGTATAGCGTGTGAGAAACAATACTTTTCACTGCATGCTAATATATATGACAATAATAAATCAAATCAAATAAATACTTTGGTCAGTCTTCATGGTGAAAGACATTAATAACAATCCAAAAATATCAAATAATCAAGGGAGAAAAGTGGGGTTATAAATAAATACAATAACAGGCAGCACAGCACCGCTGCGTCAAGGATCCATTCAATTCCAGCATCGGGTCACTGTCTGTGTGGAGTTTACACATTCTCCCCTTGTCTGCAAGGGTTTCCTCCCACAGTCCAAAGATGTGCGTTTCAGGTAGACTGGCCATGCTAAATTGCCCCTTAGTGTCAGGGGGATTATTTGTAGCAAACGCCATTAGCTTTCAGAACTGGCTGTTAACTAGTGGTGCTTGCTACAAATAAACCTGTTGGACTATTAACTGTTATGAGACTTCTTACTGTGTTTACCCCAGTCCAACGCCAGCATCTCCATATCAGAGGGATCAGCAGGGTAAATACGTGGGGTTATGGGAATAGATCCAGGGTGGGATTGTTGTCAATGCAGCTCCTTCTGCTCTATAGCAATTCTATGATTCCAACTATCATTAGAGAAAAGGTAGTAGGGAAACTCATGGGGCTAAAGGCTTATAAGAACATAATAGAACATAGAACGTAAGGACCTATTTCTTATGTTCTAAGTCCTCTGGACCAGATGAGTTGCATCACAGGATATTAAAGCAAGTCGCTACAGGGATAGTGGATGCACTGGTAGTAACCTTCCAAGAATCTTTAAATTCTGGAAAAATCTCAGAGGATTGGAAACTGCCAAAGCAACAACACCCTCAATCAAATCAGCAATGAGACAGAAAACAGGTTACTATCGGTCAGTTAGTTTAACATCAATCCTTAGGAAAATGTAGGGTCCATTATAAAGCACAGCTTTGGAAATACATAATATCATCAGGCAGAATCAGCATGGCTTCAAGAAGCAAAATCATACCTGACAAATTTATTGGAATTCTTTAATAAAGAAAGAGGAACCAGTACATGTAATTTTTGTAGATTTCCAAAATGCTTTCAGTGAAGTACCACACAAAATGCTACTTAATAAAGTGAGAGTCCATCATGATGGGGGGTCAGATATTAGCACGGATAGAGCGTTGGCTAATCTATACAACTCAGAGTTGCGATGAGGGGCATTTTGAGGATGGCAACCTGTAACTAGTGGGGTGTCACAGGAATCAGTGCTGCAGCCACAGTTATTTACAATATATATTAATAACTTGGACAAGGGAAGTGAATGTACTGTTGCCAGGTTTGTGGATGACACAGAAGTAGATGGGAAGGTGAGTGGTGAGGATAATACAAAGAACCTGGACAGCGGTATAGACAAATAAGGACAGTGGACAAAAACTTTGCAGATGGAACATAATGCAGGAAAACTTGAAGTTATTCACTTTGGTAAGAAAAATAATGGGACTGAATGCTATTTAAATGGAGAAAGACTGCAGAAAGCTGCAGCACTGAGGGATTAGGGGGTCCTCACACATAAATCACAAAAAATTAGTGTGAAAGTTCAGCAGGTAAAAGGGAATGATGGCCTTTATTTCAAAGAGAATGGAGTATTAAAATCCAGGTGTCTTATTAAACTAAAGAAGGCTCTAGTTAGACCACACCTGGAATACTGTGAACTGTTTTGATCCCCTTATTGAAGGAAAGATATTCTGGTATTGGAGGCAGTGCAGAGAAGGCTCACTAGGTTGATCCTGGGTATGGAGGGATTTTATTATGAGGAGAACATAAGAACATAAGAAATAGGAGCAGGAGTAGGCCATCTGGCCCTTCGAGCCTGCCCCGCCATTCAATAAGATCATGGCTGATCTGTCGTGGCTCAGTTCCACCTTCCCGCCCTCTCCCCATAACCCTAATCCCCTCTCTTATCAAAAACCCATCAACCCGCTTCTTAAAAATATTTAGCGAGGCAGCCTCCACCACTTCAACGGGCAGAGAATTCCAGAGATTCACCACCCTTTGAGTGAAGAAGTTCCTCCTCAACTCCGTTCTAAAACGCCCCCCCTTTATCTTGAGGCTGTGCCCCCTAGTCCTACTGTCTTTTTTGAGCAGGAAGAGTCTCTCCACCTCTATCCTATCCATCCCATTCATCATCTTATACGTCTCAATGAGATCTCCCCTCATTCTTCTAAACTCCAACAAGTACAAGCCTAGTTCATTCAGCCTCTCCTCATAGCTCAACCCCCTCAACTCCGGTATCAGCCTAGTAAACTTCCTCTGCACTCCCTCCAGGGCCAAAATATCCTTGCGCAGGTGCGGCGCCCAAAACTGCACACAGTACTCCAGCTGCGGCCTCACCAATGCCCTATACAGTTGCAGCAAGACCTCCCTACTTTTATATTCAATCCCCTTCGCTATGAAGGCCAGCATCCCATTCGCCTTCCTGACCACCTGCTGCACCTGCAAGCTGGGTTTTTGCGACTCATGCACAAGGACCCCGAGGTCCCTCTGCACCGTCGCCTGCTGCAGTTTTTCGCCACGTAAGTAAGCGATCTTCCTACCATTCTTCCTTCCAAAGTGGACCACCTCACACTTGCCAACATTAAATTCCATTTGCCATTTCCTGGCCCATTCGCCCAGCCTATCTAGATCCTTCTGCAGACTCTAAAAACACCCTCCGCACAATTTGCCGTTCCCCCAATATTGGTGTCATCCGCAAATTTCGACACCCTACACTCAGTTCCCTCCTCCAGATCATCTATATAAATGGTAAAAAGCTGAGGCCCCAGCACCGACCCCTGGGGAACTCCACTAGTCACCATCCGCCAATCCGAATAGCACCCGTTGACCCCCACTCTCTGCCTCCTATTTGACAACCAATCCTCTATCCACGCTAACACCCTACTCCCAACTCCAAGTCCCCTGACCTTCTGCAATAACCTCTTATGAGGTACTTTGTCAAACGCCTTCTGAAAATCCAGAAAGACCACATCCACCGGCTCTCCTCTATCCACTGCCCTAGACACATCCTCATAGAACTCCAGTAAATTTGTCAGACACGACTTCCCTTTAATGAAACCGTGCTGCGTCTGCTCTGTCAAGCAATTCCCTTCAAGATGCCTTGTAATTTCCTCTTTAATGACGGATTCTAACATTTTACCTACCACAGACGTTAAACTAACCGGCCTATAATTCCCTGCCTTTTGCCTGGCACCCTTCTTAAACAACGGCGTAACATTAGCCGTTTTCCAATCTTCCGACACTTCCCCGGAATTCAGCGACGTCTGGAAAATAACCACCAATGCACCCACTATAACCTCCGCCATTTCTTTCAGAACCCTCAGATGCATTCCATCCGGTCCTGGGGACTTGTCCACAATCAGCCCCTCCAGTCTGTCGAGCACCGCCTCTCTAGTAACAGTAATGTCATTAAGACCCTCCAGTCCTACCACCTTTCCATCGCTAACACCCGGCAAATTATTCACGTCCTCCTCCGTGAAGACGGAAACAAAAAAGTTATTCAAGACCTGAGCCATATCCCCATCCCCTACCACTAGGTCTCCTTTCTCATCCTCTAAAGGACCAACGTTCACCCTAGCCAGCCTCTTCCTTTTTATATATTTATAAAAACTCTTGCTATCCTTTTTTATATAAAGCGCTAGCCCAGCTTCATAGTTTCTCCTACCCTCCTTTATCAACTTCTTTGACAATCTTTGTTGACATTTAAACCTCTCCCAATCCTCTTCTCGCCCACTCCTCTTCGCTACTCTAAATGCCTCCGCTTTTAATTTAACACTTTCCTTCACCTCCTTCGTTATCCACGGCTTATTACCTCTCCTCCTACAGTCCTTTTTGACCATCGGAATAAATTTCTACTGAGCACCAAGAAAGATCTCCTTAAAGATCCTCCACTGCTCCTCAGCAGACCCTCCCTCCAACGCACTCCCCCAGTCCACATTCGCCAATTCTTCTCTCATCCTACCGTACTCCCCTCTATTCAAACAAAGGATGTGTGTCCGGGAACCCACTTTCTCCTCCTCCATCTGCACCAGAAACTCTACCATACAATGATCACTCTCTCCAAGAGGATCCTTCACCTCAAGGTCCCT
This sequence comes from Prionace glauca, assembly GCA_037974335.1. Classification (NCBI taxonomy): domain Eukaryota; kingdom Metazoa; phylum Chordata; class Chondrichthyes; order Carcharhiniformes; family Carcharhinidae; genus Prionace; species Prionace glauca. The sequence goes on along the minus strand of CM075733.1, from coordinate 1,913,103 downwards.
AATTCTACCCGTCTCATTACACAGCACCGAGAGGTTGACACAGGTCTCTCTCTCTTGCTCTCTGCGTCTCTCTCGGTCCGTGTCTCACTTTGTCCCTGTGACTCTCTCAGTCAGTATGTCTCTCTCTCGGTCCCTGTGTCTCGCTCTCGGTCCCTGTGTCTCGCTCTCGGTCCCTGTGTCTCGCTCTCGGTCCCTGTGTCTCGCTCTCGGTCCCTGTGTCTCGCTCTCGGTCCCTGTGTCTCTCTCTCGGTCCCTGTGTCTCTCTCTCGGTCCCTGTGTCTCTCTCTCGGTCCCTGTGTCTCTCTCTCGGTCCCTGTGTCTCTCTCTCGGTCCCTGTGTCTCTCTCTCGGTCCCTGTGTCTCTCTCTCGGTCCCTGTGTCTCTCTCTCGGTCCCTGTGTCTCTCTCTCGGTCCCTGTGTCTCTCTCTCGGTCCCTGTGTCTCTCTCTCGGTCCCTGTGTCTCTCTCTCGGTCCCTGTGTCTCTCTCTCGATCCCTGTGTCTCTCTCTCGATCCCTGTGTCTCTCTCTCGGTCCATGTCTCTCTCTCGGTCCGTGTCTCTCTCTCGGTCCGTGTCTCTCTCTCTGTCCCTGTGTCTCTCTCTCGGCCCCTGTGTCATGAGGTTGAATAGGAGAGGTTGAATAGCTTGGGCCTGTACTCACTGAAGTTTAGAAGAACAAGGGATGACCTTATTGAGACGTTTCAGATTCTCAGGGGTTTGACAGGGTTGATGCTAAGAAGTTGTTTCCCTTGTGGGAGTCCAGGATCAGATAGCATGGTCTCAGAGTAAAGGGCGGGGGGGGGTCACCTATTTAAGACAGAAAGGAATTTCTTCTCAGCTTTTGTGTATTTGTTTTCCACAGAGCGCTGTGGAGACTGGGTCATTCAGCATATTCAATGCTGAGATAGACAGATTTTTACTCAGTAATATGGAGCTAAAATGGGAAAGTAAAGTTGAGGATTATATCAGATCAGTCATGAACTCATTGAATAACAGAGGAGACGTGATGGGCTGAATGGCCTCCTTCAGCTCCTACACCTTGTGGTCTCTGATGGCTGATCAGTATGTGACTCACTTACCCCCGTTGTTAGTATAGACACTGGCAGTGCTGCTTGCTGAGTGCAGGATTGGCAGAGTATCGGTGATGCTGAGCTGCAATGTGTCTCCAGTCTTCACTGTATAATGTCCTGTCTGTATGGTGAACTTCACCCTCTGAGAAATACCCGCCAGGAGACTATCTGGATAAAAGAGACAGGCGCAGGTTATTGTACAGCACAGTGCGGCACACAATTCCATGTCACTAATGCAGCATGTCCTGTCGGAACCACCTCCCCCAGTAATGGTGTACACTAGAATACAAAAAATAGGAGCAAGAGCAGACCATTCGGCCCATCGAGCCTGCTCTACCGTTCAATACAATCATGGCTGATTTGTGCTTCAACTCCATTTTCCCGCCCACTCCTCAAATCCCTAATTCCCTGAGACCAAACTCTATCTCTTCCAGCTTTAAATGTACTGAATGATGGAGCATCCACAACCCTCTGGGGTAGAGAACCCCAAAGATTCACAGCCCTCTGAGTAAAGAAATTTCTCCTTATCTCAGTCCGAAATGATCAGCCCCTTACCCTGAGACTGTGGCCTCATGTTTTAGATTCTCCATCTCCCGGAAACAATCTCTCTGTGATCACCTTATCAAACCCCCTCCGAATCTTGTACGTTTCAACGTGATTATCTCATTCTTCGAAATGCCAGAGAATTTAAACCCAATTTTAAAAATATTCTGTTTTTCTATTCTTACTGCCATTTGGAATAATCTGCTAAACTTTTCTTATTTCCTTGCAGCCCCTCTGAACCCTCCCCCACAATTTAGCAAGCTTTGATAAGTTACTGCCTTTTTGTCGAAGTCAGTAATACAGATTATAACTAAACAAAGAACAAAGAACAATCCAGCACGGGAAACAGGCCCTTCGGCCCAACGAGCCCGCGCCGCCACATCACCCTGCACCTATTCTACCCTGCATATCTATGAATGGAACCCTACTCAGGCCCCAGCACTGATCCTTGCAGCACTCCTACTACTCAGGGTCTACCAACCTCAACTCCTGCCTCATATTCTCTCTCACTCGGGCAGCATTTCCAATGCACAACTCTTTTCAATGCAATTAATAAATCAACATGAAGCATACGAGTAAACTGCTGGATTTTAGAGAACTCATTTCTCAGCATTGTTTAGCGAATGAAGAATAGATTCACATGCATCATGTCTAAATGCAGCAAGGCCGAGGCAACAAACAGGCTAGGAGTGAGTGGCAAGTAACATTCGTACCACACAAGTGCTGGGCAATGACCATCTTTAAGAGAATCTAACCATCACTCCTTGACATTCAATGGCATTACCATTGCTGAATCCCCCATTATTAACATACTGGGGTTATCACTGAACACAAACTGAACTGGACTCCCCACATTAACACTGTGGATACAAGAGCAGGTCACAGGCTGGGAATCCTGCGGCGAGTAACCTATCTCCCGAATCCCCAAAGCCTGTCCACCATCTACAAGGCACAAGTCAGGAGTGTGATGGAATACTCCCCACTTGCCTGGATGAGTGCAGCTCCAACAACACAAGGAGCTTGACACCATCCGGGACAAAACACCCTAGTTTGATTGGCACCCCTTCCACCACTGAACCAAACCTACAATCACTATCATCTAGAAGGACAAGGGCAGCAGACACTTGGCAACACCATCACCCGCAAGTTCTCCTCCAACTCACTCACTGTCCTGATTTAGAAATATATCACCATTCCTTCATTATCACTAGGTCACAATCCTGGAATCCCTCCCTAACAGCACTATGGGTGTACCTACATGATGTGGTCTGCAGCGCTTCAAGGAGGCAAGCTCACCACCTCCTACTCAAGGGCAATCAGGGATGGGTGATAAATGCTGGCCTAACCAGCAAAGCCTAGATGCCAGAAATGAACTTCTTAAAATACTAAATTGCAAATGAACTCACCAGTCATTGGTTCCACTTTGAGCTGAGGTTCTTGTGAGTAAACTTCATACTGAATAATTGGATAGATGTGAGGAAGAGTGAACTGAACACGCCCCACACAGGCACAGAGCTGGCGCAATGTGTAGGTTCCAGCTTCCTTAGCCTGAACAAAGAAACAACAATAAATCCAAGCTATAAGACAAATGCACGATCATCTTCCCAGTATCAGTGTGTAACAGCCCTACTACAGAACACAGAATCTCAGCAAACCTTAAATAATCCATAGTCTCACTTAAATAATCCATGGACTTGCTCCACTCTTCTGCTGAAAGCACCGACTCTCACTGGGGTACGGGTCCTACACACACTGACTCTCACTGGGGTATGGGTCCCACACACACTGACTCTCACTGGGGTACGGGTCCCACACACACTGACTCTCACTGGGGTACGGGTCCCACACACACTGACTCTCACTGGGGTACGGGTCCCACGCACACTGACTCTCACTGGGGTACGGCTCCCACGCACACTGACTCTCACTGGGGTATGGGTCCCACACACACTGACTCTCACTGGGGTACAGCTCCCACACACACTGACTCTCACTGGGGTACAGCTCCCACACACACTGACTCTCACTGGGGTACGGCTCCCACACACACTGACTCTCACTGGGGTACGGGTCCCACACACACTGACTCTCCCTGGGGTACGGGTCCCACACACACTGACTCTCCCTGGGGTACGGGTCCCACACACACTGACTCTCACTGGGGTACGGCTCCCACGCACACTGACTCTCACTGGGGTACGGGTCCCACACACACTGACTCTCACTGGGGTACGGCTCCGACACACACACTGACTCTCACTGGGGTACGGGTCCCACACACACACTGACTCTCACTGGGGTACGGCTCCCACGCACACACTGACTCTCACTGGGGTACGGGTCCCACACACACCGACTCTCACTGGGGTACGGGTCCCACGCACACTGACTCTCACTGGGGTATGGGTCCCACATACACTGACTCTCATTGGGGTACGGGTCCCACACACACTGACTCTCACTGGGGTACAGCTCCCACACACACTGACTCTCACTGGGGTACAGCTCCCACACACACTGACTCTCACTGGGGTACAGGTCCCACACACACTGATTCTCACTGGGGTACAGCTCCCACACACACTGACTCTCACTGGGGTACAGGTCCCACACACACTGACTCTCACTGGGGTACAGGTCCCACACACACTGACTCTCACTGGGGTACGGGTCCCACACACACTGACTCTCACTGGGGTACGGGTCCCACACACACTGACTCTCCCTGGGGTACGGGTCCCACACACACTGACTCTCACTGGGGTACGGGTCCCACACACACTGACTCTCACTGGGTTACGGGTCCCACACACACTGACTCTCACTGGGGTACAGGTTCCACACACACTGACTCTCACTGGGGTACGGGTCCCACACACACTGACTCTCACTGGGGTACTATTTCTTCCCTTTCACCTTCTCCGTTGACAGAATCCTTTGAGTGCAGATGGTGAATATTCAGCCCATCGAGCCTATACCAACTCCCTGACAATATCTTAACCAGGCCCACCACTCTACCCTATCCCATGTCTAATCCATCTCACCCACACATCTTGGGACAATAAAAAGCAGTTTAGCATGGCCAATCCACCTAACCCACACATCTACAGACTATGGGAGGAAACGAGAACACCTGGAGGAAACCCACGCAGACATGGGGAGGACCTGCAAACTCTACACAGACAATGACTCAAGCCGGGAATCGAACCCAGGTTCCTGGCGCCATGATGCAGCAGTGCTAACCACTGTGCCACCGTGCCATCCCTAAGATTCAGTATTTGGAGTTGAGCTGCCTGTTCCATACCAATATCACTGACCCGATATTGACTCCTTATTCCTTATCACCTCGTCATAGTTACTTCCCTTCCCATCCCGTTTTCATATCTCTGGTTTCATTCACACACGTGCCATCCACCCTGATCTTCCAAAACCTCCCAGATTCTGTTGATCTCACACTGTCCCAGCCCACATCTACCCACTGCTGCCTTCAAGCTTCCTCAGCTCTCTGCAAAGTTCCTGTTAGAGTTTAGCACTTGGTAGAGTGATGGGCGACTTCTTGCTGGCACAGACAGATCTACAGAGAGCTGGGATGACTGTGGTTTATGTTTTGAAAGCACTGGCCTCTGTCTTGAACTGGATGACGTTGGTTCCTGGTTTTAGCAGTATGTCACTGGTCCTCAAGGCATTCGCAGCATCCTCTACAGCCAGTCCAGAGGATGGTTCCAGCGAGCAGCTACTGTCCGGTCTCCCCAGCAGAAGGTGCATGTTCTTGCAGATAATGCCAGTGGAGTTTAAGGAACTATCGGACGGACTCCTGTCATAAAGCTCGTAGAGTTCAATGAAAGGCTGTTTATTCCTGGGAAACGAGTGGCCAATCGGCTCATTGGGGAAGAGAAAGATCCCATTCGCACTGCGACTACGGCCACTTATCTCAGTGCCTCTCTTGGACGTGTCTTTACTGACAGTGAGATTCAGATGGATGGAGAGTTGATTCAGAGGCACAAGGAGGGGCATGAGACTATACACAGTCAGCTCAATGTCTAGCAGCCCACCCACATGCACCATCGCACACACTGGACTGAAGCGTAAACTCTTCAGCTGGATAAAGCCCTCCATCCCCAGCAGCAACCGCTCATCTGTAAACATAAAGCACACCAATGACAACAAGCCTTTCTCCAGAGTCTCAGCTCAGCCCTGCCCACCAGCAAGTGTCACCAACTCACCTTCCCACAGGGAACCCAACCAAATCAACACCCATCACCCACAAACGCAGTCTAACCCACCACCCTCGCGCCCAGCCGCCCCCTCACGCCCAGCCAAACCCAACTCAGCTAAACTCAATGTCCAGAAACTCTGGCATGCTGAGATTATGATGTGGAGATGCCAGCATTGGACTGGGATAAAACAGAAAGAAATCTCAGTTTATGGCAGTTCATATGGCTCTCTCTCCCTTTAAGAAGTCTCACAACACCAGGTTAAAATCCAACAGGTTTATTTGTAGTAAACGCCCCTAGCTTTCACTACACGTTGTTCCTTCGTCAGGTGGGTGGGAATTCTGATCACAAACAGGGCAGAAAGACACAAACTCAATTTACATGCATAATGATTGGAATGGGAGTCTTTATAGCTAATCAAGTCTTAAAGTGGAGAGAGCATTAAGCACAGGTTAAAAGGATGTGAATTGTCTTCAGACAGGACAGTCAGATTTTGCAAACCCAGGCAAGTCACGGGGGTTACAGACAGTGCGACATGAACCCAAGATCCCGGTTGAGGCCGTCCTCATGTGTGCGGAACTTGGCTATCAGTCTCTGTTCAGCGACTCTGCGCTGTCGTGTGTCATGAAGGCCGCCTTGGAGAATGCTTACCCGAAGGTCAGAGGCTGAATGCTCGTGACCGCTGAAGTGTTCGCCAACAGGAAGGGAACAGTCTTGCCCGGTGATTGTCGAGCGGTGTTCATTCATCTGTTGTCGTAGTGTCTGCATGGTCTCCCCAATGTACCATGCCTCGGGACATCCTTTCCTGCAGTGTATCAGGTAGACAATGTTGGCCGAGTTACAAGAGTACGTACTGTGTACCTGGTGGATGGTGTTCTCACATGAGATGATGGCCTCCGTGTTGATGATCCAGTCTGTCTTACAGAGGTTGCTGTGGTAGGGTTGTGTGGTGTTGTGGTCACTGTTCTCCTGAAGACTGGGTAGTTTGCTGCGAACAATGGTCTGTTTGAGGTTGTGTGGTTGTTTGAAGGCAAGAAGTGGGGGTGTGGGGATGGCCCTGGCGAGATGTTCGTCTTCTTCAATGACATGTTGAAGACTCCGGAGAAGATGTCATAGCTTCTCTGTTCCAGGGAAGTACTGGACGATGAAGGGTACTCTGTCCACTGTGTCCCAGGTTTGTCTTCTGAGGAGGACAGTGCAGTTTTTTGCTGTGGCGTGTTGGAACTGCCGATCGATGAGTTGAGCGTCATATCCTGTTCATATGAGGGCATCTTTCAGCATCTGGAGGTGTCTGTCACGATCCTGCTCATCTGAGCTGATCCTGTGTATACGGAGGGCTTGTCCATAGGGAATGGCTTCTTTAATGTGTTTAGGGTGGAAGCTGGAGAAGTGGAACATTGTGAGGTTATTTGTGGGCTTGCAGTACAGTGAGGTGCTGAGGTGACCGTCCTTAATGTCCAAGCATGAAAACGATTCCAGAGAATAGTCCATGGTGAGTCTGATGGTGGGATGGAACTTGTTGATATCATCATATCGTTGTTTCAGTGACTGTTCACCACGAGTCCAAAGGGAGAAAATGTCATTCATGTATCTAATGTATAGCATCGGTTGAAGGTCCTGTGCAGTGAAGGAATCTTGTTCAAACCTGTGCACAGACAGTCACTTCTCCAGCTTCCACCCTAAACACATTAAAGAAGCCACCCCCCACAGACAAGCCCTCCGAATACACAGGATCAGCTCAGATGAGCAGGATCGTGACAGACACCTCCAGATGCTGAAAGGTGCCCTCATAAGGACAGGATATGACGCTCAACTCATCGATTAACAGTTCCAACACGTCACAGCAAAAAACCACACTGACCTCCTCAGAAGACAAACCTGGGACACAGGTACAGAGTACCCTTCATCGTCCAGTACTTCCCCCACAGCGGAGAGGCTACAACATCTTCTCCAGAGTCTTCAACACGTCATTGATAAAGACATCTTGCCACGGCCATCCCCACACCCTTCTTGCCTTCAAACAACCACATGGCCTCAAACAGACCATTGTTTGCAGCAAACTACCCAGGCTTCAGAACAGTGACCGACCACAACACCACACAACCCTGCCACTGTAACCTCTGCAAGACATGCCGGATCATTGACATGGATACCATCATCACACGTGAGAACACCATCCACCAGGTACACGGTAAATACTCTTGCAACTTGGCCAACGTTGTCTACCTGATACACTACAAGAAAGGGTGTCCCGAGGCATGGTACATTGGGGAGACCATGCAGACGCTACGACAACGGATGAATGAACACCCCTTGATAATCACCAGGCAAGACTGTTCCCTTCCTGTTGGCGAACACTTCAGCAGTCACGGGCATTCAGCCTCTGATCTTCAGGTGAACGTTCTCCAAGGCACACACACACAACAGCACAGAGACTGATAGCCAAATTCCCCACACGAGGACAGCCTCAACCGGGATCGTGGGTTCATGTCACACTATCTGTAACCCCCATGACTTGCCTGGGCTTGCAAAACCTCACTAACTGTCCTGTCTGGAAACAATACATAGAACATAGAACATTACAGCACAAACAGGCCCTTCGGCCCTCGAGTTGCGCCGATCACATCTCTTTAACCTGTGCTTAAAGTTCTCTCCACTCACATTGTCAGTACCTTTAAGAATTGATTAGCTGTAAAGACTCCCATTCCAATCATTATGCATGTAAATTGAGTTTGTGTCGTTGTGCCCTGTTTGTGATCAGAACTCCCAGCCACCTGACGAAGGGACAGTTCCGAAAGCTACAAATAAACCTGTTGGACTTTAAGCTGGTGTTGAGAGATTTCTTTATGCTGAGATTAGACAGTGCAGTTTGATTCCTCTCAGCACACTAGGTCATCACCTTGCCCACTCCCTGGTTGCTTTGTCAGGCTCAGAATCTCCTGGCAGAAGTGAACCCGTTCTGTCTCAGGCAGGTTGTCATCACCAGCCAGCAGGCTGCTGGTCTGGAGATAGCTGGCAAACTGGGTTAAGGGACAACAACAGAATGTAGAAACATAGAAAATATGTGGAGTAGGCCATTTGATCCCTTGAGCTAGCTCTGTCACTCAATATGATCGTGGCTGATCCTCTATCACAATGCCACATTCTACCCCTTGGCAGCTTTAGAGTCCAGGAATCTATTTCTTTCTTAAATATATTCAGTGATTTTGCCTCCGTGGCCTCTTGGAGAATTCCACCCTTGAAGTGAAGAAGTTTCTCCTCATCTCAATCCTAGATGGCCTACCCTTATCCTGAGACTCTCTCTCCTTGTTCTAGACCCTCCAGCCAGAGGAAACAACATCCCTACCTTCAGTCTGTGTGGCCCTGTCAGAATCTTATACATTTCAATTAGAACCCCTCTCATTCTTCTAAATTCCAGAAATACAGACCCACTCGTTCCAATCTCTCCTCACACAACAATGCTGTCACACCAGGAATCAGTCTGGTAAACCTTCGCTGCATTCCCTCAGTGGGAAATTAAAGTTTTTTTTTTGCAAAGTTACTGTCACTTACTGGCAAACAAGCTTGTATGGGTGTGACCGGTTTAACTGAATTAGAAGCAGAAAGATTGCAAAGGTCAACCATCAATAAGGAGGTTATGAAAGCAAGAAGTTCAGTGAACAAAGGGAGCCAGAAAAATTCGAATAAAATTTACACAGGGAAAGAACCAGTTTGTAGTTAGCTCTTATATTTCCAAAAGGAAGATATACAATTGGAAGATTGTAAGTAGATGAGGCAAAATGCTGTAAGTTTGCTTTTAAAATATAATGACCATTAAGTAAAAAATAGGTTATTCAATTCTGGAAAAAAAAGACTTCTAAAGGACGTAGGAAACAAGAGGGTAAGGTTTAAGAAACCAGTGAATCCTGTGGGTGAGATCTCAATGAAGACAGAGCACGGACAAAGCCAGACATGGAGAACCCGTTTCCTGTTACCCTCAGGGAATTGTGTGGCAGTTATTGAAAAATCTGTAAGGACTGTTGCCATCAAAAAGGGGGTTTAGCTTTATGTTGATTTTAAGCCAAGATCTTTTCTAAAATGTTTTAAATTACTGTTAACTGTGTAAAGGTATTATTATGTTTTAACTGTAATTGTTTTTCATTATTTTAATTAATGTTTAACTTCAATAGAAAATCATCACAGGTTAACTTCAGTAAGTCACCTCAATATACAAATTGAAAACTGTTCTGGCAGCTGATTCAAGTTACCCTTTAGGATTTGGATAACTTGACATTACCATCTGCTGTGCCTTAAACTCTCATCTAAGGTAAGATGACCAAAACTACACATAACATGCCAGGTGTGGTCTCATCAAAACCAAGTACAACGGCAGTAAGAAATCCTTGCTCCTATACTCAAGTCCACATGAAATGAAGGTCAATGCACCATTTGCCTTCCTAATTAGAACACAGAACATTACAGCACAGTACAGGCCCTTCGGCCCTCGATGTTGCACCTACCTGTGAAACCAATCTAAAGGCCGAAAGGTGTCGGATGGAGTTTAATGCGGAGAAGTGTGAGGTAATTCACTTTGGCAAGAATAACGGATGTGTTGAGTATAGGGCTAACGGGAGGACTCTGAATAGTGTGGATGAACAGAGGGATCTAAGTGTATGTGTACATAGATCCCTGAAAGTTGGGAATCAAGTAGATAGGGTTGTTAGGAAGGCATACGGTGTCTTGGCATTTATTGGTAGGGGATTGAATTTAGGAGCCGCAGCGTCATGTTGCAACTGTACACAACTCTGGTGCGGCCGCACTTGGAGTATTGTGTGCAGTTCTGGTCCCCACATTACAGGAAGGATGTGGAGGCTTTGGAGAGGGTGCAGAGGAGGTTTACCAGGATGTTGCCTGGTATGGAGGGGAAGTCCTATGAGGAGAGACTGAAGGATTTGAGGTTGTTTTCGTTAGAAAGAAGGCGGCTAAGAGGAGATCTTATTGAAACATACAAGATGATTAGAGGTTTAGATAGGGTGGACAGTGATAGCCTTTTTCCTCGGATGGAGAAAGCTAGCATGAGGGGGCATAGCTTTAAATTAAGGGGTGGTAGTTATAGGACGGATGTCAGGGGTAGGTTCTTTACTCAGAGGGTGGTGAGGGATTGGAATGCCCTGCCTGCTGCAGTTGTAAATGCGCCTAGTTTGGGGGCGTTTAAGAGATTCGTGGATAGGTTTATGGATGGAAAGGGATTGGTTTAGGTTAGAGGGTCATTGTTTTTTAATTGGTCGGCGCAACATCGTGGGCCGAAGGGCCTGTTCTGCGCTGTAATGTTCTATGTTCTAAAGCCCATCTAACCTATATTATTCCAATATCATCCATATGTTTATCCAATGACCATTTAAATGCCCTTAATGTTGGCAAGTCCACAACTGCTGCAGGCAGGGCATTCCATGCTCTTACTACTCTCTGAGTAAAGAACCTACCTCTGATATCTGGCCTATAATTATCACCCCTCAATTTAAAGCTGTGTCCCCTCATGCTAGCCATCACCATCTGTGGAAAAAGGCTCTCACTGTCCACCTTATCTCATCCTCTGATCATCTTGTATGCCTCTATTAAGTCACCTCTTAACCTTCTTCTCTCTAATGAAAACAGCCTCAAGTCCCTCAGCCTTTCCTCATAGGATCTCCCCTCCATACCAGGCAACATCCTGGTAAACCTCCTCTGCACCCTTTCCAATGCCTCCACATCCTTCTTATAACGCAGCGACCAGAACTGTACGCAATACTCCAAGTGCGGCCGCACCAGAGTTTTGTACAGTTGTAACATGACCTCACGGCTCCGAAATTCAATCCCTCTACCAATAAAAGCTAACACACCGTATGCCTTCTTAACAACCTTATCAACCTGGGTGCCAACTTTCAGGATTCTTTGCACATGGACAGTGAGATCTCTCTGCTCATAAGAACATAAGAAATAGGAGCAGGAGTAGGGCATCTAACCCTTCGAGCCTTCCCTGCCATTCAATAAGATCATGGCTGATCTGAAGTGGATCATTAATACTGCTATGAAGTTACTGTGAAAATCTCCTAGTCCCCACACTCCAGTGCCTGCTCGGGTACACTGAGGGAGAATTCAGCACGGCCAATTCACCTAACCAGCACGTCTCTGGATTGAGAGAGAAAACCAGAGCACCCGGGGGAAACCCACGCAGACACGGAGAACACGAAGACTCCATACAGACAGTGACCCAAGCCAGGGAATGGAGCCTGGCTCCCTGGCACTATGAGGTGGCAGTGCTAACCACTGTGCCATCGAGCTGGTGCCCAAACATTGATCCCTACAGAACCCCACTGCTCACTGCCTGCCACTCTGAAAAAAACCCATTTATCCCTCTTCTCCATTTCCTGTCTGCTAACCAATCATCAATCCATGTTAGTATATTAGCACACCCTCCAAACCGATCACAAGCAGCTCACCTCCCCGGTTACTGATCAACCAACCAGTCCCAAAGAAAAACAAATATCATGTCAGAGATTACACATGGGCTACAGAGAGAGGCAGGAAATACCGCCCACCTCTATAGAACACAGAAAAACTACAGCATAAACAGGCCCTTCGGCCCACAAAGTTATGCCGAACATGTCCCTACCTACTAGGCTTACCTATAACCCTCTATCTTACTAAGTCCCATGTATTTATCCAGAAGTCTCTCAAAAGACTATCAAATCTGCCTCCACCACGACCGATGGCAGCCCATTCCATGTGCCCACCACCCTCTGAGTGAAAAGCTTACCCCCGACATCTCCTCTGTACCTACTCCCCAGCACCTTAAGCCTGTGTCTTCTTGTGGCAGCCATTTCAGCCCTGGGAAACAGCCTCTGAGATTCCACTCGATCAATACCTCTCAACATCTTATACATCTCTATCAGGTCCCCTCTCATCCTTTGTCGCTCCAGGGAGAAAAGGCCGAGCTCCCTCAACCTATCTTCATAATGCATGCTCCCCAATCCAGGCAACATCCTTGTAAATCTCCTCTGCACCCTCTCAATAGCTTCCACATCCTTCCTGTAGTGAGGCGACCAGAACTGCGCACAGTACTCCAAGTGGGGTCTGACAAGGGTCTTATAAAGTTGCAGCATTAGCTCCCGAATCCTAAACTCAATCCCTCAATTGATGAAGTAGACCATACGCCTTCTTAACCACAGCTTCAACCTGCACAGCTGCTTTGAGCATCCTATGAAACCGGACCCCAAGATCCTTCTGATCTTCCACACTGCCAAGAGTCTTACCATTAATATTAATCATTTTGATAAAAGCTTCCTAGTGGGTCACCTGCATCATATTTATAGTGAAATGCCTTGTGCTCACCCCAATGCTAAAATCAAATGGAAAGGGCAGGGTTTAACTTCGTAAAATACCTTGGAGTTTCTGATCTATCCCCAATAACAGTCTATTTTCCCAGTGTTTAATTAGAGGAGATTTCTAGATATCAGTTAAACATAATTTAGCAGTGGTGAAGGAGTGTAGAAGATGGTGCTCAGATAGAGTGGGGTGCCCTCAGTGTGAAAACTCACACTGTGTTTTCAATAATATCACCAAGGTTTTGAAAGTGTTTCCATGGGACATGGATCTTGTTGACAAGACCAGCATTTGCTGTCCATTTGTAATTGCCCTTGAAATGACTGGCTTGCTTGGCAATTTCCAAGGGCAGTTGAGAGTCAATCACATTGGCTGTGACTCTGGAGTCACATGTAGGCCAGACCAGGTAAGGACGGCAGATTTCCTTCCCTAAAGGACATTAGTGAACCAAGTGGGTCCTTCTGACTATTGACAATGACCATCTGCTGTGGTGGGATCTGAACCCAGATCCCCAAAGTATCACCCTGGTCTCTGGATTACGAGCGCAGTGATAAAGTATCATGTACAAGGATACTTCTGGGTTTGCTGAAGCTGTTTCTGACACACAGCCAGCTGTTTCCTGGTGTGTGTGATTAGCAGAGGCCAGCCCTCAGTCTGGTATGTCTTCAATGCCTCCTGGAGATACCTTTCCGCTTTCTGAGGCTGCCCCTTTCTCCTGGAAACAAGAAAACAATCAGATTACAGAGAAATGCAATGTCACACATACACAGCAGCTCGTTCAGTATTTTGCTTTTGTAACAGATGACTGTTCTGAGTTGAATATTTGCAGATTCTGTGCTCAGAGTTTGAGAAGACAATCAAACTGGTCATTAATGCCTCCATTTTCTGCAGAACCAGCACTTCACTTCATATGTGCAGACTTTGGGGCAGGATCGGGGTGTCCCTGGCAAGGCTGGCATCTGTTGTCCATCCCTCGTTGCCCTCAGGATGGTACTGAGACACCATCGTGAAATACTGATGTTCAGGTGGTGAAAATACTCCATAACAGGTCTGTACCCACTGTTGCTTTTGACCTGCTAGGTGGTAGAGATCAGGGGTTCAGAAGATACTGACAAAAATGGGTTACATTTGAACTGAAGGGGAATTAACATCCTGGTGGGAAGATTTGCTAGAGCCACTCAAGGGGGTTTAAACTAGTTTGGTGGGGGGAGTGGGATCCAAAGCAGTGGGGAGACAGAAGAGAAGTTTGAGGACAGCACAGAAGTTAAAGAGAGAACATTAAGTAGTAAAGGCAGTGTCAGTAATCCTAGTACCAGACAGATCAGACAGAAGCAAGACAGAGAGCAAGGGAAGTCCAAATTAAGCTGCATCTGTTTCAATGCAAGAGGCCTGATGGGCAAGGTAGATGAACTCAGGGCATGGATGGGTACAAGGGACTGGGATATTATAGCAATTACTGAAACATGGCTAAGGGAGCGACAGGACTGGCAGCTCAATGTTCCAGGATACAGATGCTATAGGAAAGATAGAACAGGAGGTAAGAGACGAGGAAGAGTTGCACTTTTGATTAGGAAAAGCATCACGGCCGTACTGAGAAGGGATATATCCGAGGGTTCGGTCACTGAATCTATGTGGACAGAATTGAGAAATAAGAAGGGGAAAATCACTTTGACAGGGTTGGACTATAGGCCCCCAAATAGTCAGCAGGAAATTGAGGAGCAAATATGTAAGGAGATTACAGAAAGCTCCAAGAAAAAGAGGGGGGGAATAGTTGGAGATTTTAACTTTCCCAACATTGACTGGGACAGCCATAGTTATTAGAGGGTTGGATGGAGAGAAATTAATCGAGTGTATTCAGAATGAATTTCTCGTTGTGTGGATGGCCTGACTAGAGAGGGGACAAAACCTGACCTCCTCTTGGGAAATAAGGAAGGGCAGGTGAGGGAAGTGTTAATGAGGGATCACTTTGGGACCAATGACCATAATTCTATTAGTTTTAAGATAACTATGGAGAACGATAGGTCTGGACCAAAAGTTAAAATTTGAAACTGGGGCAAGGCCAATTTTGATGGTATCAGGCAGGAACTTTCCAAAGTTTTAATTGGGGAGGTCTGTGGGAAGGAAAAGGGACGGCTGGAACATGGGAAACGTTCAAAAGTGTTTTAACCAGGGTTCAGAATAAACACATTCCTCTTACAGCGAAAGACAAGGCTGGCAGAAGTCGGGAACCTTGAGTGACTCGGGATATTGAGGCCCTGGTCAAGAAAAAGAGGCACATGACGTATATAGGCAGCTGGGATCAAGTGAATCTCTTGAAGAGTATAGGGGGGTATAGGAGTAGAATTCAGAGAGAAATCAGGAGGGCAAAAAGGGGACATGAAATTGTTTTGGCAGATAAGGCAAAGGAAATACATAAATACAAATACATAAAGAGCAAAAGAGTAACGAGGGAGAGAACAGGGCCTCTTAAGGACCAACAAAGTAATCTATGTGCGGATCCACGAGAGATGGGTGAAATCCTAAATGGATATTTCTCATCAGTATTTACTGTTGAGAAAGGCATGGATGTTCGGGAACTTGGGGAAATAAATATTGATGTCTTGAGGAGTGTACATATCACAGAGAAGGAGCTGCTGGAAGTCTTAAAGTGCACCAAGGTAGATAAATCTGCAGGACTTGTTGAGGTGTATCCCAGGACGTTGTGGGAAGCTAGGGAGGAAACTGAGGGTCCCAAGCCGAGATATCTGAATCATCAATAGACATGGGTGAGGTACCTGAAGATTGGAGAGTGACAAATGTTGTGCCTTTGTTTAAAAAGGGCTGCAGCGAAAAGCCTGAGAACTACAGGCCAGTGAGCCTCACATCTGTGGTGGGTAAATTGTTGGAAGGTATTTTGAGAGACAGGATCTACAGGCATTTAGAGACACAAGGACTGATTAGGGACAGTCAGCATGACTTTGTGAGTGGAAAATCATGTCTCACAAATTTGATTGACTTTTTTGAAGGTGTAACCAAGAAGGTAGATGAGGGCAGTGCAGTTGATGTTGTCTACATGGACTTTAGCAAGGCCTTTGACAAGGTACCACATGGTAGGTTGTTGCATAAAGTTAAAACTCAACAGGATCCAGGGTGAGGTATCTAAATGGATACAAAATTGGTTTCTTGACAGATGCCAGAGGGTGGTTGCAGAGTGTTATTTTTCAAACTGGAGGCCTGTGACCAGCAGTGTGCCTCAGGGATCAGTGCTGGGCCCACTGTTATTTGTCATTTATATTAATGATTTGGATGAGAATATAGGAGGCATGGTTAGTAAGTTTGCAGATGGCACCAAGATTGGTGGCATAGTGAACAGTGAAGAAAGTTATCTCCAATTGCAGCGGGATCTTGATCAATTGGACCAGTGGGCTGACGAATGGCAGATGGAGTTTAATTTAGACAAATGCGAGATGATGAATTTTGGTAGATTAAACCAGGGCAGGACTTACTCAGTTAATGGTAGGGAGTTGGGGAGAGTTACAGAACAAAGAGATCGAGGGATACATGTTCATAGCTCTTTGAACGTGGAGTCATAGGTGGACAGAGTGGTGAAGAAGGCATTCAGCATGCTTGGTTTCATTGGTCAGAATATTGAATACAGGAGTTGGGACGTCTTGTTGAAGTTGTACAAACATTGGTAAGACGACACTTGGAATACTGTGTGCAATCCTGGTCATCCTATTATAAAAAGAGTGTAAAAAAGATTTACTAGGATGTTACTGGGACTTGATGGATTGAGTTATAAGGAGAGGCTGGATAGACTGGGACTTTTTTCTCTGGAGCGTAGGAGGCTGAGGGGTGATCTTATAGAGGTCTATAAAATAATGAGGGGCACAGATCAGCTAGATAGTCAATATCTTTTCCCAAAGGTAGGGGAGTCTAAAACTAGAGGGCAGAGGTTTAAGGTGAAAGATACAAAACTGTCCAGAGGGGCAATTTTTTCACACAGAGGGTGGTGAGTGTCTGGAACAAGCTGCCAGAGGTGGTGGTAGAGATGGGTACAATTTTATTTTTTAAAAAGCATTTAGATAGTTACATGGGTACAATGGGTATAGAGGGATACGGGCCAAACGCGGGCAATTGAGATTAGTTTAGCGTTTTTTTAAAAAAAGGGTGGCATGGACAAGTTAGGCCAAAGGGTCTGTTTCCATGCTGTAAACCTCTATGACTTTAAAAGAGCCTTTATGGGTACATCAGACTTCCTCCTCTTCATTAGCAGAATCAGAGAATTTTTACCATGCAGGAGGTGGTCATTCAGCTCATCGTGCCCATGTTGGCTCTCTGGAAGAGCAAATCAAGGATGACTTGTTTCCAATCTAGTTCAATGGGTTTGGGGATGGCAAATGAATCCATTCAATTAAGGGATACTTTGACACCTAAACTGGACGTATCAGAGCAGGGTGATGGGGGTGGGAGACAGAGGGGCCTGTCAGACGTGGAGGTGAAGAAGGGAAGGAGCCCAGGACATGGGACACAGCTGTGTCAAACTCAGCACATGCGGGACAGTTGGCCATCCTGAGCCATTATGCCATGTGTAGACTCTGGCACTGGTGGGACGGTGATGGAAGATATGTTGTTTGGAGGGTTATACACTCTCTCTGTTACCTCAGTTTCATCTCAAAGTGAGTGTTCCCAACAAAGTCCCTCAGTGCATTTGGTGCCATCCCAATAAACCCAGTTTTGTTGCTCAAAGCCCTGGAGTATGTGTGACTTGGAGAGGCTCTTGAG
The DNA here is from genome assembly GCA_037974335.1 of Prionace glauca. Lineage (NCBI taxonomy): Eukaryota > Metazoa > Chordata > Chondrichthyes > Carcharhiniformes > Carcharhinidae > Prionace > Prionace glauca. The sequence goes on along the minus strand of CM075733.1, from coordinate 1,895,173 downwards.
GCTATCCCTTTGTGCTGTCTTCCTGGGTCTGGCCTGTTGTGCCTGAGTTTTGAGTGAACACTGACTTTGGGGGTCTGGTTTCAGGCGTATGAATGAGATGCTCCACTCAGTGGGTTGGTTTCGAGTGACTTTCAGCTTAATGCTGGACAGAAATGATTGAGGAGAGGGTGTTGCTTTTAGACTTTTCTAACTAGCAGATGCGAAGGATCGGGGCTTCCCCGGAGCTTTGAGGTGAGTGCTCTGGGTGGCCAAGGCTCTGAAATATACAGAGTGCAGAGATCACTGTGGTCAGGGAAACCATGATGTGAATCTCGAGTTTGAGAATGTTACCACTGTGGATCAGTGCTGGGCCAAATGAATGTTTGTGTATAGGCTGCCTATCTAGCAGGCTGGGTTGTCCTGCATACTGTGGAGCTTTTTGAGTGTTGTTGATCTAGGCAAGTGGAGAGTAAAGTTCAAGCAAGTTTATTTGTTAGTCACAAGTAGGCTTACATTCACACTGCAATGAAGTTAAAGTGAAAATAATTTCATCACACTCCGGTGTTTGGCTACACTGAGGGAGAATTTAGCACAGACAATGCATCAAACCAGAGCATCTTTGGAGTGTCGGAGGAAACCGGAACACTTGGAGGAAACCCATGCAGACACAGGGAGAGTGTGCAAACTCCACACAGTCAATGACCCAAGCTGGGAATCAAACCCGGGTCCCTAACTTTGTGAGACAGCAATGCTAACAACTGTTAAGAACATAAGAAATAAGAACATAAGAAATAGGAGCAGGAGTAGGCCATCTGGCCCTTCGAGACTGCCCCGCCATTCAATAAGATCATGGCTGATCTGTCGTGACTCAGCTCCACTTTCCCGCCCTCTCCCCATAACCCTTAATCCCTTCTCTTATCAAAAACCCATCAACCCGTTTCTTAAAAATATTTAGCGAGGCAGCCTCCACCACTTCAACGGGCAGAGAATTCCAGAGATTCACCACCCTTTGAGTGAAGAAGTTCCTCCTCAACTCTGTTCTAAACCGCCCCCCCTTTATCTTGAGGCTGTGCCCCCTAGTCCTACTGTCTTTTTTGAGCGGGAAGAGTCTCTCCACCTCTATCCTATCCATCCCATTCATCATCTTATATGTCTCAATGAGATCTCCCCTCATTCTTCTAAACTCTTAACGAGTACAAGCCTAGTTTATTCAGCCTCTCCTCATAGCTCAACCCCCTCAACTCCGGTATCAGCCTAGTAAACCTCCTCTGCACTCCCTCCAGGGCCAAAATATCCTTGCGCAGGTGCGGCGCCCAAAACTGCACACAGTACTCCAGCTGCGGCCTCACCAATGCCCTATACAGCTGCAGCAAGACCTCCCTACTTTTATATTCAATCCCCCTCGCTATGAAGGCCAGCATCCCATTTGCCTTCCTGACCACCTGCTGCACCTGCAAGCTGGGTATTCCATCACATTCCAGACTTGTGCCTTGTGGGTGGGTGACTGACAATGAAGAGAGAGCGAGAGAGATCAGGAGGTGAGTTGTCTGGCACTTGTGCAACACAAATGTTACTTACTATCTGCCAGTTCAAGTCTGGATACTGTTCAGATCGAGCAGCACGATAGTACAGTGATTAGCACTGCTGCCTCACAGCGCCAGGACTCGGGTCCAATTCCAGCCTCAGGTGTGAAGTCTGCACATTCTCCCTGTGTCTGTGTGGGTTTCCCCTCAGTCCAAAAAATGTGCTGGTTAGGAGCATTGGCTGCGCTAAATTCTCCCTCCGCGTACCCTCAGTGTGACAACCAGGGGATTTTCACAGTAACTTCATTGCAGTGTTAATGTAAGCCTACTTGTGACATTAATAAACTGAAGATTATTGATTTGAAAGTCTTGATAAACTATTGAATCACTAGCATCTTGTGAGAAGTTTCTTAGCCAATCCTTTGGGCTTTTCCTACTTCACGGTTTTTTTGCATACACATTCCATCATTACCAGTTAATATTTATTATTGTAACCCTGGAAATAAACTTTGGACATTTCATAAACCAGGCTCCAATCCTAAAGAACACTTTAGGAGCTGAGTCCTCGTGACACTGAACCAGGAACAGTAGAAAACCTGTGATCTCAATCACCTCCTGGACAATCCCATTGTGTGAAGCTGTGTCACTGAGTCATTAAAGATCATACTAAACATCTACTCAGTCACAGCAAAGAGGCTGCAGCTAATTCCCCTCACCATGCTTTGTTCCAGAACATTCCATGTACCTACATGTAGAAATCAGCAAGATCCTTTCCGAGCAGCTGAGCTGAGCGGATCTGTCCAATGGTTTTATACATCTCGATCGCAGCATGTGAAAGATCCTAGAAAAGGGTTAAACAAAATATCGATCAGCACCTTGTAAACCTGGCTGAGCTAACAGCTCCCCGTTCCGATCCCCCCCCCTCACCCTGCCCCCCCCGTTCCGATCCCCCCCTCACCCTGCCCCCCCCGTTCCGATCCCCCCCTCACCCTGCCCCCCCCGTTCCGATCCCCCCTTTCACCCTGCCCCCGCCGTTCCGATCCCCCCCCCTCACCCTGCCCCCGCCGTTCCGATCCCCCCCCTCACCCTGCCCCCGCCGTTCCGATCCCCCCCCTCACCCTGCCCCCGCCGTTCCGATCCCCCCCCTCACCCTGCCCCCGCCGTTCCGATCCCCCCCCTCACCCTGCCCCCGCCGTTCCGATCCCCCCCTCACCCTGCCCCCCCGTTCCGATCCCCCCCCCTCACCCTGCCCCCCCGTTCCGATCCCCCCCCTCACCCTGCCCCCCCCCGTTCCGATCCGCCCCCCTCACCCTGCCCCCCCCCCCGTTCCGATCGCCCCCCTCACCCTGCCCCCCCCGTTCCGATCCCCCCACCTCACCCTGCCCCCCCCCCCGTTCCGATCCCCCCCTCACCCTGCCACCCCGTTCCGATCCCCCCCCTCACCCAGCCCCCCCCCGTTCCGATCCCCCCCTCACCCTGCCCCCCCCCTCACCCTGCCCCCCCCCGTTCCGATCCCCCCCCTCACCCTGCCCCCCCGTTCCGATCCCCCCCTCACCCTGCCCCCCACCGTTCCGATCCCCCCCCTCACCCTGCCCCCCCCCGTTCCGATCCCCCCCTCACCCTGCCCCCCCCGTTCCGATCCCCCCCTCACCCTGCCCCCCCCGTTCCGATCCCCCCCCCCTCACCCTGCCCCCCCCGTTCCGATCCCCCCCCCCTCACCCTGCCCCCCCCGTTCCGATCCCCCCCCCTCACCCTGCCCCCCCGTTCCGATCCCCCCCCCTCACCCTGCCCCCCCCCGTTCCGGTCCCCCCCCTCACCCTGCCCCCCCCCCCGTTCCGATCCCCCCCCTCACCCTGCCCCCCCCGTTCCGATCCCCCCCCTCACCCTGCCCCCCCGTTCCGATCACCCTCCCTCACCCTGCCCCCCCCCGTTCCGATCACCCTCCCTCACCCTGCCCCCCCCCGTTCCGATCCCCCCTCACCCTGCCCCCCCGTTCCGATCCCCCCCCTCACCCTGCCCCCGTTCCGATCCCCCCCCTCACCCTGCCCCCGTTCCGATCCCCCCTCACCCTGCCCCCGCCGTTCCGATCCCCCCTCACCCTGCCCCCCCCCGTTCCGATCCCCCCCCTCACCCTGCCCCCCCCGTTCCGATCGCCCCCCCCCTCACCCTGCCCCCCCCGTTCCGATCGCCCCCCCCTCACCCTGCCCCCCCCGTTCCGATGGCCCCCCCCCTCACCCTGCCCCCCCCGTTCCGATCCCCCCCCTCACCCTGCCCCCCCGTTCCGATCGCCCCCCCCTCACCCTGCCCCCCCCGTTCCGATCCCCCCCCTCACCCTGCCCCCCCCGTTCCGATCCCCCCCCCCTCACCCTGCCCCCCCGTTCCGATCCCCCCCGTTCCGTTCCCCCCTCACCCTGCCCCCCCGTTCCGATCGCCCCCCCCCTCACCCTGCCCCTGCCGTTCCATCGCCGCCCCCACCACTGCCCATTCCTTATTCTCTGATCTGTTCCTCTCCCCACCACCCATTCCACAAATCCCACATTCTGCCTTGTGCCCACTATTAAAACTAACAACACTGATACCTTCCACAACAGGAAGCTGATTCACAATTAAAACTAAATACTTTTCAGGAAATAAGGAGAGAGATTGATTGGAAGGATAGTTGACGGCACCTGGGCAGTTTGGTTTTCAGGCAGATACATGACTGTGTGTCCAGCACATGTCAGAACCAAGTTACCAGGTGTCTACACATGAACTGAAAGCTAGTCTGAGGAACAATGACTGAAATTATCAATTCTCATAAAACCCATCTGGTTCATGAATGTCTCTTTCAGGAAGGTTTTTTTTTAAATTTATTTGTGGGACAGGGGTCTCACTGGCTGACCAGCATCCGTTGCCTGTCTCTAGTTACAGACTCAAGGTTTACAGCATGGAAACAGGCCCTTCGGCCCAACTTGTCCACGCCACCCTTTTTTTTTAGCTCCTAAGCTCGTCCCAATTACCCGCATTTGGCCCATATCCCTCTATACCCATCTTATCCATGTAACTATCTAAACACTTTTTAAAACACAAAATTGTACCCGCCTCTACTACTACCTCTGGCAACTTGTTCTAGACACTCACCACCCTCTGTGTGAAAAAATTGCCCCTCTGGACACTTTTGTATCTCTCCCCTCTCACCTTAAACCTATGCCTCTAGTTTTAGATCCCCTACCTTTGGGAAAAGATATTAACTATCAGGCTGATCTGTGCCCCTCATTATTTTATAGACGTCTGTAAGGTCACCCCTCACCCTCCTATGCCCCAAAGAGCCAAGCTTTTCCAGTACAGTTACAGCACTGGCATCTACCCAGCAATGTGGAAAATTGCCCAGGTATGTCCTGTACACAAAAAGCAGGACAAATCCAACCCGGCCACTTACTGCCCAATCAGTCTACTCTCGATCATCAGTAAAGTGATGGAAGGGGTCATCGACAGCGCGATCCAGCAGCACCTGCTCAGCAATAACCTGCTCAGTGACACCCAGTTTGGGTTTCACCAGGGGGTCACTCAGCTCCTGACCTCATTACAGCCTTGGTTCAAACATGGATAAAAGAGCTGAATTCCAGAGGCGAGGTGAGAGTGACAGCCCCTAACATCAAGGCTGCATTTGACCCAGTGTGGCATCAAGGAGCCCGAGCAAAACTGGAATCAGTGGGTATCTGGGGCAAACTCTCCACTGCTTGGAGTCACACCCAGGACAAAGGATGATGGTTCTGGTGGTTGGAGGTCAATCATCTCAGTCACAGAATTTGTTAGGTTCCAAGGGCAAAATATCTCCAGTTGCTTCATCAACAACCTTCCCTCCCATTTAAAGATCAGAAATGAGAATGTTTGCTGATGATTTGCACAAGGTTCACCACCTCAGCTGCTGCATGTGGACACTTCAGCAAGGCCTGGACAATATCCACGCTTGGGTTGTTATGTGTGAGTAATGTTCGCTCCACATAACTGCCAGGCAATGACCAGAGAGAGGGGGGGGGTTTTACCACTGACCAAGAACTGAACTGGACTAGCCATAGACATACTGTGGCTCCCAGAGCAGGTCAGAGGCTGAGAATTCTCTGGTGAGTAACTCACCTCCTGACTCCCCAAAACCTGTCTGCCATCTACAAGTCAGGAGTGTGATGGAATACTCCCCACTTGCCTGGATGGGGGCAGCTCCAACAACACAAGAAGCGCGTCACCATCCAGGACAAAGCATCCGTTTGATTGGCAACCCATCCACCACTGGACCAAATCCACGATTACTACCATCATGAAGGGTAAGGGCCTGGGATACCTGGGGACATCACCACCACCACCTGGAGATTCACCTCCAAGTCACTCACCATCCTGACTTGAAAACACGCGCACACTCACAGGCACGCCCACATGTATACACACAGGCACACCCCTCTCCCACCCCACCCGCAAGTGTGGCAGGACGTACTGAGGCCTTACCAGGTAGTGCTTTTCAAAGGCCTCTACAGAAGATAGTGCTTCATTCAATGTCTTATAGGGACTTTGTGGGCTATTTGCTGAAAGAGAACACAGGGAGAGAGGTTAGTGTTTAGTGTAGACCAGACCTCTCACATTGAGATAATTGTCCAGCACATTCCTCAAGCCCCAAGTATGACAGAACCTTTCCCCAGCCCAATGCTGTGCCTCCTGAATCTCTGCTAATCCCTGTTTCCAGTATCCCAGTCTGCAGCCTTTCAGGCCCCTTGTTCCATTCGAATATCTCTGCTCTTTACATTTTCTGGCATGTTTCTTGTGTTAATGTCTGTGTTAATCTGCTGACAATGAAGCCCTTCACTATATAAAACAATTCCATTTGCCTTTACAAATCCCTTACAGTGCTGAAGTGCCGTTTTGTTGCAGTAACATAAGAACCTGATGAAGCGTTACCAAATAAATCTGCTGGACTTTAATATGTTGTTGTGAGGCTTCTTACTGTAGCTAAAGGGATCTGGAGCACAGATCACCATATCAACTGTCCCTCAATTGGGGGATGATATTCACTCAGGGTCACAAGGTTCAGCCAGGACTGAACAGTTTAATTCCCCCGTCTGCGGATCTGTGTGTACACGGGGCAGGATGTTCCCCCGTCTGCGGATCTGTGTGTACACGGGGCAGGATGATCCCCCGCCTGCGGATCTGTGTGTACACGGGGCAGGATGTTCCCCCGCCTGTGGATCTGTATGTACACGGGGCAGGATGTTCCCCCGCCTGCGGATCTGTGTGTACACGGGGCAGGATGTTCCCCCGTCTGCGGATCTGTGTGTACACGGGGCAGGATGTTCCCCCGTCTGCGGATCTGTGTGTACACGGGGCAGGATGTTCCCCCGCCTGCGGATCTGTGTGTACACGGGGCAGGATGTTCCCCCCACCTGCGGATCTGTGTGTACACGGGGCAGGGAGTTCCCCCACCTGCGGATCTGTGTGTACACGGGGCAGGATGTTCCCCCACCTGCGGATCTGTGTGTACACGGGGCAGGATGTTCTCCCACCTGCGGATCTGTGTGTACACGGGGCAGGATGTTCTCCCACCTGCGGATCTGTGTGTACACGGGGCAGGATGTTCCCCCACCTGTGGATCTGTGTGTACACGGGGCAGGATGTTCCCCTGCCTGTGGATCTGTGTGTACACGGGGCAGGATGTTCCCCCGCCTGCGGATCTGTGTGTACACGGGGCAGGGAGTTCCCTCACCTGTGGATCTGTGTGTACACGGGGCAGGATGTTCCCTCACCTGTGGATCTGTGTATACACGGGGCAGGATGTTCCCCCGCCTGCGGATCTGTGTGTACACGGGGCAGGATGTTCCCCCACCTGTGGATCTGTGTGTACACGGGGCAGGATGTTCCCCCGCCTGCGGATATGTGTGTACACAGGGCAGGATGTTCCCCCGCCTGCGGATCTGTGTGTACACGGGGCAGGATGTTCTCCCACCTGTGGATATGTGTGTACACAGGGCAGGATGTTCCCCCGCCTGCGGATATGTGTGTACACAGGGCAGGATGTTCCCCCGCCTGCGGATATGTGTGTACACGGGGCAGGATGTTCCCCTGCCTGCGGATATGTGTGTGCACGGGGCAGGATGTTGCCCCGCCTGCGGATCTGTGTGTACACGGGGCAGGATGTTCCCCTGCCTGCGGATCTGTGTGTACACGGGGCAGGATGTTCCCCCACCTGTGGATATGTGTGTACACGGGGCAGGATGTTCCCCCGCCTGCGGATATGTGTGTACACAGGGCAGGATGTTCCCCCGCCTGCGGATCTGTGTGTACACGGGGCAGGATGTTCCCCCACCTGTGGATCTGTGTGTACACGGGGCAGGATGTTCCCCTGCCTGCGGATATGTGTGTACACGGGGGCAGGATGTTCCCCCGCCTGCGGATCTGTGTGTACACGGGGCAGGATGTTCCCCCACCTGTGGATCTGTGTGTACGCGGGGCAGGATGTTCCCCCACCTGCGGATATGTGTGTACGCGGGGCAGGATGTTCCCCTGCCTGTGGATCTGTGTGTACACGGGGCAGTATGTTCCCCCACCTGTGGATCTGTGTGTACACGGGGCAGGGAGTTCCCTCACCTGTGGATCTGTGTGTACACGGGGCAGGATGTTCCCCCAAGGCAGTGGGATCCTGAGTGCAGGATATGCTGCATGTTCTATCCTTCTCTGGTCCCTCTCTACCCCATTGTTAAGGGTGCTGGGTCTCAAAGTGTGATACAGCTTGATGGACAAGTTGTGGTCATTTTGAACAATTGGTAGTCATTAATGTCAGCACTGTCACACTTCAAGCAGATTTCAGAGTGTCTTTGACAGGTTTTCTTTGTCCTCCGCTGGAACGTTGCCCATCTGAGAATTGAGCAAACAGTACCCGGCGGGGAGCTGGGTTTTGGTCACCAGGTCAGTTTCAGCCCATTGTAGTTGATTTTGGAGGAGTTTTGCCTGAATTCTGTGCCTTTGAGGACAACACTGGAGTTTGCTTAATGATACTCCCATTGAATCTGGAGGATTTGGGGGAGGCATTGCAATCCAGGTCATCACCAGACTGTGGTGATGTGAACAGCTCTGCACACTTTTGTTGGCTTGAGGAGGTTTCTGTTGTCAGACACACTGTGTGTTTATAGAAGGTTGAATTGACACAGCTGAGCTGGATCTCATCAGTGGCAGCTAGCTGAAAGAAGTAGCTGCCAATACACAGGGATCCAGCATCTGTCTTTCAACATCAGTGTGGATTATAATATTTAGCTCACCAGCTCCGTCAATCGATGAGTTTTGGAAATATTCAGGTTTCTTGTTTGTAAATTTGAAGATGAAGAGTGATTTGCCAATCAAATGCAAAGTGGGCGATGAGAATGCAATCATCCCCAAAGTCTGGATCAGGTCTGTCTGTGTGATCAGTTTGGATTGGCAGGGAGGTGGCTGAGGTTACAGTTTTCAATCGAGATGGTATTTAATACTGGCACCAGAGGGCAGCTGGCCAGAAAGCGAAGTCAATGGAGATACGAGGCTAGGAGACAGAGCAATGGAGAGGCAGTGATAGGCACTTCAGAGGATATCTCAGAATATTCCAACTATAAAGAAAAAGGCGCCCCTTTCCTGGTTAACTAAAGAACTTAAGGAAAGCATCAAACGTCAGGAGAAAGCACAGCGATAAGTGGCAGATGGCTGGTGAGGATATAAAGAACGGCAGCGAATTACTAAAAGATTAATCAGGAGAAAGAAATTAGAATACAGGAGCAAGCTGGCTAGAAATGTAAAAACAGAAAGCAAGAGTTTTACAGGTATTTAAATGGGAAAAGAGTAAGAAAAGTGAGTATTGTCCTCTGGGGAATGAAAACGGGGAGTTAATTGTAAATAAGCAGGAAATGGCAGAAGAAATGAACAAATGTCTTCAGTACAGAGGATACAAAAACATTCCAGTAATTGCTGTAAATCGGGAGGGAGGAGGGAGAGAGGAATTTGGTGAAATTACAGTCACTCGGGAAGCGGTATTGAGCAAACTGATGGAACTGACGCCCACCAAGTCTCCGGGTCCAGAACGAGTGGCTAATGTGTAATAATGCATTCATTTTATTATACCAAATAATGTGGTAATAACCTGTTAATTTTCCAAATTCTACTCATTCTGCTAAGATTCCATCACACTGGAAAGTAGAAAACATAACCCCAGTGTTCAAAAAGGGAGAGAGCCAGAAACCAGGAAACTATAGACCAGTTCGCTTGACGCCTTTCATAGGGAGGGTGACAGAATCACCTGTCACTGAAGGTAAGCGTGCAGGTACAGCAGGCGGTAAAGAGGTAAATGGGATGCTGGCCTTCATTGTGAGAGGTTTCGAGTACAGGAGCTGGGGTGTGTTGTTACAATTATACAGGGCCTTGGTGAGGCCACACCTAGAGTATTGTGGGCACTTTTGGTCTCCTTTTCCAAGGAAGGATGTTCTTGCTCTCAAGGGAGTGAAGGTTTACCAGGCTGATTCCGGGGATGGTGGGATGATGTATGAGGAGAGATTGACTAGGTTAAGATTGTTTTTGCTGAAGTTCAGACGCGAGGGGGACCCCATACTAACTTATAAAATTCTAATAGGACTAGACAGGGTCGATGCAGGGAGGATGTTCCTGATGGTGGGGGGAGTCCAGAACCAGGGGTCACGGTCTGAGGATTCAGGGTAAACCATTTAGGATGGAGGTGAGGAGACATTTCTTCACCCAGAGAGTGGTGAGCCTGTGGAATTCATTCCCACAGCAAATAGGTGATGCCAAAACATTGAATGTGTTCAAGAAGCAGTTAGATACATTACTTAAGATCAAGGGATATAGTGGAAGGTGGGATTAGGCTATTGAGTTGGATGATCAGCCATGATTGTAATGAATGGCAGATCAGGCTCAAAGGGCCAAACGTCGTCCTCCTGCTGGTATTTTCTATGTCTGCTCGGGGATTAAGCACTACTTGAAGATGTGCTGAGGTACTGTATGCTGATGAAAGCTGCTGAGATGAATGAAAAGGAGTGCTGCATTACCTAATGCCTCCACAAGAGTGCAGCCCAGCACAGTGCAGTCACTCACACTGTAATGGGTGATTCAGAGACAGAGAGCTATTTCAGTGCTTCCCTAATCTCTGCCCAGAGCCCAAGCTCTCCGCTTCACACAAAACTACAACCAGAAGATCACCTTTTGTTTAAAGAGGGATTGACTCATGCTGCAAACAATCTGGAGTGTTAGAGAGCAGTCAAAGCTGTGCCTGTTGGTCTGAGCACATGTACCCAGTCTCACTCTGATCCATGTCACACCCATCAAAGCGTACAACCCATATCCACAACCCGAGTACAAGTGCCGAGGGTCAGAGACCCCTATAGAAAATGCTCCTTTACCCGTCTCAGCACGTTCTGCTCCGAGTCCTGCCAATACATCCACTGTCCTTTCCAAATCTGCGGAACTGGGCCCTTTCTCTGAGATCAGACCACACAGGTAGCCCAGTGATTTCAGCTGATGGGTTTAGAGAGAGAGGTTATTGAAAACCAGATCAGTGCAATCTCAAACACACGGCTGTGTCAAACCGCACCCCCGCCATATCCCAGGGTGATTAAACTAAACATACCAGCCCCCCCACTGCCAAGGTTTAACAAATCACCCCCCCTCTTCCACCCACTGCGAAAGATGATGATATAATCTACCCAACAGTATAGTTAACCGCTCCACCAACCCTCCACCCCCATATTGGAGTGAGGAGACATAGCGAGGAGTGGAGGAAAAGCTCCGTTCCTGAGACTCCTCACAGACCAGTGGGAAAGCAACCTGCCTCACTCACTGACTTACACATGCATGTTTTACACAAGCATCAACTTGCTTCCAAACTGTAAATTCGCAAAGACCCACCCCCCATCGGGTCTAAGTTTTGCTCAGGCAATCTCTAATTCCAATTCCCCATTTCAGAGGGTAGTGCAGAGTTAGCACATTGCTGTGGCTTCACGTTAGCCAGATCAGGTTCCTTCCCCAACAGGGATCAGTGAGCCAGACGGGTTTGTCCAACATCTGGCAGTCTGATTATTATAAATATTAAGGGAAGTAGTTTTTTATTTCTGATTTATTAAATTCACAAATTAAATTTTCCCAGCCACTGGAATGCAATTTGATCTGATCTTTGGATCATTAGTCCAGGCTGCTGGATTCCTATTCCAGTGTTATCACAAAATCTTTAAATTGCAGATGTACAAAATGTACCTTCTTCATCAATGTTTATAATCAGCATCAATGGTTCACAATTTTTCTGTTGATTTTGATCTTTTAAGTACAGGGCAGCCACACTACGTGCTTATCACAGAGCAGGTTCACATCCCAACCAGTCAAACAGTTTGGTTCGCAGCTCCACACAGCTGACTACAAATTCAGTTACCTTCTCTGTAGCGTAGCTCCAAAGACCAACAGTGTGGCAGTAATTGTTCTCCAGTTCAGCTTGGTCACAACAGCCTTCAATTCTCTGCAGCACCTCCAAGCAACTCAGGAAGACCCAGCAATCCAGAGCTCCGACTGGGACTGACACCTGAACACAAAGCACACAACTGATCAGCTTTACTCTGTATCTAACCCCGTGCTGTACCTGTCCTGGGAGTGTTTGATGGGGGGGAGACAGTGTTGAGGGAGCTTTACTCTGTATCTAACCCCGTGCTGTACCTGTCCTGGGAGTGTTTGATGGGGGGGACAGTGTAGAGGGAGCTTTACTGTGTATCTAACCCCGTGCTGTACCTGTCCTGGGAGTGTTTGATGGGGGGACAGTGTAGAGGGAGCTTTACTCTGTATCTAACCCCGTGCTGTACCTGTCCTGGGAGTGTTTGATGGGGACAGTGTAGAGGGAGCTTTACTCTGTATCTAACCCCGTGCTGTACCTGTCCTGGGAGTGTTTGATGGAGACAGTGTGGGAGACAGTGTTTCTAACCCTGTAGCTCCATATCTAAGAAGGGACATACTTGGAGTGTAATAAAGGTTCACTGAGACTGGTTGCTATGATGAGAGCAATGTCCTACAAGGAGAGTTTGAGTAAACTGGGCTGATGTCCCTGAAAGGTTAGATGAATAAAAGGCAATCTGATTGAAAGACTGAATATTCTGACGGGGTTTGTAGGATATGAGGAGAGTGAGTGAAACAGAGGAAACGTTTCCCTTTCCGGTGATCTATAACACAAAGTCACAGCTGATCAGGGGTCAGCCGCTGTGAAGATATTTCCTCACTCAGAGTTGTGAATCATTAGAATTCCCTATCGGAAAGAGCTGTGCAGCTTCCATCACTGGGTTTATTCTAGACTGAGATCAGTAAGTTTTAGACAGTGAGGGAGTGTGGGGTGGTGATGTTGGAGTTGAAGCCCCTTCACCATCATCTTCCCAACCTGTGGCCACTACATCTAGGACAAGGGCAGCAGAAGATAGCTGGGAATACCACCAGCTGGAGATTCCCCTCCAAACCTCTCACCATCCTGACGTAGAAATATATCAGCGTTCCTTCACTGTCACTGGGTCACAATGTTAGAACTCCCTCCCTAACAGCACGGTGGGTGTACCACCGGCCTGCAGCGAGTCAAGGCGGTGGGGCACCACCACATTCTCAATGGGCAATAAATACTGGCCAGCCACCCACATCCTGTGGATTTGTTTTCAGATGATGATCAATGAATAGTGGAGCTGAATGAGATTGAAAGGAAAGAATCTTATATAACAGTCTCTATCTCCAATATCATTTCCCATTCATCTGTTTAAAGTTTTCAAGGTTATTTATTAGTTACAAGTAAGGCTTACATTAACACTGCAATGAAGTTACTGTGAAATTTCAATTCAGCAGTCTTCCAAACACAATGAGAAAGTTCTCCTGTATTTAATTAGGAAGCTGGCTCCTTGGTGAAAGGATATTCCTGTTGGTTTGGGAAGGATTGTTAGGGAAGAAGTGCAGTTTCCAATCCGCTTACCTCCAGCAGCTTGAGCTCCTGGACACAGTTGTGTAAGAGCTCGAGGGCCCGCTGTGCTACCTCCCAGGGTCTCTGCAGAAAGACGAGCAGAGTGCACTGCCTGGAGAACAGGTAACTGCGTAGATCCAACAGTGTAGCCTTGTTCTTCTGGATCAGCTCCCTCTTGTCCATGTCAATTGGTTTGCGAAGAATCAGCCCATTCCAGCTCTGAACGGGCTGGCAAAAAGAAGTCAGCCAATTGGCTCCATCTTAAAAAGATAACAGGAGCAAACATCAGATTGGCAAAGATTCCCACAGCTACTCACACGGCATTCTCACCAGGTACACCATTCAGGAAGTGTGGAGCTGGTATTAATTCGCAGAGGGCACCCTGGGTTCACCTGTCGTCCACTCCCCACTCACCTCCCGTCACCCAGCGCCCCCCCACTCACCTCCCGTCACCCAGCGCCCCCCCACTCACCTCCCGTCACCCAGCGCCCCCCACTCACCTCCCGTCACCCAGCGCCCCCCACTCACCTCCCGCCACCCAGCGCCCCCCCACTCACCTCCCACCACCCAGCGCCCCCCACTCACCTCCCGTCACCCAGCGCCCCCCCACTCACCTCCCGTCACCCAGCGCCCCCCACTCACCTCCCGTCACCCAGCGCCCCACACTCACCTCCCGTCACCCAGCGCCCCCCACTCACCTCCCGTCACCCAGCGCCCCCCACTCACCTCCCGTCACCCAGCGCCCCCCACTCACCTCCCGTCACCCAGCGCCCCCCACTCACCTCCCGTCACCCAGCGCCCCCCACTCACCTCCCGTCACCCAGCGCCCCCCACTCACCTCCCGTCACCCAGCGCCCACCACTCACCTCCCGTCACCCAGCGCCCCCCACTCACCTCCCGCCACCCAGCGCCCCCCACTCACCTCCCGTCACCCAGCGCCCCCCACTCACCTCCCGTCACCCAGCGCCCCCCACTCACCTCCCGTCACCCAGCGCCCCCCACTCACCTCCCGTCACCCAGCGCCCCCCACTCACCTCCCGTCACCCAGCGCCCCCCACTCACCTCCCGTCACCCAGCGCCTCCCACTCACCTCCCGTCACCCAGCGCCCCCCACTTACCTCCCGCCACCCAGCGCCCCCCACTCACCTCCCACCACCCAGCGCCCCCCCACTCACCTCCCACCACCCAGCGCCCCCCCACTCACCTCCCGTCACCCAGCGCCCCGCACTCACCTCCCGTCACCCAGCGCCCCCCACTCACCTCCCACCACCCAGTGCCCCCCACTCACCTCCCGTCACGCAGCGCCCCCCACTCACCTCCCGTCACCCAGCGCCCCTCACTCACCTCCCACCACCCAGCGCCCCCCACTCACCTCCCACCACCCAGCGCCCCCCACTCACCTCCCACCACCCAGCGCCCCCCACTCACCTCCCACCACCCAGCTCCCCTCACTCACCTCCCACCACCCAGCGCCCCCCACTCACCTCCCACCACCCAGCGCCCCCCACTCACCTCCCACCACCCAGCGCCCCCCACTCACCTCCCACCACCCAGCTCCCCCCACTCACCTCCCGTCACCCAGCGCCCCCCACTCACCTCCCGCCACCCAGCGCCCCCCACTCACCTCCCGTCACCCAGCGCCCCCCACTCACCTCCCGTCACGCAGCGCCCCCCACTCACCTCCCGTCACCCAGCGCCCCTCACTCACCTCCCACCACCCAGCGCCCCCCACTCACCTCCCACCACCCAGCGCCCCCCACTCACCTCCCGCCACCCAGCGCCCCCCACTCACCTCCCGCCACCCATCGCCCCCCCCACTCACCTCCCTCCACCCAGCTCCCCCCACTCACCTCCCGTCACCCAGCGCCCCCCACTCACCTCCCGCCACCCAGCGCCCCCCACTCACCTCCCGCCACCCAGCGCCCCCCACTCACCTCCCGCCACCCATCGCCCCCCCACTCACCTCCCTCCACCCAGCACCTCCCACTCACCTCCCGCCACCCAGCACCTCCCACCACCCAGCGCTCCCCACTCACCTCCCGTCACCCAGCGCCCCCCACTCACCTCCCGCCACCCAGTGCCCCCCACTCACCTCCCGTCACCCAGCCCCCCCCACTCACCTCCCGTCACCCAGCGCCCCCCACTCACCTCCCGTCACCCAGCGCCCCCCACTCACCTCCCGTCACCCAGCGCCCCCCACTCACCTCCCGTCACCCAGTGCTCACCCCACTCACCTCCCGTCACCCAGTGCTCACCCCACTCACCTCCCGTCACCCAGCGCCCCCCACTCACCTCCCACCACCCAGCACCCCCCACTCACCTCCCACCACCCAGCGCCCCCCACTCACCTCCCGTCACCCAGCGCCCCCCACTCACCTCCCTCCACCCACGCCCCCCACTCACCTCCCGTCACCCAGCGCCCCCCACTCACCTCCCGTCACCCAGCGCCCCCCACTCACCTCCCACCACCCAGCACCCCCCACTCACCTCCCACCACCCAGCGCCCCCCACTCACCTCCCGTCACCCAGCGCCCCCCACTCACCTCCCTCCACCCACGCCCCCCACTCACCTCCCGTCACCCAGCGCCCCCCACTCACCTCTCGCCACCCAGCGCCCCCCACTCACCTCCCGTCACCCAGCGCCCCCCACTCACCTCCCACCACCCAGCGCCCCCCACTCACCTCCCGTCACCCAGCGCCCCCCACTCACCTCCCTCCACTCACGCCCCCCACTCACCTCCCGTCACCCAGCGCCCCCCACTCACCTCCCTCCACCCACGCCCCCCCACTCACCACCCGCCACCCAGTGCTCACCCCACTCACCTCCCCGCCCCCCACTCACCTCCCGCCCCCCACTCACCTCCCGTCACCCAGCGCCCCCCACTCACCGCCCCCCAATTTTCCACTCCCTCGTGTAGCACTAGCAAAGCAGATTTGGAAAGCTTTTTGTCGCTGTGGTGGGGGTCAGGCGGTTCCACACAGAGCAGGA